>JAJSOF020000035.1:37030449-37630449 GCA_025594305.2 Periplaneta americana
GTCTTTTAAGAATTTTTTTGTTAGATCTCTTTTAACTGGTGGCCAAGTTCCTCCCTTGGTTATTATGTTTCTCCGCAGTGTTTGCCTTTCCATGTTGTATTTGGAGCATTCGAGCAGAAGATGGTCGACGGTTTGATCTCCTGCTTCACAGGGGCAAGTTGCATCTGGTGTTATGTGGAATCTTAGAAGTAGGCCCTTATTCTTCCGTGTCCTGTGAGCATGGTTGTGAGTCCCGATGTAATTGGAATTTTCATAACTAGTCTCTCTGCAATACTTGGAAAGTACTTCTTTGTTACTGCTCCGTTGTTTGTAGCTCGCCATTCTCGTTCCCAACTCCTCATGCTCTCTCCTCTAGGTTTATACTGCATCATAATTTTTGAGATTCTTGAATTTTCCATTCTTCTAGCATGATCTAGCCAATTGAATTTGTATCTGTTGATTTTTTCTTCTACTGACTCTACTTCTAATTGTTCTAAAATTTCTTCATTCCTTTTCCGGTCTAAAAAGTATATCCTGCTGTCCTCCTGAAAAATTTCATTTCCGTTGCTTTGATTCTGTTCATGTCTTTTTTCTTTAATGTCCAAATCTCGCTTCCGTATAAAAGGGAGGGTAATGCTAGTGTATTATATATTTTTATTCTTGTAGATTTTTGTACTAATTTAGCTTTTAATGTATTGTTTATTATTCCTAGAATTTGTGTAAATTTGGTAATTTTCTTGTTCACATGTTTTTTTCATTTTGATAAGATATTTCACAACCCAGATAATTGAAATTTTGTACTTGTTCGAAGGCATTGTGTATTATCTTACTTCTGACTGGGTCTTGTCCTAAAAATGCCATTACTTTTGATTTCTGTGCTGAAATTTCCATCCCAAAATCTTTAATATTCTGTTTAATGTATATAATCCTCTTTGTAAATTATCCTCTGAATTGGGAATTATGACTTGATCATCGGCATAGAGTAAGGTATTTAATGTTAGAGCACTGGTTATTTTGATTCCTGACGTATAGATTTGGTTCCATTTTAAAATAATTTCATTATATAATAATAATAATAATAATAATAATAATAATAATAATAATAATAATAATAATACTCCATTCACTGTGATGATCTTTGCAGTCTCAATGGACATACTCGTAGAGACCTAGGGCCCCTAGGCAGTTAACTGAGTCGGGCCCTCTTTTGGTTTTAGCAGGTTCAGTTCGTCCTGGTTTTAGGGAAAACCATACATTACTTTTATTTTTTATATACTTAACGTACTGTAACTTTAGAAAATTGACAAGTACCAACTATACAATCCCCCTAAAAATATTACAATTCAATAAAATCTGTTATACTAAATATCTCACTGTAAAAGTATTTCTATGACTATAATTCATACTCAAAAGAAATATTATTACATTTAATGTTATATCTAGAAAACAGTGGCTCATAGAACGTCTCATTAATTTGCATTATTTATATGATAACATAATAACTATTGATTGATTGATTATGGCTTTTAAGGAACCCAGTGATTCATTGCCACCCTCACATAAGCCCGCCATAGATCCCTATCCTGAGCAAGATTAATCCAGTCCCTAACATCATATCCCACCTCCCTCAAATCCATTTTCATATTAACCTCCCATCTACGTCTCGGCCTCCCCAAAGCTCTTATTCCATCCGGTCTCCCAACTAACATTCTATATGCATTTCTGGATTCGTCCATACGTGCTACTTGCCCTGTGCCCATCACTAACGTCTGGATTTAATGTTCCTAATGTCAGATGAAGAATACAATGCTTGCAGTTCTGTGTTGTGGTAACTTTCTCCATTCTCCTGTAACTTCATCCCTCTTAGCCCCAAATATTTTCCTAAGAACCTTATTCTTAAATACCCTTAATCTCTGTTCCTCTCTCAAAGTGAGAGTCGAAGTTTCACAACCATACAGAACAACCGGTAATGTAACTGTTTTATAAATTGTAGCTTTCAGATTTTTTGACAACAGAGTAGATGACAAAAGCTTCTCAACCGAATAATAACACGCATCCCATATTTATTCTGTGTTTAATTTCCTCCCTAGTGTCATTTATAATTGTTACTGTTGCTCCCAGATATTTGAATTTTTCCACCATTTCGAATGATAAATCTCCAATTTTTATAGTTCCATTTCGCACAATATTCTGGTCACGAGACATAATCATATACTTTGCCTTTTCGGGATTTACTTCCAAAGCTATCGCTTTACTTGCTTCAAGTAGAATTTCCGTATTTTCCTAATCGTTTGTGCATTTTCTCCCAACTTATTCACGTCATCCGCATAGACAAGAAGCTGATGTAACCCATTCAATTCCAAACCCTCTTTGTTATCAACTTAATAACTATTAGTACGATTAAATTCAAATTTCGTAATATTATTACTCTTAATACTGTTAATTGACAGTAAAATTTTTAAGAAAATTTGTCAAGAAATGTGGAAGTATGAAAATTCAATCCCCTCGTCCTTAACTAGAAGTAAAATTGCGAAATGTGAAATATTCTAATGTGTTGGGCAAAAACTAAGTACATTTTCGCAATCAGCACACAAAAGTCAATAAGAAACGCTATTTAGTTTCAATTCATAGAAAATCATGTTGCACGGTTTTATTGTAGGGCCTAATGCAAATTAACAAGTACTTATCATTAATTAAACCAATGCAATTAAATTAGTACACACATTAGTGCTCAGTTTTTTTTAGTTGACACAGTATCAACTAGCTTCGATGGGATAGGTGATAACGAGATGGTATCTGGCGAAATGAGGTTGAGTATTCGTCATAGATTACCTGACATTCGCCTTACGGTTGGGGAAAACCTCGGAAAAAATCCAACCAGGTAATCATCCCAACCGAGAATCGAACCCGCGCCCAAGCGCAACTCCAGATCGGCAGACAAGCGCCTTAGCCGACTGGGCTACGTCGGTGACTTGTTCAGTTTTCCTAAAATATTAGATTAAACGGAAATTTAGTCAGAGACTGTCGGCTAGTGGAGATAAAATAAGGTTTTACACTCAGATTGTTCTTGATATAAATTAAAACTCAACAAATTTTTGGGTTGAAAAATAAAAGAAAATAAAAGTCACAGCTCGTTGGACGCCAAACATGTCCTACGCTAAGGCTAATAGACTTGAGCATTTTCTGCACGCTTGAAGGACAAGGAGTGGCAATAAGAGAGTTTGGACAGCAAATAAAGTGGAGCCAAGCTGTCGGAAGGTCACTCATATACAACTAGGAACCACACCCAGAGCCATGAAAATTAGACAAAATATAGTTTCACGTTTAAAAATGTCTCCATTTATGGATAACAATCTCGTACGAACATTTTTCATACCTCGACGATAGACAACAAAGGCTGTGATCAATTTAAAACAAAAGAAAAAATCTAGATAAATGGCCTCACCATTTTCAAGTAGGGTTTTGTGTTTTCAAATGCATTTGTATGTAAGTTGTTTTTTTTTTTTCAAAGGGTAAATGATAAAGGAAAAAACAATGCCAGAATCATACAGAAGTAGCGTATAGCTTAAATTTAAATGAAAAGGAAATAGCACTGAAAGTATTTTCTTATCTATTACGCTGTCATTCCATCTTCCTGATGGTCTTCCTATACGTTTGCGGCAGGATGGACGTATTTAAGCATAGTAATAATGTAGCATAGGCTAGTGATAAAGGTTGGGATAATCCAAAGATTAATTACGCTTCCGAATTTTGAAGTAGCATGATGCAGTAAAGGTGTAATAATAATGATAATAATAATAATAATAATAATAATAATAATAATAATAATAATAATAATAATAATAATAATAGTTTTATTTTCTCTGGAGAATTAAGGCCATAAGACCTTCTCTTCCACTCAACCAGCCTTAATCAATACAATACATATTTAAATTACGAATATTTACACTACACTTAAAAGGTTTTCCAGCAATATTCTTCAGTTAAGTTTTAATGACTAGTAGACTACATATTTATTTAAATTTAGATAAACCTATAAGGTAAAGTAGTAACTTAATTTATGAGCTAATTTAATTCAATCAATTATAATTAATTTGAGATTTGAGATAGCTAGTAAAATGATAAAAATGAACTTAATATAAGCTTACTAGAACTATGTAACAGATAGAAAAAAAATATAAATCTAAAATATATTTCTATAATGAGAATATTAATGTAATTTCCATTAGAGGTTTTGTAAATCTATTTATAGAAATTAATGATAATAATAAGAATGGACAGATGTTAGTTTCATTATATGTAATAAATATTAATCAGTAATTAATTTGTTAAGTAAGAATTTATGTAATTTTGACCTAAATAAAGTTATTGTCCAACAACCCCTTACATCACTCGGTAGCGAGTTCCAATTTCTAGCAACTGAAACTGTATAAGATGAAGAATATAAAGATATCTTGTGGTAGAGTATAATGAGTAAATTGTTATGATGAGATCTTGTACTTAGCTGATGATATGCGGATAAATTTTGAAAATGAGAAGCCAAATAGATTGGGGTAGCGGTGCGCAGAATTTGAAGTAAGAGAACAAGAGAATGCAGGGCTCGTCGATCGCTTAGCCTTAGCCAAGACAGAGTTTGGAAAGACGGGGAAACATGATCATACTTACGAATATTACAAATATAACGGACGCACGCATTATGCACACGTTGTAGCCTGCTGCTCAAATTTGCATTTAGGTTACTTAATATAATATCGCAGTAGTCGAAGTGTGGCATCACGAGTGTTTGTACAAGGATTAATTTTAATTTATCAGGAAGGAAGTGCTTCAGTCGCTTTAATGAGTGAATAATAGAAAATATTTTTTTGGAAGTGTGATTCACTTGTTCATTCCATTCCAGGTGACAATCCATATAAATGCCAAGGTTCTTCACAGTCGAGCTGTATGGAATAGTGGTATTATTTACAATTATCAGTGGCAAATTTGTCTGTAATAGTCTTATGTAAAATAGAATATTCATTATGCAGGTTTTTTATGACAATAATTTTAGGAAAATGCTAATGACCTATGAAATCTAATTTTTAAAAGAGAAAAATTCGTTATTCTGGCGTTTGTAATAACATTGCATTGGACTATAGTCCCGTTGCTGTAATTTCCTGCAGCCAATCCCGTTGCAGGTCGGCTACATTTAAACGTGTGCGTCTTGTGATTCGCTGATTCATTTCTTAAGGCTCGATAAATACTTAATATAATCGCCCGCCATTTTGGCTCTTTCGTTGGCGTTCGCAGAAAGCACACGAGGACGTTATTTGCCGCTCAATTATTTGCTGAATTACAGTGCGTTTGATTTATTATCATAGGAGCTACGACATGATAATGTTTAACGGTGTGGCAAATAGATTCCTCGTATGGTAGCTCGGCAACGAAAGAACAAAAATGGCGAACGATACTACCTACCTAGACTTTATAGAGCCTTCACTTCCTAAGACGTAAGCAAAGAGGAGGAGTCACGCCGGGAATAACAGCGTCGCGACTATAGCTAAATATTTCATATCGCAACATATCAGTACAACAAAACACAAAAATGCACTTTCCAAGGCTACTGGGAAGAAGATTTCATTGCTTCCAACAGTAATTGCAACATCGACTCGAAAATCTCCATTTGCATTCGACTTATCTAAAGCTTTTCTTGCTGCCGAAATCCTTTGTGGAAAGTGCAAGGTTGTAGATCTAGAGTCCACACCTGTGGAGTAACGGTCAGCGCGTCTGGCTGCGAAACCAGGTGGCACGGGTTCGAATCTCGGTCGGGGCAAGTTACCGGGTTGAGGTTTTTTCCGGGGTTTCCCTCAACCCAATACGAGCAAATGTTGGGTAACTTTCGGTGCTGGACCCCGGACTCATTTCACCGGTATTATCACCTTCATATCATTCAGACGCTAAATAACCTAGATGTTGATACAGCGTCGTAAAATAACCCAATAAAATAAAAAAATAAATTGTAGATCTAGTGCAAGGTTTTTGTAATTGTCTTTTATTGCGTATTTTAGCTATTTATAATGCCTTTTTGCCTGTCTATTTTAGCTATTTATGATGCCTTTTTGCCTGTCTCTTTTAAGGATTCATAATTTCTAAACTTCCGGTCTCTGTTCATTATGTTGGTTTTCTCCATGACAATAATTAAGTAGGAAAATGGTAGTGACCTATGAAATCTAATTTTTAAAAGAGAAAAATTCGTTATACTGGGGTTTGTAATAACATTGCATTGGACTAGTAATTAACTCGCATCTCGCACTGTTTTTCCTACAGACTGCCATCTAAATAAATAAACCAGACGTGAGACTGAAGTTGCACGATCCCTGGTGACCTGTGTCAGCTCATGAATGGCCGTCGCATTGGATTGACGGGTCGCTCGCGGAACTGACTGAAGCTTTTGCAGTTCAAGCATGATGGCCATATTTGCATCATTAAATGCACGGTGCATACAGCCCAGATCGTGAGCGGGACCCGCATCTGCGCTTCCTTATAAGGCTCAAGATCTCTCTAGTTTTACAATGCCTGCACGCGCAACTTATCCACACTCGGCTCATCATAAACGAGTTATGGCACTGGGATCTAGGCTGTTCCAGTCTTACAGCGGTACAGAACTGATCGCCTTTCTTACAGATATCACAATCCTCTCGTGGTACTGGTGTTCATAACGGCATGTAAAAAAAAAACATTTTATTATCTATACTAATAATAAATCTATAACCGAATTTTTTATGGTAATTTTCGCTTTTCCAAAAATAATTGGTATTAATTAACTACCCTGAAACCGAAAATCGCTTTTTGAAATTTTTGTTTGTATGTATGTATGTCTGTCCACTGTGGGCTAAAGCAAGGAGATGCACTATCACCTTTACTTTTTAACTTCGCTCTAGAATATGCCATTAGGAAAGTTCAGGATAACACAGAGGATTTGGAGTTGAACGGGTTACATCAGCTTCTTGTCTATGCGGATGACGTGAATATGTTAGGAGAAAATCCACAAACGATCAGGGAAAACGCGGAAATTCTAGTTGAAGCAAGTAAAGCGATAAGGTTGGAAGTAAATCCCGAAAAGACAAAGTATACGATTATGTCTCGTGACGAGAATATTGTACGAAATGGAAACATAAACATTGGAAATTTATCTTTCGAAGAGGTGGAAAAATTCATATATCTTGGAGCAACAGTAACAAACATAAAAAACACTCGGGAGGAAATTAAACGCAGAAGAAATATGGAAATTGCGTATTATTATTCGGTTGAGAAGCTTTTGTCATCTAGTCTTCTGTCAAAAAATCTGAAAGTTAGAATTTATAAAACAGTTATATTACAGGTATGGTTATGAAACTTGGACTCTCACTTTGAGAGAGGAACAGAGATGAAGGGTGTTTAAGAATAAGGTTCTTAGGAAAATATTTGGGGCTAAGAGGGATGAAGTTACAGGAGAATGGAGCAATTACACAACACAGAATTGCATGCATTATATTCTTCACCCAACATAATTAGGAACATTAAATCCAGACGTTAGAGATGGGAGTGCATGTAGCACGTATGGGCGAATCCAGAAATGCATATAGTACCGTAGAGTGTTAGTTGAGAGGCCGGAGGGAAAAAGACCTTTGGGGAGGCCGAGACGTAGATGGGAGGATAATATTAAAATGGATTTGAGGGAGGTGGGATATGATGAGAGAGACTGGATTAATCTTGCTCAGGATAGGGACCAATGGCGAGCTTATGTGAGGGCGGCAATGAACCTGCGGGTTCCTTAAAAGCCAGTAAGTAAGTAAGTAAGTAAGTAAGTAAGTAAGTAAGTAAGTAAGTAAGTATGTCTGTCTGTTTGTTACCTTTTCACGCAATAATGGCTGAACCGGGATCGAGTAGCAACAAAAGTGATGGGAATGATAATGAAAAATCCTAGTTTATAAAGAAAGAACAAATTTCCAGTTTAAAATGAATTTAAATACAGTGAACGCTTTAAGTTAAGTGCTATAGAGGTGGAAGAACATAATATTGCTGCTATCGCAGTTTTTTGACTAAAATTTGTACTACTGCGATTCATACTTCCTTCAATGGCTTTTATAGAACCCAGACTTTCACTGCAGCTCTCACATAAGCCCGCCACTGGTCTCTATCCTGAGCAAGATTAATCCAGTCTCTACCATCATATCCCACCTCCCTCAAATCCATTTTAATATTATACTCACATCTACGTCTCGGCCTCCCCAAAGGTATTTTTCTACCCCCGGTTCTTACAACTAACACTCTACAGGCATTTCTTGATTCACCCATCTGTGCTACATGCCCTGCCCATCTCAAACGTCTGGATTTAATGTTTCTAATTATGTTAGGTGACGAATACAATGCGTGCAGTTCTGCGTTATGTAACTTTCTACATTCTCCTGTAACTTCATTTTTCTTAGCTCCAAATATTTTCCTAAGCACCTTATTCTCGAACAACCTCAACCTCTGTTCCTCTCTCCAAGTGAGACTTCAAGTTTGACAACCATACAGAACAACCATTAGTCTAACAAAACTGTTTTATAAATTCTAAATTTCATAGGGAGCCAAAAACTAGGATTTCCTTGTGATAAAATATGTCTCACATTATATTATTAAAAATATTACAGTATAAAGTATCAGAAGTACAAGAAAATATTGTAAGAGTAGTACGTTTTAGTAACATTAATTTTTGCCACAGTTCCTATACGATATTACAACCAAGAGTGCTAAACATAATTGTATTATAGACGTAAGGTACTAATGCAATCCTGCTGTATATACGTCAACATTATTATAAGATCGTTTGTGATACGCATTTACGAATAATGTAATGTTTTATACGTAGTTCTGTGGAGAAGAAAGATATAACTCCATACTGCAGCGGTGGCGAAAATGTAATCGTGCGCCGAGCCACTGTGTAACCTGCAACGTGCATAGCACCTATGGAGAGAGGCGGACACCCGAAGGGGAAGTGAAGTAACTGTCGGACTTATTAACGGATTTTGCTTTTCCTTACGTCGAGCACTTAAATATAATATTATACATTACAAGGCTACAAACTATTGTTTAGTACTAGTACGTGTAACGAAGAAAGAAATGAACAATAAATGAACAATATCACAGCCTAAAATTAACTGTCTTCAGAATGTCTCTGCGATAAAGTTTCAAAATCAGGAATTATGTCACTTACTGCCAGTCGTAGTTGATCACGAAGGTATTTGTCTGTCAGTCGTGATCTAAATTTGGTTTTTACTATTTTAATTGTGAAAATAATTTTTCACAAACGTAAGTTGTAGCGAACATGGCTTCAACAGAGCAAGCGAAAGAACGAAGCTTCGGATATTTATTTTTTTGGAAAAGATTTGAAAGTTCAACATTTGTCAAGTCCTTACATCTAGCTTTCATTTGACATCACATAGGTAGTAAATCAGTGAGTTCAAATTGAAAAGCTAACCGCATTATTCGTACATCTGCTGAAAAAGGATCGACGTACAGAGATGATGATGATGATGATGATAATAATAATAATAATGATTTATTTAACCTGGCAGAGTTAAGGCCATACGGCCTTCTCTAACACTCAACCAGGAGTAAAAACTGCGTTACAAAAACACTACAAATTTACAAAGTACACTACAATTTTACACACAAAACTGAAGAAGATAATAATAATAAAATGTAAACAACAATTAAGAAGAAATCAGGCATAATATATAACATACAGAAAGAAAGAAAAAAGGATAATAAAATGTGAACAGCAGGTCAAAAATAAATGAGGCATACAAAGTATAAAAAAATAAGACAATTATTGATAATAATAATAATAATAATAATAATAATAATAATAATAAATAAGAATAATAATAATGATAATAATAATAATAACAATAATAATAATAACAGGCCTAATAGTAATAATAATACTAATAGTAGCAATAAAACAGTGCAGTACAAAGCATACAATGAATACAATACTTTAAGTACACGCAGTATGATGATGATGATGATGACGACGACGATAACACTTAACCTTTTAATGTTTCATCAGTAACGTCATGTAGTAAAATGCCGTTTTATGTTATACAACAGTTTTCCTCGTAATACTTGTGAACAAATCATACATTTAATATTCTCATCATATTGACAGCAAAAAAATGCGTCCTCCCAGCCTACATGGTTTCGAGAGAGACATATGCCACTCGCAGGTCAGAGACAAATACAAATGGAACGGAGTTTTGACTCCAGTGAGTGAGAGGATGGGGGTTGGCGGAGGTTAGAAGCAGCGAAATGCACAGCTATCACTGCGAGCCACAATGTCTCGCGAGTCACATTCTCGCCACGGCTGCCATACTGTATTTTTCTGGAACAGAACCCTGTTAGAACTATTTTATTAATTTTAAAACAGAGTTCACATTAAGATCTCCCCCTGCCTTTTCTCTCGTCTTATTGCTGCACAACGATGACACATCACATTTTGTTGATAATGATACCACGAAATAACGCAAGAGTTATATTTACCATGAAGTAAAAATATAAATTTCATACGTGGAGCAATAAAATCTCCCCACGTTAAATTTTAAGAAGCAGAAGCGGCAGTAACAGCATCTTCACTCCGTGTAACAAGAAACAGGACCCAGTTCCACTCCAGTGATCCCAGCTCCCTCTCATGTGCCAGGACAATGGAGACACAATTTTCCTCTTTTTATATCTCAAGAAAAAGGTAGGGAATATAAAACACTAGACAATCTGCATGCGTACTTATTCAGTCCAGCAAATCCAGCACAGTACGATATTTGTGGGCGGAGGAATAAACTAAACAACAGGACGCGGCTAATGTGGGGGTGTACCAGCAAATAAAACAAGGAGAAAACCGGAAATGTGAGAAACAAGAACGTGACCGCTAGGAAAATAAAATAAACAACACAACAATTTTATATCTACATAATCGACAAGAGTGAAATGAACTTTTGCTTATAGCTTTGTCTACGTCCCTGCGAAATTTATTTCATCGTTCAACTAGTGTGCTGTACTGTATCTCCTTGATATCGATAAAGACAGAAATCTGCGATACAAGTAGAATTTATGTACCGTAGAAGTGAGTAAAGTCAATCAGTGGGTGTAAAATCGATCATTTGTGATTTTTATTGAAAATTATATATTTTCTCAGTTACTTGTTAAAATCTTGTTATGCTGACTTCATTGCCTTACATTGTAAATGCAAGCGAGAGGGACAACGAAAAGCCTGCGAATGCCAACAGTGGGAACACTGTGTAATTACCGTTGAAGTGAAAATCGTTATTTTCGACTTTTTCTCTTAAATGAAAACAAAGTTTTACAAACTCTAAATTATAGTCAGCAGTGAAAGGAGACAGGAAGTATACGCAAGTACTTTTCGTTGAGATTTTATCCTGAAATAATAGTTTTGCAGTTCGTATTGAAACTTATTATTTTAAGAAAACTTGTACCTTTCTAGGGTTAAGTCAAACATGCCATCGATCTACTCGAAACAGATAGATCCAGCAGGAAGAATAAATTGTTCACCGAAATACCTCCAACTAACACTTATAAACAGAAAAGTGTTATATTATAGCTTATATTGACGGGATAGTGGGGAAAGAGGAAGACGAAATTTTGGTGAATTTCTTGCGTGTACATATTTTGTACACCCCCTCTGTACCTGACTATGGGAACAACGTAGTTTCTAAAGTGACATGAGGAGGGGAATATTTCAAATAACATCTGATATAAACCTAAGCAATGTTGAATTGCATTTTAGATTATAATTGAAGGGTGGTATTTCAATGTAAATTTTGAATTCTTAAATCTTTATCTGTTGGTATGTGAAGCATTAAAATGTGTTTTTATGTTTTATAAGTTGGCAATCATAGTCACAATTGTACAGTGGAGACCTAGAGGCCTAATTGTATCGAATAGTATAATCACAGTAACAAAAGATACACTATATAATTCTATGAAGATTATTATTGTTTTTACACCCCTTATAACAAATAAAATATATGTAATACACTTAATTTGTTTTAAAAACATAAACAGTGATCGACTTTACTCCGCAATATTTTAAAATTGATCTTAAACTAAAAATTCAATGGTGACCAATTTACCCTATTAAAGCAGGAAGTATAACTTCGATCACAACTCAAATAAAAAAAAAACAGTTTTTTATAGATTGTAATTCAATTCTTGTAACGTGTCTTCATAAGTGGATATGACGACAAAATGCTATTTTCTGAGGAACTTCGCTCTATTGCATAACCTCAATATCATTAAAAAATTGCAAAGTTTTGATCGACTTTACCCTCTTCTACGGTACTGTATGTACATCACATCAGTAACCTTCATTTTGTGCACTCAATGTTCAGAGTTACGCGGTAGTGAATCTATCTATAACTGACATTAGTAAAACATTGTATAGCCCTACTTTCTAGATTTGTAAGAAGACGAAGTTTCTTCTTCCTTATTCTCTTCACCTTCGGCTTTACCACCTCTACATTCTACATCTTCTCGAAGTTCGTCTATCTGTTCACATTATTTAAAAAAACATGGCTTATTTAACTACGCTCGCAACTGCAGAGGTTATATCAGCGTTGTCGGTGTGCCGGAATTTTGTCTTGCAGGAATTCTTTTACATGCCAGTAAATTTACTGAAATGAGCCTGTCGCATTTAAACACACTTAAATGCTATCGACCTGGGCCGGGGTCTAACCCGCAATCTCAAGCACAGAAGCCCAGCACTATACCGACTACGCTACCCAGGCCGACTTCATAATATTTACCATCATCAAAATGTATTCATCTTCATATCCACTGACGAACTTTAAATTCATATTCATTTACTAAATGCCATATTAAAGACTGGAGACTGCTGGGTTTGCAGTGAAATACCTGCCCTTTGGCAGAAAACTATGAATGAATGAATATTAAATAAGTCTGCTTTTCTCCATCTGTTCATATTTCATCACATTCATCATAATAATATTTATCTTAATTTTCTTACAATTAATCTTCAGTATTCATCTTACATTTAAATTGTATTAGTTCTGGTACCATATTTTTCTTTAGCCTTTTAACATTTATATTCTAGTCATCTTCATTTTCCCATCGTTTTCAACTCCGTCTTCCCATCATATTCGTCTTCATCTTCTAATCGTATCATTTTGATCTTACAATCGCATTTGTCTTCATCTTCCCATCGCATTCGTCTATATCTTGTAATAGAATTTCCTTCATTTTTCCATCGTTTTTATATTCGTCTTGCCATTGCATTTTTCTTCATCTTCTAATCGCATTTTCTTCATCTTCCCATCATATTCGTCTTCATTTTCCAATCGCATTCCTGTTCATCTTCCCATCGCATTCGTCTTCATTTTTCCATTGAATTCGCCTCCATCTTCCCATCGCATTCGTTTTCATTTTTCCATCGCATTTGTCTTCATATTCCCATCGCATTTGTCTTTATCTTCCCATCCCATTCGTTTTAATTTTTCCATCGCATTCGTCTTCACCTTTCCATTCCATTTGTTTTCAGCCTCCCATCGCATGCCTTCGCCTTCCCATTGAATTTGTCTTCATCTTCCAATCACATTCACCTCCATCATACCAATCTTCTCATCGCATTCGTCTCCATTTTTCAATTGAATTCGTCTTTATATTTCCAACACATTCGTCCCCTTCTTATTGTATTCGTCTTCATTTTCCAATCGCATTCCTGTTCATGTCCCCATTGCATTCGTCTTCATTTTTCCATCGAATTCGCCTCCATCTTCCCATCGCATTTGTCTTCGTCTTCCCATCGCATTTATCTTTATCTTCCTATCCCATTCGTTTTAATTTTTCCATCGCATTCGTCTTCACCTTTCCATTGCATTTGTTTTCAGCCTCCTATCGCATGCCTTCGGCTTCCCATTGCATTTGCCTGCATCTTCCAATCACATTCACTTCCATCATACCAATCTTCTCATCGCATTCGTCTCCATTTTTCCATTGAATTCGTCTTTATATTTCCATCACATTCGTCTCCATCTTCTTATTGTATTCGTCTTCATCTTCTAATCGCATTTTTCTTCATCTTTCCATCGCAATTGTCTTCATTTTCCAATCAAATTCGTGTTCATCTTCCCATCGCATTCGTTTTAATTTTTCTATCGCATTCGTCTTCATCTTCCCATCGCATGCCTTCGACTTCAAATCACATTCGCCTTTATCATATCCATCTTCTCATCGCATTCGTCTCCATTTTTCCATTGTATTCGTCTTTATATTTCCATCACATTCGTCCCCATCTTCTTATTGTATTTGTCTTCACCTTCCCATCGCATTTGTCTTCATCTTCCCATCGAATTCGTCTTTATCTTTCCATTGTATTCGTTTTAATTTTCTATCTATTTCGCCTTAATCTTTCCATCGTATTCATCTTCATTTTTCATCGGACTCGTCTTCATTTTCCAATCATATTCGTCCTCATATTTTTAAGTTATTCACCGTCATTTTGCCATCGTATTCGTTTTATTTTTTATACAATTCATCTTAATATTTTCATTGCAGGCCAGGCCTACTAATCTTATTTTTTTCACCACAATTTTATTGTCTTTATTTTGCAATAGTATTCCTCCTCATCTTCCAATGTTATTCATTTTGCCAGCGTATTCGTTTTATTTTCTAACCAATTCATCTTAAAATCCTATCGTATTCGTCTTCATTTTTTCATCACATTAGTCGTTATCTTGTTCTTGCATTCATCTTCATCTTAGGTAAGGAAATTTAGACTATTCTGATCTACTTCGTGCAGACAACAGTGTAAATACGGTTCTATTTTTTTCCCCGCATATAACTTAAATTTCATTATGCACGGAAAAAATCGAATCGTGTGTACAGTGTGGTAAAAAAAAAAAAAAAAAAACGGACCGACCCTTGTAGCTGATTTCAGAGCCTTGTTCACTCCAGAACACGATAGACTGGTAACTAAGACTTTCGTGGTTCAAATCCTGCCTGGGAAGGAAACTTTTTTTTGTTTCTTATTCAAATTTATTCCGAATACTTTTCGATTGCAGCGATATTTTACTACTTAATTAACTTATTCTTCCCAAAACATGAATTCTATCAGCAATCGTAAAGTATTGGGAATAAATTTGAATAAGGAACAAAAAAAGTTTCCTTCTCAGGCAGGATTCGAACCACGAAAGCCTTAGTTACCAGTCTATCGTGCTCTGGAGTGAACAAGGATCTGAAATCAGCTACAAGGGTCGGTCCGGTTTTTTTTGCCACTACTATACATTGCTATTCGCAAGAAATCGATTCAAATAAATGCCCGTTTCGAGAAATTCCCGTACCGTGTGAACGGGCTCTTATGATCCTATTCGTCTCTTAAGCGACGCTGCATCAACTATGATGTTAATTTAGTGTCAATGAATTTGGTGACAGACAGTGTTTACGAGATGAACCCGAGGGTTCGCCTCGGACTCCTATTTGTCTTGACTTCCTCATATAATTTCATTTTTCTTTCTTATTCCTTTAACTTGTCACCGTATTCGTCTTAATACTCTAACAATTTTTATATTTGTCTTTTGATCGCAGTGCATCAACTACTCACCATATTCTTCTTCATTCCCTCATCACATTTCGATGCATCTGATTGTCTTGTAATCAAATATACCCTTATCTTCATGTAGTATTAATATTATAGTTTGTAGTCATCTCTGTCAACTTCATGTCTTCGCCGAATTCACTTTTATTTTTCACCACTGCCGTTTAAATCTCTTCATAACAGCCATGTTTCCAGCAAGCTCATATTCAGTGCCCACTGTTTTATGCCTTTTCCTTGATTCCAGCCATTAGCATCAAGAAGAATCTAACAGAGTACCTAAAAATCCCATGATTGGCCTTCCAGGAATAGGAGGCAATGCTTTCATGCTGGTTTTATACGTCAATGAAAATTATCATAGGAAGATGGTCGAAGAAGAAATTACTCCGACATCGCAGCTATAAAACAAGAATTTCATACTGGTCTCGGTGAAAACTGAACCTGACCATTCTGCGATGGAGAAGTCTATGAATCAGTCATTTAGCAACTAGGGTAACGGTTGGTAATATAGTGATATGAGTAATATTGTGATAGTTTTTTTTTGAGAATTTATTACAATTTTAGTGAGCGAGAGGATGGACACTAACTTTTTTACGGGATGTTGTGTGTGTGTGTTGAATTGAAAGAACTATTTTCTTGCAGTGTTTTCTCCGATGACATTATGTCCGTATACGGTACAAATGTTTCGAGCCGTCTCCGCTGCCTTTGTTTCTATATTAAATTCAAACTGAAGAATATGTGGAAGTACTGATTTTTAACCTACTTGATATTCCATCTTCTTTAGCCCACAAATAGCACAAACGTACTTCAAATCCGCAAAATTCAAGGCATATTTACAACTACAACACTCCAAATAACAGACTCTCAAAAATTTTAAAAAGCTATTAACAAAAGGGATATGAAGACAGGAAAGCCCATTGAAACGACTTTAGGCTAGGCACAGAGAGATCGAAGCAGGTCAACAAGTGGTGTAACTCTATGAAAGCTACATGACGATGATGCTGTATTATAGTGTAGCCATAGTCAGGGGCGGATGCAAGGGGGGGGGATTAAGGGGATATATCCCCTCCCGAAATTTTGAGAAAAATACGAAACAAGAAACAAAAATAATATTAATTTTAATTCGTGAATGTACGTAGGAATTAGAGGGTTTTCCACGTAAATTCTCTTTGCTAAAATGTTAAATTCCAAGAACTGCAGGAAGACAAACACAGCGTTCTTACTTCAAGACAGAGAGTCATGAAGAGTATTTTAGGCCCTTAATTTTCCTTCTCTTCTTAGACTATTTCATTAGTCAGCTCAAGGACAGGTTTTTAAATCATAAGGAAATGCTGAAGTCCATACAAACTTTTCTGCCTAAAAACATAGTGCGAGCATCAGATGAAGATTTAGAAACTGCTGTTGAGGCTATAGTAAATCAGTGGCCCAATGATGTTGTTGCATCACCAGAGTCTTTCTTCAATGAATTGAAAATGTAGAGAAGAAATTGCCTTAATCAGAAAAATCTTCACCTAATACCTACTGATTTTATATAATCTTTGAACAGGTGCAATGAAATTATTTTTCCATGCACTCTCAAGGCGCTGAAACTTTTCTGCACGTTGCCTGTAACTACAGTAACACCAGAACGGTCGTTCTCAACATTGCGGTACTTGAAGACTTATTTGAAGAGCACGATGGGAGCAGACAGATTAAATGGACTGGCCTTGATGTATATATTTAAAAATGTAGAAGTAAAAGCTCATGAAGGACTGGATGAAATGTCTAAGAAGCCTCGTCGCCTTCTTCTGTAAATGTCATTCTGTCATTGTTTTTGCACTGAAAATGTTAAAATTAAAAAATTATGGTTTATTTAAGAACGCTCGCAATTACCGAGGTTATATCAGCGTCGCCGGTGTGCCAGAATTTTTCCTCCGGACTTCTTTTACATGCCAGTAAATCGACTGATATGAGGCCTGTCGCATTTAAACACACTTAAATACCATCGAGCTGGGTTGGGGTAGAACCCGCAACTTCGAGCAAAGAAGGCTATACCGACTACGCTACTCAGGCCAAACTTGTAAATGTTTGTGACTCGGAAACAAATTATGAGTATATAAACTTATTTCTCGTTATTCCATTTTCACTATCTCCTCAAATCCCTCCCCGAAAAAAAACCCTGCGTCCGCCTCTGGCCATAGTACACACAGCAAGTAAGGTGTACAGCTTTAATGCTCTGTCATTAGTTCGATTTTCACTTGGATCATAATCATTTCTCCGTTAACAATATCATATCATATGTTGTGGAAACTGGACTCTGGATAAACCGTAAGTAAAATCCATTAATGTTGCCGATTAATAATAATAATAATAATAATAATAATAATAATAATAATAATAATAATAATAATAATTAATCAATAACAATAATAATTATATATATAAAGCTACCAGATAATGAAATTCTATTTTATTTCAAACATTTACCAGATAAGCTTATGCTCTTTCTTTCTTTCTTTCTTTATTTATTTATTTATTTTTAGCTACAGCTACTTAAGTGAAATGAGTAAAATTATCCTGAAGTAAGACTGTTCCGTACGTATAATACAAAAGCTTGAAGTTGAAATTAGTTCCGAGATTCTCAGGATCAAAGCCCGCTGACGGTGATCGCAGTAATTTCGTATAAATTGAAAAAAGATTTTTTTACGTGAAAAAAAAATAGTTTCTATTCTCAAGATAGTACTAAGCTGCAATCAGTATTTTTTTATATCCTTGAAGAACTTATTGTTTTAACACTTTCTGTGAATGGATTAACATTATAAACATTTTATCTGAACAATGTTTGCTACGTTGAATAAGCAATTTAAATTTACAAACAATGAATATGAAACATGTAACTCGTATTTTTCAATTTTCTGAATCACCAGTTTATTGATATGCTTAAATAATTATTATATTTCAGTTTTTAAGTCCAAACTGAAACGGTTAATTAATTTGCCTACCGACTTCCCTACATTATTAGAAATTACTATATCCATTATGCAATATCAACCCAGAGGACATCGACGGTTAAAAGACCCTTTAGAAGACTGCTAGATGGGGCCGGAACAGGTCTACACAGGCCTAATTCGTGACGGATGATGATGATGATGATGACTATATCCATTCTACGCTTCATGTCATTATGTGGAACTCTGTTGTCTCTGCCTATCCCCCTCTACTCCTGACGATGACTCTACTCACGCGCAAGTAAACAAACCCGTACCTATAGTAAAGTATTACTCGACCAAGGCCAGTGGAGTCCCGCAGCCCGGAGCCGTGGCGCTACTGCACCTGCGTTCGTGATATAGCATCGCGTAGTTCACATCACGCCCGCAGCTCCACTTGCCTTGGTCGAGTAGTAACAGCAAACCTGTTTCATCGGGCAACAAGTTTCACTCCCTGCTGATCAGTAATATTGAGTTAATAACACTGACAGTACACATCAATATTTGAACGACCCTACACAATCAGTATTACTGTCAACGTGTCAATATTTCTTATCAGCATTAATGTGCTTCTTGTTCAGTACAGACACACAAGCACAATGACTCCTAATAAAAGAGTCATGTTTAGCACTGGCCACAAAAAACAGAGTTAAACCGAATTAATGAGATTGGCTACGAAGCGAAAAATGTACTTAGGATATTCTCACAAGAATTTGTTGCAGGAAATATAGCCTACTGGTGCAGAAGATTACTTATTAACTTACTGGCTTTTAAGGAACCCAGAGGTTCATTGCCGCCCTCACATAAGCCCGCCATTGGTCTCTATCCTGAGCAAAATTAATTCATTCTCTATCATCATATCCCACCTCCCTCAAATCCATTTTAATATTATCTTCCCATCTACGTCTCGGCCTCCCTAAAGGTCTTTTTCCCTCCGGCCTCCCAACTAACACTCTATATGCATTTCTGGATTCGCCCATTCGTGCTACATGCCCTGCCCATCTCAAACGTCTGGATTTAATGTTCCTAATTATGTCAGGTGAAGAATACAATGCGTGCAGTTCTGTGTTGTGCAACTTTCTCCATTCTCCTGTAACTTCATCCCTCTTAGCCCTAAATATTTTCCTAAGCACCTTATTCTCGAACACCCTTAATCTATGTTCCTCTCTCAAAGTGAGAGTCCAATTTTCACAACCATAAAGAACAACCGGTAATATAATTGTTTTATAAATTCTAACTTTCAGTTTTTTTTAGAGCAGACTGGATGATAAAAGTTTCTCAACCGAATAATAACAGGCATTTCCCATATTTATTCTGTGTTTAATTTCCTCCCGAGTATCATTTATATTTGTTACTGTTGCTGCCAGATATTTGAACTTCTCCACCTCTTGAAAAGATAAATTTCCAATTTTTATATTTCCATTTCGTACAACATTCTGGCCACGAGACATAATCATATACTTTGTCTTTTCGGGATTTACTTCCAAACCTATCTCTTTACTTGCTTCCAGTATGGTGGGTAGCTGTGAATATATTGAATAAGCAGTCGCGGACAGCCGATGAGTGGTGGTCCTCCAGCTTGGGGGTTGGGCGAAGGGCTAACAACTCTTCACCGTAAAAAATAGCTTGTTACGAATCCTTCAAATAAGCCTCGGTGTAGAAGATTACAAAAACTATTTCCGATTGAATGTGAGTCTGCATTAGGCAAATTACTTCGAATGGTGAGGCAAAATTCCTTCCAGTGGATCCTTCAGTAGGTAGTTTCTTCTCAGTCAGTGACCCAGCTATTCCTTTCTCTCTTCCTGATCAGTTTCAGCGTTATCCTTTCTTCACCTACTCTTTACAACACAACATTGTTTCTTTTTCTGTATGTCTATTTCACACGCTCCATCCTTCTCCATATCCACATTTCAAACGCTTCTAGTCGCTTCTCTTCACTTCACTTCGTCGTAATGTCCATGTTTCTGCCCTCATACAATGCTATACTCCACACAAAGCACTTCACTAGTCTTCAGTTAACGTCCGGAAATTTTTTACCGTGGAAAGAATCACCAGGCCATGTTCGCAGTTTTTCTTGTGAAAGGTAAATGTGGTAGCTTCCCGTTGCTTACCGCACACCACTCTCTCTTTCGCAGGTTAAAAGATTCCAGGGGGCCCGAGCGTGGAGGTGAGGAGAGTGGATTTGACTAACTAGGCCCTCTGGACTTCACCGAAATTCACCGCAAGGGTTAAATATCAGTTCTATCAGGGTTTTTTATCCGATCCCAAATAGCTTTTACCTCCATGAACTGCACAGTACCTTACTTACTTACTTATGGCTTTTAAGGAACCCGGAGGTTCATTGCCGCCGTCACATAAGCCGGCCATCGGTCCCTGTCCTAAGCAAGAGTAATCCAGTCTCTATCATCATATCCCACCTCCCTCAAATCCATTTTAATATTATCCTCCCATCTTTGTCTCGGCCTCTTCCATTAGAAATTAACGTTTTCTTTTGTAGATTTGGTGAGCTATGAAGTCCATTCTTCTTTCACGAAGGAGTAGAAACAGTCCGACAAAATTATTGGAGGCCTATTTATTTATATATGTTTTAACTTTTATCAAATATTAATGCTGTTGGATATTACTGAACTGACTGAATATTGAGTTATTTCTTTTTACTGTAGTACGTAAGAAAATTGAATTCAATTATTATTATTATTATTATTATTATTATTATTATTATTATTATTATTATTATTATTATATGCATCTGTTATATGGAACTCCATTACTTCCACTGACTCAACTAAATTGGAGAATATTCAAATAAAATTTATTTCATTTTGTTCTTACAGATTTTTATCTACTTCCGATGATTATAAATATGAGATTAACTGCAAATACACTCAGGGACAAAAAAAAAAAAAACCGGACACTTTAATATTTGCTGGTATTTTGCAAAACATTATCTTCTCATACAATATTATGGTAGCCATCTGTTGTCATGGAGACGTGTATACATTGTTGATTGTTTTTGGTTTTATAAACAAGCCATTACAACCAAATATTCCAATTTTTCTTTCGGAGTCTCAGCTGTAACAATTTTGTCTCAACCATTTTGTGCTTCATTATCGTTATCATTCGTTATTTCTTTATTTTTACATTTTCTGAGTTTAAGTGGGGTTGTAACATTTGTCTTAAAACAAGATGCGACCTGAAGATGTGGCTCGAGCTGTAGCCCTTTACGATGATGGACGCAGTGTACGTTACATTGCAAATGTTATGAATTTGGCTAGAAGCACAACCCATGATGCCATAAAACGGTATAGAGAGACCTTAGAATATACCAAAAGACCAGGTTCGGGTCGTCCAAGAACTACAAATCCAAATGAAGACAGGTATATGGTATTGAGAGTTCTTAGGGAGCGCAACCTGCCAGCTACTAGTGTAGCCCAGCAATTTGTTAACATGCATGGACGCCCAATTTCGGCCAAAACAGTTAGAAGGAGGTTGAAAGCAAGTGGACTGATATCAAGTAGACCTGCGTTTTGCAAATGATCACAGGGATTGGAGAAATGGACAGTGGAGCTGTGTACTGTTCACCGATGAGTCCCGTTTCAATCTGTGCTCACCTGATGGACGTGAAAGAGTTTGGAGAAGGAGGGGAGAACGATTTTCAGTGTTGCATTTCCGAAAATGTGCCGTATGGAGGTGGTGAAGTGATAGTTTGGGCAGGAGTGTGTACGGATGCTCGTACAGAGTTGGTTTTTGTTGAAAATGGAAGACTAGCAGCTGATAGGTATATAAATGAATGTTTGGCTGATCATGTTGTGCCATTTGGCCAATTTGTAGGCGATAATTTTGTTTCAATGCATGATAATGCACGGCCGCATATATTGCCCATGCGGTCGGAGATTATCTCCAAGAAGTGTGAATCCATGTTCTTACATGGCCAGCAAGGAGTCCAGACATGAACCCAATTGAACATGTGTGGGAATGCTGGGGCGGCGTGTTAAGAATAGACGACCGAGACCAGGATCGTTACAAGAGTTGAGACGAGCACTTGGCGAAGAATGGGAACTTATTCCTCAACAAGACATTGCTAACCAAATTGAGAGCATGCCAAGACGTATGGATGCAGTTATTCAAGCCAGAGGGGGTAATACCCGTTACTAAAAAGAGTTTTTAACGTTTAAGGCACCATAAAATGAAAAAAACAGACCAAACGATGCCATAGTTATATGCCCTTTGTAATTTTTTGTAAATTTTCTCATCAGAGATTTTTTTTTCAAATGTTGTCGTATAAGGTGCTAAATGAAACATTATTTTGTTTAAATGGGTTTTGTTTCATTTTGAAATAATTGGCAACAAAATACAAGCAAATGTAGAAGTGTCCGTTTTTTTTGTCCCTGAGTGTATTTTATTTGCTATAGTTTATTTGTCAGACGTCAAGATCTTGATTATTTTTTTTTCTAATCATTAAGAGTGATATTGACTGTGAATCCTTCTTAAGCAATATCAGTTTTCGTGTTCCTGCTAAGGGTTTAAGATTTCATACATTTTTTTACAATAGAAATTCTAAATCTCTCTCTCTCCGGTCTGTGGATGTATAAAATATGCTAATATGCATGGATTGAACTTTGATATATTTAATGTGTAGTACCTATCCTACTTTTGGAGTTTTTATATCAGTTGTTATTAATTCATGTCTTTTGTTTAGATATGTATTTATAATATTATTCCCCTTATCTTTTATATCATTTGTATTATATTCATTTATAAGGTTCCATCTTTTCATTTTCAATTATCATTATTCTTAATTGTCATTATTTTAATTATTCCTATGCTCTTTTATTGTAATTTCTATCATTATTAATGTTTTTCTAATGGAATTGTCATGTGCTGAACTGTTATTGTCCCCTGGCCGTTGTACAGCACATTAAATATTAGTAAATACATAAAATAAATAAATAAATCAATAAATAACAATAATAATAACTATTATTATTATTATTATTATTAATATTATTATTATTATACCTTCAATGGTGATTATAGAGTTAACAACAACAACAACGAGAATATTGATACAGAGACTACCGAAAGCTGAGAACTTCGTAACATTGTGATTGTATGGTATTGTATTGTATTGTATTTATTAACATTCCATGGTATTCATACATTGCTTCACAGCTAGAATATGGATCAAGTCAAAAAACTTAATACTATTATAAAGTCTTAATTTATAGTCACAGTCTAGATGAAATACAGAGTGTAACAAAAGTTTCTGTAACAGTATGTTAAAATTATTCTCTTGTTAATTTCCATTTTCTCAGGAACCATGACCAAATTTTATGGTATAGGAGTTGGTACTACTTGATTGTGGTGTGATGCAATCCTTTATTATTAATTTGGCTGAAAATGTGATATTTACCATCAAATATTTGAAAAAAAAAAAAAAAAAAAAAAAAAAAAATTTTCACTGTACCAGAAACTTTTGTTACACTCTATATATACAGACGAGATTTACAATATAGTCTACTAGTACAACACAAAGTTTTAGTATCAATTTCATGAAGGAGTAATTGAAAGTCATGAATTCACCTACAGAATAGAAGGTGTGAGAAATAGGTACTTCTTTAATTTGGCCCTACATAATCTTATGCTTTGAGTTTAATTTTTATATCGATAGGGAGGCTATTAAAAAATTTTACTGCCAAATAACGCACTCCTTTTTGATAGCACGATAGATTTGCCGATGGAGTATGAAAGTCAATTTTTGACGTGTATTTATGCTATGAACTGCTGAATTAGTTACAAAGTTTTCACGATTACAGTACATACGAGGAAGATTATTAGTGAAAAATATACTGACAAGCCATGGGCATTATTTGTAGTGATAATAAATCGATAATGATATGAGAATATGCAAACAAACAGAAATGCTGAAAAATTTCCCCACTACTGCATTTCCACTACAAAATTTTAGAATATTTTCGAGAACTTATCTTAGATACTTTCGTGAGAGTTCAAGACTGGACACCGCATTTAGCGAACGTTGAATTGGATGTGGATCACACATGATATGGCCTGATGGGTATGGGCTATTCCATATGAAATCGATTAGTAAAAAACCTCGCATATTTTTATACTCTAATTTTTTCCCTATTTATACAAGGTGCTGAGGAGAGTGCATTTTCAATTACTATCGAAAGTCAAACGGTTTTCGTATTGTTGAGCGACAAATTTAGCGTATTTTATAAAAACAAGCATCTTTCAGCGCTCGGAACTCTGGAACCATTTACTGCAGAACATTGAACGGGAGCTCATTTTGAAGCTGACATTTGGTAGGTTATGGTAAGAAGTAAACCTTATTTTTATTGTACACAGAGAGACAGATAATCTGATATTACTTACTTTTAGGCTTTTTGCCAATTTGTAAAAATGTAAAAAAATATTGGGAAAAAAAACCTGCATTATTAAGAGGGATTCGGCAATGTTTGCTTAGTGGTATGGCAATAAGTTTCGAGGGCATTAAATAGATTATTTTCACACGCCTGGACTTGAACGGCGCAGTACCGCACGCACTGGCCGAGAGATGAAGATAAGCGAGCGTTGGGCGTCATTTTACTCCTGTGTTTATGAAAACTTGTGATAAAGCTAGCCCAGCTATGCGCTACTAGACGAAACATCACGTGTTTGTCTCCTGGCCTTGCTTGTCTCGGCTAGTCAGCTGGTTAGTTCAAGCGCGTTCTATTTATTTTCTTTATTTGATATTTTCAATACTTTCTTATCAACGTGCCATCAGTAAAAAATGTGTGCTTATTTGTACTTTCAATGCGGAATCTAACTAGCCTATATATTTTAAAAATATTTTTTCGGTAGCAAAGCCGTCTTAATGAGGAAAAATCTAAATTTCTCCATATCCAGAAAAAGTAAAAAAATCTGTTTATATGTCAATATAAACTTTAATTTCTCAGCATCAAAATAAACCATGATTTTGATCATTGGGTGAAAGGGTTTCGGAGCTACAACAGTTTAAAATTGCTAATTTTATGAAAATACGATAAATTTAAATATTTTTAATTTAAACACTATGAAGTTCTGTTGCCTCAAACTTTGCACAAAGTAATGCATCACAATTCTCTACGAACAAAAAAGTTTCTTTGTATTTAGAAATTGTAAGGTCAATTTTCGCTATATTTCGGTCGATTTGAGATGGAATAGCTCGTATGTTCAATAAAGTGAGGGCAAAAAAGCATTTCGTAAATTCAGATATTTGCAATTAAGTATGCGAATATTCATATCACAAATGAATTGCACCTTTGAACTTGGATGAACATTACCAAAAAGTCATAGCCTCTGCAAAGTAAGACAAGTTGTCCATTGTCTTTGTGGCTACTCTGAAGCTCTCCACAGAACCGCTGCCACGTTTTAACAAATCTGGTGGCAGCGGCGGTGGCTGCTTCCCTCGCAGACCTCCTTAATTGAAATTACGGTCGTCATTATGCTGGAACATGGTGGAGAGCAATTTTCTAGCTCCATTCATTCCGGAGTTTATGTAAACCACCTCACTCAGTGGGGCAGGGGAGCACGAAGGGTGGGGTGGAATTAACAGCGAGAAGCAGCTTCGTAGAGGGACGCAGAAATCAGCTTCCACTCTCATAATTGTCATGGAGACAATTGAACCTTCTCCACCCCCACACGCTGCTGTGTCGTGCCGCCAGTACTCACTTTTTTTTCATCCCCTTCATCCGGATCAAAAGATACCCTGCTGTCCCTTGTATTTTAAGATGGTAAGTCAGTCACATAAGAACATTTCTCTCTCAAGAGAAGAAATGTTCTTATTTTCCTAAGAAAAGTTGAAATCTCAGAAGAAGAAGAGAAGAACAAAGAAAGACAATGAAAAAGAGAAATACGGATAAGGAGACTGAAAGTCAAGTAGACACACAGACAGACAAACAGATAGACATTCTACGTTAAGTAGCAGGTTGTTTTTTGTTGACTTATATAACAATAGCTAAAGCGATATATCTTACTCGTAATAGAAAAAGAATAAGCCTCGTCCAGCTTAAGGGGGTAGGTACATCTTACAGCAGTAAAATTTTGGAAATATTCAACATTTTTTTCCTCCATTACTGTATCTTGTACAATAATTAAAATTAGTACGTGTAAAACATGCCCTTCTGCTATTATGAAAAAATATTTTTACAATTTAAAAAACATATTTACATTTTTTCTTCAAAATTCAGTTCACTGTGCAGTGATGAAGCGTTTCCCACAAAACTAAAAAACTATCCAACATTCTGTGATTAATTTTTTTGTGTGTATTTATTTATGTCATATCTACAATATTGTATAAGATCACTTCTCTACCTTTGATAGATTGTCTGATAAAAAATAAATTCATTTTAAAAATGTCAAATAACAGTATTTTCTTCTAACACAAAATAAAAAAATATATTATTTATTAAGGAATGTAGTTGAAAGAGCATGATATTGCAAACATGCGTTTCAGCAATAAAATAAAAGAGAGAGAACATGAAAAATTTTACAAGTTTATGAGTTATGAGGAAAAAGCTTCATCACAGCACAGTGACCAGCCAACATTTTGAATTTTGAAAAAAAGAAATAATAATAATTTTTCAAATCGTAAAAATATTTTTTTCATATAGCTGAAGGACAGCGTGTTACACATACCAATTTTCATTATTGTACAAAATAAAGTAATGGGGGGGAAAAAATGTTGAGTATTTCCAAAAATTGTAATGCTGTAAGCTGTACCTAACCTCTTAAAACAGCAATAAAATGCATGGTTATAACTGAAAATGTATACGAGAAACATAAATAAATCTACCGAGGTTTAATATTTCACCTCTTATAATTAACAATGATAAGGTCGTCATAGAGTTGAAACTAAGTGCAAAATAAACAAACTTCTAATTTTACAGGGATATTCAGGAGAATAAGGGGTGGTAGTATGGACTATTCTCAGTAAAAATGTTCAGAATATGTATTATATATCCTCCTCGTGTTAAATTCTATCGTACCTGGTTAACATGTTTCGGCCTATTATGGGCCTTCTTCGTAACTTACAGAACTCAGTTCTGAAGATAGAATTTAACTCGAGAAAGACATATAATGCATAATCCGAAGTGATATAGTGTTAAAAGTTGTGTTATCAAGATGTATAGAAAAGTTCATATAAATATGTACAGGGTACTCAATTTTTTTATGGGTGTGCAGATACAACTGCTTTAATGTAACGCATAAGAAGCATTACAAATGGTATTAAGGAACGACATATTGAACCTGATGTATTACCGGATCGTTTTACAGGTCGCAGCTACTTGACATTTCTATAAAAAATAATAAAAAAAAAAAATAAATAAAAATTAGTTTCCAATATTGTTGCAGGAGGTTTTCTTGGCTAGAAGTATGGGCATGATCTTCCAGCATGACAGAGCCCCGTTACATTTGGGCCGTCAGGTAATACATCATCTAAATCTTACGTACTCTGAACGATCGTTAGACAATATCTTCGGGGATAGAATGCCATCTGTAGGATTTTCTGTTCATCTCATTTTACTTATTATGAGTTGTAGGGTCGTGCATAACCGGTTACGAAAAATAGAAATTATATATCGCTATTGAATACCTGGCGCTGTAGCCAGTATGCAAAGCTCTTCCGCCTCGCGAAGTGTCTCAGGTTCGGTTTAACGAATATTCCAGTTATTTCTCACTCTTTGTGGATGAACGGCAAGGGCAGATTACATTGAGCCTTACAGGAGTTCTAAGAGTCATTGCAACGACACGATTATAATCGTGTAGGACTACTATTCAATTGACAATTCTTCTTCTGTCACTATAATAAATTACTCAATCATCCATCCATCCATCCATCCATCCATCGACTCACTGATTCATTTATCAATGGAGTCATTGACTGATTCGTTCTTTCTTTAGTTGATTCATTGATTAATTAATTAATTAATTAATCAATTCAGTTATTACAGTTGGTAACGTCAAGAGCAAAATATATCTTCTTAAAAATGATCTATTAATGAAATACTGCATCTGCTTAGAGTACTTAAAAAGCATTAACAACTACTGTTTTAGAGGTATGCGTTTTGAGTTTAAAGTGTAAATGTTACAATAGAATGTATGTACCTATTTTCTCTTCTATTTAGTAAGTAATCGTAATTTATTCTATTCTTATATTTCTTTTCACACCATATTTCGTATTATGCATTATACTTGTTTCCATTTAATTTCATTTAGGGTTCTGCCCAAGGGCAGATCTTTCACTGCAAACTCAGCTTTCTCCAATCTTTTCTTTTTTTGCCTTCCTCTTCGTTTCCTCATATGATCCATATGATCTGATATCTTTTTCTACATCGAACCCTTCTCCCGTTCACCATTCCTTCCAGTGCATCCTTCAGTACGCAGCTTCTTCTCAGCCAGTGACCCAACCAATTCCTTTTCCTCTTCCTGATCAGTTCCAGCATCATTCTTTCTTCACCCATTCTTTCCAACATAGCTTCATTTCTTATTCTCTCTGTCCATTTCACACGTTACATTCTTCTCATATCCACATTTAAAATGCTTTTATTCGCTTCTCTTCACTTCGTCGTAATGTCCATGTTTCTGCCCCCATACAATTCCACACTCCATACAAAGCACTTCACTAGTCTCTTCCTTAGTTCTCTTTCCAGAGGTCCGCAGAAGATACTCTTTTTCTATTAAAATCTTCCTTTGCCATTGCTATTCTCCTTTTGACTTTCTGGCAGCAGCTCATGTTACTGCTTGTAGTACAACCACAGTCTAGTATATACAGTTACGAAGCTCAATACGTAGTAAATATGCATCCATAGATAGTTGCTAACCACCATGACCGCTAAAAACGCCTCATTACAGACAATGCGAAACAGTACCAGCACAGTCTATTGTTTCTAGCACCCTCACAACTCAAGCTTCGTGACTGTATATGCTAGACTGTGGTACAACCCAAGTATTTGAAGCTGTTCACTTGCTCTACTGCCTCATTTAGAATTCGCAAGTTTATCTTCTGCATTTTCTTCCTATAAGCATGTTCTTTGTCTTATTTGCATTTATCTTCATCCCATACTCCTCACAGCTGTCATTTAGCTCCAGTAGCATATTCTTTAGTATAATTTCCTCTTCTGCTAACAACGCCATATCAGGCAAATCTTCCATTTGTTCATCTATATATGTTATGAAGACAAGTGTAATAAAGTACGCAATAAATTGTAGGCCTTTAGTAAGAAAATATATTTATTAAATTACACATGGTAAATTTCCTTCAATTGTTATTCCGTTTGTGTACTCAGAAAATGCCAGTGTTCTGTCTAGCCTGTAAAACATCAGGGGCAACCGGTTGAAATTCGAACATTCGGTCGAATGCTCACTCACCGGTGGCATGAAAACCGGTTGTAAGCCGTATTCTGCAGCTTTCTAAATGGTCGTATGTAAAAATATTTGTGCGAGATCGTGCGTATTTGCTTGTTTTCCGCACAGAACCAATACGCGGTAAGTGTGAAATACCACATTCAGTATTCCGAACGTAACACACACATAACATTTTCCCTCTTCTTACCGCTTAAGCGCGACATTTATTTTACTGCTTTAGGCTTTTAACATATTATTTTTAGAGACATTTAACATCGTAATAATTATAAATTGGAAACTTACCACTGCAATTTCACATAAATTGCAATGTTAATTATTGTTTTTAAATATTTGCAAAAATTAAGTAAAGTCTACTACTCCACGAAACTTATTGCATTCCTGATACAAGTAACATTAAGGAAGCCGTGAAAAAATCAACAAGATTCCAGATGCCGATGTTATTACTGCAATATGTTATATAAATAATATTGTTACAATATTAAAATGAAAAATAAATCATTACATAACCTTACCGTTTGTTTTAAGTTCTCATTTATAGACTGGGGGAAAAAAAAGACAGACGTATATCACGGCCTGCTGGAGAATAGTAAACACAGAAAACATTTTACAGCCACAATGTTAAAGAAAGATATTTTGGTGTTCCGAAGTTGCCGTCATTAAACAGAAACCAAGATGGAGATTTCATTGCAACTAATTAGAAATTCGTCTTTCAGGTATGTAATAAACGATCTTCACACAAAATAATGTACGATACACGAGCTCTATGTTTGTTTTTATGTTCTCGGAAATTAAAAAAGCTCAACTACGTTTCGCTTTTTCAATTTTTTCCTCGACCATGAAAACGTCAACATACCACTCTTGTAACGTATATTACTATATCATACTGTATTATTTCACGATTTAATTCAATAAACTTCTTTGTAAAGATTTTTTATATATCACGATGTTTAAGAGAATATTAAATTTTCTACTTCAAAAATTATTTTCATCCCATGCATGCTTACACAGCTTTTTGTTAAAACTTACATTGTAAATCTATTTAAAATTGATTTATATCGTTTTATTGTGAATTTTAACCTCATATCGAAATATGTAAATAAAACATATATTAAGCTTCCAACGTTATAGGCCTATTGAATGTTGTAACACAATAATACGAATGCCAATAAAATGCTATCCAATCTCTTATACATCCTTCTCAATTCAATAACAGAGAAAGATATATATGCAACCTCTGAGAAAGAAATACAAGAACCAGCCGTATCAGTCCGTTCCACACCTAATACAAGATCTAAACCACACATAACATTCACCCCCTCCACATACATAGCTGTTATTCTGTCAACCTCATCAAAAAAAGACCAAAACCTCACTACAACAAACTCGAAATTCATCAACGAAAAGAGTAAAAAAAAAAAAAAAAAAAAAAAAAAAAAAAAAAGGCAGGACCCCTGTCTCTTTCCCCATCTAAATGACATCGCGAAATCCGTTCCCCCCAACAAACGCCTTAGCGTTCATACCTTACACAACAAAGCCACCATGCAATCTATTGTTATTTGCCTGCCTATTTCTTCTTCATTTTCATATTTTTGTGTCTCACCCCCTCTCAATTCCTTCACCTCCCCCCCTCTGCTTTCCATTCGTCCACCTACGCGTCTCCGATTCCCTCTCCCGTATTATTGATCTTAATGACATATCTTCTTTCGTTTCTACCCTCTACTACGTTATTTCCCTACTCGGGAGCGTGTGACTCTTCTCTCACCCCAGCAATCCAACTACAGCCAGATGCTGATTCCTTCCTCGCGACAAAACAAGCAAGCCTGCTTTCACGAGCTCTGCCACCTGTACAGTGAGGATCAAGTAAGTGTAGTTCCTAAAAATCTAATTTGACCGTCTCTTCAGTGTTACCAACTAATATCCTATAAAGAAAATAAAATATCACCAAAGAGGTAAAAATCACGATGCTACGTACTGAAATAATAATAATAATAATAATAATAATAATAATAATAATAATAATACAGTATTAACAATAACAATATCTTGCTTATTTACCACGTCCCATCTTTATGTTGCGAGGTGTTTCTAAATGGTTCAATAGTTTATGATATAGTACATTTTCCTCCTGGACTTTCGCATACAGGCTCTCAAGTATTGTCGGAAAAATTCACCATTAAAATGGGACACACTCACGGACAGGAGAACGCGAATTCGATTATGCGCACTGTTCAAAACATACAGAGATGAGCCTGCCTGAGAGAAATAAAAATAGGTTGCAGCCGCCAAATTACTCTTCAAGGAACGACCACTCTTATAAATTGAGTGAAAGAAGACAGAGGACGGACACTGGAAAGTTTTCTTTCTCAGTCGTACTATCAGGGACTGGAATGCTTTACCTGCAGACTTATTAAAGGCTTTATCAACAACAAAAATGTATTTAAAAATAGGCATAAGGACTTTACTAATAGACGATAATTATACACAGAATTTAAAGGGTGTAATTGATATTTTGTTATTGAAGTGTTGTATCAGTGAAGAATTATGTTGTGTCAGTGAAGTGTGTTGTGTCAGTGAAGTGTGTTGAGTAAGTGAAACGTGTTCCTGTCAGTGAAGCTTTATAGTTTATAGTGGCAGTGCAAAGTATTTGAACAGTGAAATGTTTTTGAAGTGTTAGTGAAATCAGGATAGAATCAGTGAAATGTGTCGTAGTTCCAGTGCAGTGAGTGAGTTGACAGCGAAATGAGTGTAGTGTTGAAAGGTACTTGTGCAGATATGAACATATCATACTCGTGGGTTTTAGTTCGAACATAAGTTTAAGGTACAAATTAGATTTACTTTAAATATTATTTTAACCGATCGTGCTTCATTTAATTTAGGATGTTCCCTGTTGTTATTGTTATTATTATTATTATTATTAATTATTGTTGGTATTAATTATTGGTATTATTATTAATTATATTTTTTATTAATTGTGTTTATTATTGTCATTATTGAGTGTATTATTAGTTACCACTGCCACCGGGTATACGTATACTCATTGCAGTGTGAATACATACATACATACACACATACATACATACATACATACATACATACATACATACATACATACATACATACATACATACGTACATACAGTATTATGTTGGTAATTAGGATTAGTATGATCTAATATTAAGGGGAGAGGATGGTATTTTTTTTTTTAACTTTTTTTCCCATTTGGTGTAAAATGTTAATTTTTTGTATGTAGAGAGCTCATAAATGTAGGAACTCAACAAAATATAAATATTTTGAAAAAATTATTTGGGGGCCCAAATTTGAAAAAAAAATACCCAATGCAGAATTGTACTAAAACCGATATATCTAAACCGTTTTTAAAGATAGATTCAAACGGTTTTTTGCAATGTATTTGTAAAAGCATGTTCTACAAACTGTCTGTAACAGAATTTTGATATTAGTCCCTACGTTTGTAAAATAAACAATTAAAATTTAATAACAATTTTCTGATTTCCTTTCTTGCAAACAAACGGACGTAATTTTAAAATGAAATCAATTAACAAAATTCTGTTACAGAGAAAAGTTTTCTAATAGTCTAAAGAATGTGTGTTCTAAATTTCATGCATGTATCTTTAATAGTTCAGAAATTATATCCATTTTTGTCTGGCAATGTAGCAAAAAAAAAAATGAAGTTACTGGAAACCGATAAAAGCGGGCGTGTGATTTAAAATCCATAGCGCAGGAGGTTTAAAAATGACGTCTCAACATCCGATAAGATCACAAATACCCACAAAGTGTTATGCAATGCATTCCACACACATCAAAGAGTATTTTAAGGGGAAAAAAATTTGAAAATTTAATTTACCGGAAAGAACAATAAAAGTTGGCGTGTGATTTAAAATCCATAACGCAGGAAGTTTAAAAATGGCGACTGAACATGCGATAAGGGCACAAATACCCACAAAATGTTATGCTATGCATTCCACACATATCACAGGATATTTTAAATATATATATTTTTAATTTACTCATTTTTCACCAAAAATACCATCCTCTCCCCTTCAAATCTATTTTGTCTGGCAACATGAAATTTATTGCTTTGACTAAACAGTTAACGATTTATGAGACCTAACCTAAAAATATATTTACTTGCTTGCATTTTCATCACTTTCCTTTACTGCAGACCGAAATTGTTGCTGCCAACATAAGAGTTAGAAAATAACTGCCAGTTATAGTATTTGTCAGCACCCGAAATTCGTAAAGAAGTTGGTAAATGAAAATTCAACCTGAGAGCTAGAAAATCACTATAATCCACTAGCATATGTAGTAACAGGGGAAGAACGGTTAGGTTTCACACTTAGGGTATTAAGTAAGGTGATCGGGACTATACTTTCCATCATTTGACAACTCTCTACCCTTCCGGTATCGATCTTTCGTCTCACAAAAGTAGCGGAAATATTTTGTACTTTTTCCTCTTATTACAGAAAATATTTGTCGTGAATAACCTAATGTTCGAATTATTTTACTAGAAGAAAATATTTAATCTTTTGTAGAAAATTTTAAGGTAGAGTATTTGTCTCGCTATGTTAAACCCTCACCTTCTTCGTGGAGGAATGCTATTCTGCTTCGAACACAAAAATTCCAGTCCGTGTTCAGTTTTGGAATTCTACTGAAAGTATTCAGCTCGACTCGCTAAAAGAAAATAAAAAAAGAGAAGAAGGAACCGTCTGAACATGATCTCCTGATTCTTTATCTCCTTCCTTATCATAACAGCACCTCCACTAGACCATCATCGTCATCATCATCATCATCATCTTTTTCATACTACCATTGTCATATTTATACCACCATTGTTATTATCTCACATCGTCATTATCTTCATACCACATCGTCAGGTTTAGGTGCAAGAATTTTCAACAGTAATCAACAGTACTCATACCCTATAGAGACAGTCCAAATAGCCCCATGTGTAAACGAAAGAGTAACTAAAGATGTGTACAGTTTTCTGTAATAATTTTTTACAATCTTTGTTTCTTTTAACAAATAAATGCAACGATTTTCTGCACTTTCAATAGGCTACGTTTAAGAGCATGGACATTACAAACTGGTGCACATTGCAAGTAAAATGCGTAACATATCACGGGCTTTCATAATCTGCAATCCGATTTTAGCTCCTATAATACTCTTCGAGTTATTAGCCCTTGAATTGGTAATAGCCTTGAAATATTACTGAATGTGACGTGATAAAGCGATAAGCTGGCTACTCGTAGGAAAGGAACAATGCGAGAATATTTAAAAATAAAGTTGGCGCTGTGACCCATGTTACCAGAGATCTGTTCTTAGTACTGATATAAGACAGATCTCCAAATGACTGGAGTTTAAGAATAATACACGATAAGCCTATATTCGTGTAATGGAACAATAAATGTGTTATAAAATGTATGTATATATATATATATATATATATATATATATATATATATATATACATCTTAGTTACCTTTATTTCATCCTGTTAAGTAATTTGTTAATTTTATTAAAAACAAACATTTCACTTCTGTCAAACCGGTAAGTCAGGAACAAAAGAATTTTTAGGTCATACTCAGGCTTTATGCAATTCATTATGGCTAACCAATTATATATATATAAGAATGAAAATAATTAGTAAGATAAGACAAAACGTTGTACAATAAACTTGGCTAAAAGTCAATTTTCTGTTCATGAGATAGCTATGACACGAACGCGTTCATCTCACTCACAAATAATGGTCAATTTAAGCGAATTATAAGATAAATAACTTTTATCCACTTTGATTATGTAATGTGGACTACATCACTAATAAAAATGTTGTAAACACATTCATTACGCAACTAGTTAGGTAACGATACTTCTATTACGTAACTAGTTAGGTAATGATACTGCTATTACCTAATTGGTTGCATAATGTGAACCACATATTAAATTAAGTGGAATTTATTTTATTTATTACTAGCTGAAAGCACCCGGCGTCGTACGGGTTTTCCTTTCTGCTTCTATTTTTAATTAAACTGGTTATTACATTTTCGGAAATCTCGGAAACTTAACTATAGACAACCAAAACGAATTATCTGTACTACGCTAAGATGAATCTTTACTTAACGTTACTTACATGAATTGATGAACTCCTTAGCGAAATGCCTGCCAGCGTTAACTCAATTTAAAACAGTTGTAAATCAGGCACCGAAAAGACAACATGTCATCATGTGCCGATGTCAAACGGTTTTTTTAAATTTATATATTTATTTGTTTTTATTTATTTATTCTGGTGTAGTTAAGGCCATTAGGTCTTCTCTTCCACACCGCCAGAAATACAAATAAAATAATAGAAAAATCAAACTATGAACAAAGTAAAACCAACGAAAATATGATTCCTTCTCCTCTTTCTGATCAGTTTCAGCATCGAATCAATATGTACATATATAATTTAATTTATATTGGAAGATTTTTTACGCCTTGACCGCTGTACACCCACTTATATCATACCCAGTTTTTTAAATATGACTTGGAAAACTATATCTCACAAATTCAGAACATATTATATTAATTCTTGTTTTATACACAGAATACAAATACAATATAAACTTGCAATAAGTCATTTTTTTAATATAAAGACTAATATTCTGAAAGACGTATAGGCTTAACGGTATTTTAGAAATTAAGAGATTGTTATTTCCACAATGCATAACATACTATATTTGCAACGTGGTTATACAGATAGAATTTCGCAGTAACATATTTTATTTATTTATTTATTTATTTATTTATTTATTTATTTATTTATTTATTCTGGTGTAGTTAAGGACATCAGGCCTTCTCTTCCACAACACCAGGAATACAAATACAATAATAGAAATAAACAGAAAAAAATACACTATAATATACAAAGTAAAGCTACTCAAGAAATAAAGAGAGAGAAAAAAACCACTATAAACAAAGTAAAGCCACACAAAAATATACAGGTTGCAGTCACACAAACTTTAAATGAGTGATTAAGTATCATAATTAATTCCATCCTAACTAATTAACTAACATAAACAAGAAACTTGCAATTTTAATCTAGGTTAAAAAGAAAAAGAAAAAAACACAAATCAATACTTCTAGCAATACCTAAAAACATTAACTAAGACAAAATTTTCCAATTTAATTTTGAATTGTGATAAAGTCCGGCAGTCCCTGACATCATTAGGTAACGAATTCCAGAGGAAGATGAGTATAAAGACGTTCTATGATGAGGGATAGAAAGAAGTGCTTGATGTCGGTTTCGAAGAGTTGTAAGAAATTGAAAGCGCGATAACAGATATTTCAGAGTAGAAGTATGCATGATTCTAAACAGAAGAGACAGTGAATGTATTGTTCTTCGTTCCTTCAGACGCACCCATGAAAGTAACTGGAGGAAGGTGTTATATTGTCAAATTTACGAGTATTGCAGATGAATCGTATGCACACATTATGAACACGTTGTAGTCTCTCAGCTAAGCGTGAACTTACATTAGTTAGCAAGGAATCGCAATAATCAAAATGGGGCATTACAAGCGTCTGAATAAGATTCTTTTTTAGACTAAGTGGTAGAAATTCTTTCATATGAAACAAGGAGTGAAGTTGAGAAAATATTTTTTTGCAAATGTGTATTACTTGAGTATTCCAATTTAGATCGCTATCCATAAAAATGCCAAGATTTTTAACTGTTTCACTGTATTTAACAATAATCCCATCGGATGTGAACAACAATATTTTGAGAGACGTATATTTTAGGATTAATATAGTGTTATTTTCAGTCGCCATATGTACATTCGCATATTACATTAGCAACATGACAGAAATATCAGTGAATTGCTTTTCGATATGTGTAATTTTTTTTTCTTCCCATGCCTTTGTATAAAATATAGTCGAGGATGCGAAAAACACGCAGTTTTTAAGTCAATGTCTGCAACTTAGAGCTATTGTCCTTCAGCTTCATTTTAATATGGCCATTACAAATGCTAGTCGCAATGAAATTGCAGTTGCTTAAAAACGAAGCGGTATCATAGCAATACGTGAGATAAAAACATCTTCTCCTTTCGTTTTTCCAGTTAATATTGCCACTTCTGTTATGTTTCGCATGAGTTCTTCACACCAATTCTTGTTGGAGCATAATTTTGGTAGGTCAATATTTCGCAATAGTACTTCTGGTTATTCAGTATTAAGTAAGTTATGTGATAGCAATCCTTGTACTTTGAAAGAATTCTAGAATTCAGTTGGATAAAACACAGTCTGCTCACTATGTACAACTGCATCGAGAAATTCATAATACGGTCCTGGACTGCGTAAAGATACTTATTGCATGAATTATCTAGTTTTAGTCTTCGTGTTGTGTATCAACAATGTTATTTCGTGTCATAATTTCAATGGCCTCGTGAAAGTCGATGTTGAATACAACAGACAATAATAAAAACAATTGACTATAGAAGATTGCATTTTAGTATTACACATGAATGTTTGACCGTATTTATTTTTATTTTTAATTAGTTTAACTTCCATTTGCACAATTTTAATGTAGCCTATGTTCTTCTCCTGGTTATGAAGGTTAAATGTGCAAACTTTGGAACATATCGGTCAAAGCGTGTAGATTTGTATAGAGAACATACATACATACATACATACATACATACATACATACATACATACATACATACATACATACATACCATACATACATACATACATACATACATACATACATACATACATACATACATACATACATACATACATACATACATACATACATACATACATATTATCTTACTCAGTTTTGTGTGTAAAATTGTAGTGTAATTTGTAAATTTGTAGTGTTTTTGCAACGCAGTCTTTACTCCTGGTTGAGTGTTAGAGAAGGCCGTATGGCCTTAACTCTGCCAGGTTAAATAAATTATTATTATTATTATTATTATTATTATTATTATTATTATTATTATTATATATACATACATACCCACATTCAATTTTATATATTAACATAAACATTAACAACAATACGTTCACAATTTGTTATAAACATTAAATTGCAGGATTTTCAGCGTTTTCAATATCTGAATCCTCGCTTGAACCCATTTTAACAATGTTTGTTTATTTCTCCTAGTATTGCCGTTTTTCTGTTATGAACAAAAACTTATCGTATTCAAATCTAATAAAACAAACATAAACGAATCGCCTCTCGCAGGAAGAAACTAATAATAATGCAATCGTCTCTTCACAAAAAACTTGTTCAAAACTAATAGTGGATAAAACTTTGTATGATAGCCTATACTTATCATAACTTCGTATTACAATACTCGAATGGTTGACAACTTGTATTGTAATATGAAACGTTACGATACTCGTATCGTAAATAACTATTACCCGAGTTGGTTTGATAACGGATACTTGTCCATCGTCATATCACCATGGTAATGACATTAATTACCGCACTGAGTGCAATATGTGAATGATTACCGCACTCAGTGCGATATGTAAATGATTACAGCACTGAATACGGTAATGACATCCATTACCGCACTGAGTGCGATATGTAGGCCTAAATGATTACCGCACTCAGTGCGATATGTAAATGATTACAGCACTGAGTGCGGTAATGGCATTCATTACCACACTGAGTGAGGTAATTATTTACATATCGCTGTCAGTCAACGATCGTATTATGAACGCATTCGAGCGGTAATGATGCTCATATCCCACTAATTTCATAAATAACTATTATTCTATTCTACGTTTAATCTGAAAACATTATTCAACGTTAACTTGGGAATCGTGGTTCCCCTTGTCGTTTTTCACGTTTCTTTTTCACTTTTGATTCATAAAAAGGCTATAATAATAGAGCAAGGGTAAAGTCATAGCTGTAGTACAGAAATTCGTAAAAAAATCTTGATAATCTACATTCACATTCGTTCAATTTCGACACATATAACTTTTTTGTATCATATCTCTGGACTCAATAACAAAGCTAGTTCGAGAAAGTGATTCTGAATCCAACTGAGTAAGATATCTTCTTTGATATATCTTTGATGTAGGACTCTATTCAGATGCATTCATACACCCGTGGTCTGCTAAATGATCTCCTGACCTTTCCGTCAGCATCATGACCTTCAAGCTTAAGACATGAGATGGCATATGGCCTCGCAATTTTTAAAGAATCTCAAACTTCTCAGAAGGCATTCGCGAGTCGTATTTAGAGGCCGTGGCAACCATCACGAACAAATGAAGGCGTACGTACTCTACTGCAGAACATAGCTTATAAATATTACAAATATACTGATATGATTTCAACACGTATTCTATTTTTGTTAATATAATCTTCATGCAGAATAAAGCGGAGCTAATTTTCAACGTTTTCTATGTGTCTAAAATGTTTATAACTTGAAAACAAGAAAATATATAGGCTTATATGGTAATTTTTTTTAGGAAACGAGGTCCTGGCAAGCATAAATCATGAAATAACATACTAAACATGTACCACGTTTTAATTATTTGATCTCTGGACTTTGTTCTAATTACTAACAAGCTAACATTCTGATGAGGGCATATAAAGTTAATTGTTTTTTTCTTTCACCATGTTAATTATGTCACAAGAACTGCTTATACATTTTTTGTCCGCTCCACCGGAATTATGAGAGCCGTAAAAATAAGTTCGCCAGGGGTCGTTAACAGAAAGAAAACACAATTTTATTAGAAACATTTATTGAAACAAACACAGCAATTGTTGAGCTATTTTTCAACATATTCCCCACCGGAACCGAGACATTTGTCGTATCATGGGATCGACAGAGAAATGTAGATGGCTGTCAAATTCTGGTTGCGATCCCAGGCGGCTAACTTCTACGAGATGAGGATACAAAAATTGATCCCATGGTATAACAAAAGTCTCAATTCCAGTGGGGTATATATTGACAAATAACGCAACAATTGCTGTATCTGTTTCAATAAATTTTTCCAAGCAATTGTGCTTTTCTTTTTCTGTAAACGGCGCGAGGGAAAATCACTTTATGGACGGCCTCGTAATTGCGGTCGAGTGGCCAAGCATTTCTTTTGACATTATTAACATGATGGGAAAAAAAAAAACTTTATCTGCACCCATCAGAATGTTTGCTTGTAAGACTATTACACTTTTACTACGTTATACTACTTTTGACTAATAAAACGGTACGGATAGATGTGTTTCAATTATTGTTGCTTATGATGTAATTTTTATCACCTCCCTAGCATTTGTTTTTTATCACCTCCATACCATTTGTTTGTTTTCATTACCCTCCCTAGCATTTGTTTCTTTCTTTGCCAACATTGTACTTTCAACAAAGTTGTACCTTTTAAAATGATTCATGCCTATTTCATCATCCTTAATTAAAACTTTTCCATCATTTATCTTGTTTATATTATTTAGATTATATTATAGCTTCTGCATTATGAGATTATGGATAGTCATGTATCAGAGCTTGTTTAATATATATTGACGATTGAAGTGAAATGCAACTGTTTTAATAAAAATGAAACTGAATGAACAAATCCTTCTTGATTAGTAATCGTCCATAAAGTTCAATGAAGATTGTATAATTGGCACAACTGGTAACAAGATAACGGCTCATCATAACACACTACTGCCATGCGCCGAGTCCAGCCCCGTCACTCTTCCTGGAATAGGTAAGAGTCCTGGCTATGTGAGAGAATAGGTTAGGCATGATTGTTATCTTTCTTTGTAACTATTGAATACATCAGTTTCTGATATCATCCTTATTGGTAACTGCAGGGCAGTTAGGAGGACTAATAACACAGCTGCGGGAAATAAGGAAATTAAACTGATGCTCTGTAGGCTTAGAGATTATGAATATAAATAATATAGGCTAAGCTGAGAAACTTATAGGCCTACAGGTGGTGCAATATGGTCAAATTTCTTTGTGACGCGATTTATAATTTAAAGTAGTCAAAATCCCTTTTTATCGAGCACGTGGTGTAATGTTTATTATTCCTACCTTACATTGAGGAGATCCGGGGTTCGATCTCGGGGCTGGCTATTCTGCTTTGGGTTTTTCGTGGTTTTCCAAGTCCCTCTAGGAGAAAGCTGAGATAGTAGCAATTTAATAGACAACAACCCAACTCCTTCCCATTCCTCATTAATCCTTCATCATCGTTTCTCATTTATCATCCTATCACCTACCCGCGATGGCCTACCACATGTCCGACGGAGTAGCGCAAAGATACGCCAGGTGAGTACGACGGTAAAACGCAAAAAAAAAAAATAAATAAATAATGTTTTTGAGATTGACAGTAGTTACTGATCACATCACTTATCCTCACTTTTCTTCATATTGGCAGTTATGTGTTATATTATTACGATGTACCGAAGTACATATGATATTTCCATGCAGAAATTCTGCGTCATCATATGATGAAGGATGGGTGAAACGGAGAAAAATTCTCTCCGGCACCGAGATTTGAGCCCGGGTTTTTAGCTCTACGTGATGACGCAGAATTTGTGCATGAAAATATCATATGCACTTCGGTACATCGTAATAATATGATACGAGAAAATAATCACTTTGTGATTTAAGACGGCGCTTATTCCGTCGGATCCCGGCCACTTAGTCACTCGCAATGAGTGCACCTCTGCACATTAGTGTGTTGGACATTGTGCCGCTGACACACATCTGTGACGCAGTGCTTGAGGGTTGGTACTAGAGGGAACCTAAGAGGTGGAACTTAAATTGAGAGGATTCAATCCGGCATCGGAATGGGAATCCGGTGTGGCTTAGTGGATAGAGCATCAGCACGTAGAGTTGGAAACCCGGGTTCAAATCCCGGTGCCGGAGAGAATTTTTCTTCATTTCACCCATCCTTCATCAGTTCGGTGTTAGTTTTCGTGGTGGCCTTGTTTCACTTTCAGGGAGGCCCTCAACAGCGTATGTAGGCCTAATTTAGTATTGGTTCAAGGATATTCTCGTATATTGGATTTCTTTGTAATTCTGTATCGAAAAGAAGATAACACACAATTAATAATAAGAATAATAATAATAATAATAATAATAATAATAATAATAATCTATAATAATAATAATAATAATAATAATAATAATAATAATAATAATAATAATAAATATGTAGTCAAAATTTTTCTGGTAATTTTCGATTTTCCAAAAATAATTGGTGTTAACATGTATAATTAACCATCCTGAAAATGAAAATCGCTTTTTTGAAATTTTTGTTGTATGTCTGTCTGTCTGTCTGTCTTTTCACCCGATAATGGCTGAACCGATTTATATGAAAATTGGAATATAGCCTAAAGTAAGTTCGTTGTAACTTACATTTTAGGCTATATGGCATTCAAAATACTTTATTTAAAAGGGGGTTATAAGGGGGTCTGAATTAAACAAATCGAAATATCTTGCTTATTATTGATTTTCATGAAAATGTTACATAACAAAAGTTTCTTTAAAAATAATTTCCGATAAGGTTTATTCTATAGAAAATTTTGATAGGACTGATATTTAATGATATAAACGAGTTTTAAAATTACAATAACAACGCCATCTAAGGCACTGTACTGAAATAAAAACAAATGACTTCGTCTATGAGGGACCTTGGACAATAACAATCGAAAGCTAGCCTACAGAGAATGTTTCTGTGTTTGTATGAAGTAATATCGTAAGCTAATTAATTGTTTGATTATTATTTCACCACTGGAAAGTGTAGTTTTTTTTTAGATGGACATAATTCTACAATGTTATTACAGTAACTTCTGAAACATATAGCAAGTAATATAAAGTATACACATTAAAACTAAATTATATGTCAATCTTCATTAAACTATGGTTGCGTGTAATAACAATTAAGAAACATGTTAAAGGAATTATCATTTCACCAAATGATTGCTCTCTGGACCAAAATGACTGCATTTTAATTATTTAAATACAATTTAAATTAAGTAACATATTAAACGATTTATCCTTCTATCAAACACAATCTTCCCTGGATCGATTTATAAATGTCCTATTTAAATTATGTAATTACTTTATATTTATTTCTAACAGGTGCAGCGGAGCGCACGGGTACGGCTAGTAATAATAATAATAATAATAATAATAATAATAACAATAATAATAATAATAATAATAATAAACAAGCCTAAAATTCTAATAGGAATGTGTGAAAGGTTGCTTGCAGTGAAAGTGAAACGGAATTTACAAACGTGAGTAAGGTAATTTTTGTTTATTAGGGGCTGATTCAAAACGGGGGAGGGAAAGAAGTCCCATGGGGTGAAAGAACGTTGTTAAAAGAAATAACAGGTACGCCGGTTTATACACGTGCCGGAGATGTACAAGGTTGTAAAAATATTTAGCTAATGAAAAGAATCAGCTGTTTAGCTCCAGGGGGAAGGGAAAACGTCTGACAGAGAGTCCTAACAATGCCGGCCGAGACGGGTTGAGCTGTGCTTTATATCGATTTCTGCATGCAAGCTGTGCTCGCTGTTCATTAAAAAGTTCTCCTCTTATTATCAATATCTCCAAACTTTCAGCTCCTGACCTTCAAATACAATGCACGTTATATGCGCACATTGTCTTTTAAACGCTATATCAGTTACGCTGTTATCTACTCAGCGATGAAATTTCTGATTTGACAATAGGAGTCAGAGGTTTCGTCCTAGAATTATCTTCTATTCGCGTTTTATTTGGGAAAGATAGGATATAACCACAGTCTAGTATATACAATCACAAAGCTTCAGTTGTGAGGTTGCTAGGAACAATAGACTGTGTCGGTACTATTTCGCATTGTCTGTACTGTTCTCCAACCAGGAGATCAACCGTGAAAGGAATGTGCTTACTATTGCGTCATCTATTGGAGCGAAGTAGATAGATAATATTACCGCTATAAGGACAGTTTAAAAATGCGCTCTCCTGCATATGTTATTTCCTGTATGGAGGGATTAAAAGATCAGGAGATTAATAGTGATCTAATTTTGTAACTAGGGTAGTATAAATATGTGTGTATCAGTGTTATCGTTTGTACCGTGAGAGTTAGCCAATAGAGATACGAGTACCCACGTGTGTAACCTTATGACGATCTTATGACATCAACATTCATTTACAGCATTACCCCGCTCCGTCTCATTCCCCTGAGACTTTCTCCTGGTTGGAGTACAGTAATGCGGCGGTATTAGCGATCCTAGTGGTTAGCAACTATCTATGGATGCATATTTACTACGTATTGAGCTTCGTGACTGTATATACTATAGTCCCGTCGCTCTAATTTCCGGCAGCCAATCACGTTGCAGGTCGGCTACATTTAAACGTGTGCGTCTTGTGATTCGCTGATGAAGATGTTAAGCATTTCCTAAGGCTGGATAAATACTTAATATATAATCGCCGCCATTTTGGCTCTTTCGTTGGCGTTCGCAGAAAGCACACGAGGACGTTATTTGCCGCTCAATTATTTGCTGAATTACAGTGCGTTTGATTTATTATCATTGGAACTACGACATGATAATGTTTAACGGTGTGGCAAATAGATCCCTCGTCTGGTAGCTTGGCAACGAAAGAACAAAAATGGCGAACGATACTACCTACTACTCTTTATAGAGCCTTCACTTCCTAAGACGTAAGCAAAGAGGAGTCACGCCGGGAATAACAGCGTCGCGACTTTAGACTGTGATATAACCCTACGTGGTAATCAGTTCCTAGTGAGCCACCGGCGTAGCTCAGTCGCCTGAAGCGCTTGCCTGCCGATCTGGAGTTGCGCTCGGGCGTGCATTCGACTCCGCTTGCGCTGATTACCTGGTTGTGTTTTTTCCGAGGTTTCCGCCAACTATAAGGCGAATGTCAGGATATGATATGATATATGATATGATATGATATGATATGATATGATATGATATGATATGGTATGATAGGATATGATATGATATATGATATGATATGATATATGATATGATATATGATATGATATGATATGATATGATATGATATGATATGATATGATATGATATGATATGATACGATATATGATATGATATGATACGATATATGATATGATATGATATATGATATGATATGATATGATATATGATATGATATGATATATGATATGATATATGATATATGATATGATATGATATATGATATGATATGATATGATATGATATGATATGATATATGATATGATATGATATGATATGATATGATATGATATGATATATGATATATGATATGATATGATATATGATATGATATATGATATATGATATGATATGATATATGATATGTATGATATATGATATATGTGATGTGATGTGATGTGATATGATATGATGATTATGATTTATTGTCGATCAACCGTTTGGTGCTGCTGCCCCTTCACATTCCTGTACTCGGACCAGCGTTCCCATTCTTACATCAATTTGCAAACATTCTGATGGGGGTAGATAAAGAGTTAAATCTTTATCTGTCCACCATGTTAATAATGTCAAAAGAAGTACTTACACAAATTTTGGCCACTCAACCGCAATTACGAGGGCAGTAAAAGTAAGTTTACCAGGGGCCGTTAAGAGAAAGAAAACACAATTTCATTTGAAAAATTTAATGAAACAGGCACAGCAATTGTTGAGCTATTTTTCAACAAATTCTCCACCGAAATTGAGACATTTTTCATATCAAGGGATCGACAGAGAGGTGCAGACAGGTGTAAGATGCTGGTTCCGATCCCAGGCGGCTCACTTATACGACATAAGCATACAAAAATTGATCCCATGGTATGACAAATGTTTCAATTCCAGTGGGGGACATGTTGACAAATAGTACAACAATTGCTGTACCTATTTCAATAAACCTTTCCATGCAATTGTGTGTTTTTCTGTAAATGGCTCCAGGGGAAATCACTTTGTGGACGGCCTCGTAATTGCGCTCGAGTGGCCAAAATTTGTAGTAAACTTTCACTTCCATCTCCTATTTACTAAAACTTACAATTTCCCCTTGTCACCTCCCTTCCCATCTATTACTTCACTCGTCACTAAATCAATTATTCATTTATTCATTTTATCCTCCGATTACTTTTAGTTAGTCACTATTCTTGATTGTACACTTACTTAACGTTTCTATGTCTCTTGCCAGTCTTTTATCACTTCCCCCCTTAACGGGAGAGGATGATATTTTTTAAAGCTTTTTTCCTATTTGGTGTAAAATATCAATTCTTGTATGTAGAGAGCTCATAGCTGTGGCAACTCAACCAAATAAAATTATTTTGAAAAAAAAAATATTTGGGGGCCCAAATTTGAAAAAAAAAACATACCCAATGCAGGATTGTACTAAAACCGATATATCTAAACCGTTTTTGAAGATAGATTCAAACGATTTTTTGCAATGTATTTGCAAAAGCATGTTCTACAAACCGTCTGTAACAGAATTTGGTATTAGTCCCTACGTTTGTAAAATAAACAATTAAAATTTAATAACAATTTTCTGATTTCCTTTCTTGCAAACAAACGGACGTATTTTTAAAATGAAATCAATTAACAAAATTCTGTTACAGAGAAAAGTTTCCTAATAGTCTAAAGAATGTGTGTTCTAAATTTCATGCACGTATCTTTAATAGTTCAGAAATGATATCAATTTTTGTCTGGCAATGTAGCAAAAAAAAAAAAAAAAGAAGTTGCTGGAAACGGATAAAAGCGGGCGTGTGATTTAAACATCCATAGCGCAAGAAGTTTAAAAATGACGTCTTAACATCCGATAAGGGACAAATACCCACAAAATGTTATGCTATGCATTCCACACATATCACAGGGGATTTCAAAGATTTTTTTTTTGAAAATATACTCATTTTTCACCAAAAAAAATACCATCCTCTCCCCTTAAGCATCAACTTCGTACGCTGTAGTAATCAGAAGGAGATATTAAATGAAAACTTGCATTTAAGGGACACTTATTTGTAAGTGCTGTCTATGAATTCGAACTAAGTCATTAATTTATCGCACTAAATTTATGAAAAGCAAACTACGATAACTCTCCAAAAACCATTAAGAAGATAAAACTGCCCGGTTCTACTACGAAGGCAATCATGGCGTCATGGGATTATCCAATAAATATTAAAGTATAACAGGAGATCGCATGTTCGATCCCCTCAGCTGGAGTTACATTTTTCACTCTAAGTTTATGAAAGCTGTTCTGCAGGGTCATTTCTCCTACGTTGTGACGTCACTATTCCGCATGCAACATAACGATTTTAAGGTTCAGTTTCTTTTAGTAATGGGAAGTAACAGAGTCTGTATGCAAAGTATAAACAAAGTAGGTCCATTTAATACATTGTAACTAGACTCCTCTGAAAATTATTGTCATTATTTATTTAATGGATTATTTAAAGGTAAAGGTAAAGGTAACCCCGTAACATGCCATGAAGGCACTTGGGGGGCATGGAGGTAGAGCCCCATGCTTTCCATGACCTCGGCACTAGAATGAGGTGGTGTGGTCGGCACCACGCTCTGACCGCCTTTTACCCCTGGGAAAGACCCGGTACTCAATTTTATAGGAGGCTGAGTGAACCTCGGGGCCGTTCTGAAAGTTTGGCAACGAGAAAAAATCCTGTCATCACCTGGGATCGAACCCCGGACCTTCCAGTCCGTAGCCAGCTGCTCTACCAACTGAGCTACCCGACCACCTTTAATGGATTATTTACTTAATTTAAATTAGATTAGTGTGGTTTTTCATGCTGATCAATAACAGAAACGAAGAATATGTGATACAGAGTGATTTATATAGAACTGACACATTTCTTTCTTTAATTATTCCGTTGGAAATTCATTCAATGACCCAATTTTAGCACCAAATTAAGCAGAATGTTCTGGAGTTTCGATTCCTTGTCACTATATGCGCAGATGTTTATGTTTTATTCCTATTGTTGGCAGCACTGACCCAATTTTAGCACCAAATTAAGCAGAATGTTCTGGAGTTTCGATTCCTTGTCACTATATGCGCAGATGTTTATGTTTTATTCCTATTGTTGGCAGCACTAAATGCACAGATGTTTATGTATTATTCCTATTGTTGGCAGCTGTTTTCGACATTTTTGTGTCAACGTGAAAATGCAGTACACATTAAATCAACGACTCTTCCTTGTGAAGCAATACTGGATTACGAATTCAATTACAGCTACTCAAAGGGCATACCAGAGAGAATTTGGTGTTCGCAATCCTCCCGAAAGAAACACAATACTGGGACTGGTAAACAAATTGGAAACAACTGGATCTCTGGTGAGTGAAAAGGGCAAGCATCGTTCATCTAGGCTTCCCACGGTTGTTGTTGACGTAAGAGCACGACTGGAGCAGTCACCCAAAAAATCATTAAGACGTTTGTCGCAGGAGACAGGGTACACCTACTCAAAGTGTCAGAGAGCTGCGAAAAGTTTCTTTGACGACCGAATAATTTCCAGGAACCTGTGGCCACCGAGATCTCCGGATTTGACAACGCCGGACTTCTTTCTATGGGGTTACTTAAAAGACAGGGTTTACGCCACACGTCCCCAGACATTGGATGATCTGAAGCACATCACACAGGAGATTCAAGCTATTGACAACAGAGTCCTCCAACGAGTGGCCAGTAACATGGAACGACGTGTTGAGTTGTGCCTTATGCAGGATGGAGGACATTTTCAACATTTGCTATAGAGGTAAATAATCTCCCAGAATTCCTCTACATTTTAGGTATAATAAGTTGTCGCTAGCACAATTCGTTTTGAAACAATTAATGAAAGAAATGTGTCAGTTCTATATAAGTCACTCTGTATTATAGGAACAAAAATTAGACGAAAATGAAATAATTGTATGTTTCATTTGATAATATTTGCACATATAAATGCAGAAGTTCACTAATTGTGGATTTAAATCCTTTAAGTATAGTGAATGTTTTGGAGGATAAACTCCTCAGTTTATCGTCAGTAAACTATTTACCTGCCCTGCTTATTTGGTGAATTTACTCTATCCCCACATAACCCAAAGGATTTAAAAGATAACAAAAGACATTAGGAAACTTTAAGTAATACAGGGATATTTTATTTTTACTTCAATTTTTATTGTACCTGAGTTTTTGAATGTACTTCACACCCACCCTCTCTACTAGTAAACTTCCAACCGTCCTCCACTCAGAACCAAGGCCGCGTATGGAGTCAAAGTCGCCTTAAGGTCAACAGTACTGAGTTAGTGAGTATAGTACGTTCCAGAAATATGTTCGCGTTTTCCAGTGACGAAAGAGCTTTCTCGCACAGGTACTGTCGTCCGTTTGCCTACGTCGTTTATCGGTTTCCCCCACCCGCTTCTGCTCGCCCCTCTGTAAAGGCTACCTACTGGTGGCCGTCTTAGCCATTTGATACAATGAAACTACTGTTCTCCAACCAGGAGATCAACCGTAAAAAGGAATGTGCTTACTATTGCGTCATCTATTGGAGCGAAATAGATAGATAACATTATAGTTATAACGTCAATTTAAAAACCATGCTCTCCAGCATTTGTATGGAGAGATTAAAAGACCAGGAGATTAACAGTGATCTAATTTTGTAACTAGGGTAGTATAAACATGTGTGTGTCAATGTTATTGTTTGTGCTGTGAGAGCTAGCCAATAGAGATACGAGTACCCACGTACATCTTATGACATCAACATTCATTCACAGCATCACCCCCTGCGTTTCATTCCGGAAAGACTTTCTCGTGGTTGGAGCGCAGTAGACTCCTCTGAAAATTATTGTCATTATTTATTTAATGGATTATTTACTTAATTTAGATTAGATTAGTGCGATTTTTCATGCTGTAATGTCTGATCATTAACAGAAACGAAGAATATATGATACTATATGAACAAAAATTAGACGAAAATGAAATAATTGTATGTTTTATTTGACTATTATACTCTTACTACGTCATACTACTTTTGACCAATAAAACGGTACGAAAGGACGTATTTCAACCAGTCATGGCTGCTTATCGCACCATTTTATCGCGTCCCTAGCATTTGTTTAATTTTATCGCGTCCCTAGCATTTGTTTAATTTTATCGCGTCCCATCATTTGTTTCTTTGTTTGCCAACATTTGAAACTGCGCTGGTCTGGACGTAAAATATATATATATATATATATATATATATATATATATATATATATATAAAATTACAAACCACTCCAGTCGATGTACAGCAGTTTCAAATGTGACTCGCATTGGCATTCAAGAACAAGAATTAATAAAAATCACTGATCATACCTATGCATCTTCTGAAATCCGATTTACAAATAAATGAAGAGCACCATTCGGAAATCCTGAATAAGTTTAATACACCATGTAGGCCTAAATCAACGAGTTCCACTTCTATTACGCACACGTCCAATATAACATCAATTGAACCACCAACCACATTCAAATTTGAAAATTGTACACTCTATAATTATTCCTTTTAAAATTATTCATTCGGAAATTCTGAATAAGTTGAATACACCATGTACGCCTAAATCAACGAGTTCCACTTCTATTACGCACATGTCCAATGTAACATCAATTGAACCACCAACCACATTCAAATTTGAAAATTGTACATTCAATAATTATTCCTTTTAAAATTATTCATGTTTATTTTTTATATCATCGTCGTTAATTAAAACTTTTCTAACACTTGTGTATATTAGTTAGGTTATGTTATAGCTTCTGCTATGATATTATGGGTAGTTACGTATCAGAGATTGTTTAATATTAAGATTTATTGAAAATCATCTGTCAAGTGACGTTGATTACTGGGATTCGGATAATTGAAATGGAATGTTGCATTTTAATAAAAATAAAACTGAATCAACAAAGTCTTCTTGACTAGTAACATTGCCATCGTGTATAATAGATCGAGAACTTCTCGACGAGAAGGCATTGCTCACTACTGCCATCTAGCATGCATCTAGCGTAATATTTGTAATGTTGAGATGGTACAATAATACATTTGAAGACAGTTGCATTTTCGTAAGTGAATTAATATTTTATTGTATTGGAGTACTTCGTTACTTCTAATCTTTATATACTTTCTTCTAATCGTGTAATAGACAATTAAATCCCACTCGAGTTTTGATTTTCTCTAGATAAATCAAAACGTCTAGAGAGATTACTGTTGACAATATTTGCTCATATAAATGCAGAGGTTCACTAATTGTGGATTTAAATCATTTAAGTATAGTGAGGATAGTGTTTTGGAGGATAAACGTCTCAGTTTATCATCAGTAAACTTAATTGTTTACCTAATTGGTGAATTTAATCTATCCCTTCATAATCCAAAGGATTTGAAAGACAACAAAATACATTAGGAAACCTTAAGTAATACCAGATTGAAACCACTTGAAAAATCGTAAATGGGTACATAATAATTACAGAGTGAACCATAGGTGATATAATTAATTTAAGGGGGTTATTCTTTGAGACATTTCAAACAAAAAAGTTTAATAAGATTTTGATCGTTTTTGCTTCCTTCTCGAGATAAAAATTGTTTCATTTTAAATATTTCATAGCGTGTTTTGGGAAAGTTATTTATTTAATTCTCAATATGCTCAGTGAATTTATGATAAGTGATTGAAAGAATTGTTCTTTCAATGTACAGTTGTGGCAAAAAAAAAAACCGGACTGACCCTTGTAGCTGATTTCGGAGCCTTGTTCACTCCAGAACACGATAGACTGGTAACTAAGACTTTCATGGTTCGAATCCTGCCTGGGAAGGAAACCTTTTTTTGTTCCTTATTGAAATTTATTCCCAATACTTTTCGATTGCTAGTAAAATTCATGTTCTGGGAATAATAAGTTAATTAAGTAGTAAAATATCTCTGCAATCGAAAAGTATTGGAAATAAATTTGGATAAGGAACAAAAAAAAGTTTCCTTCCCAAGCAGGATTCGAACCACGAAAGTCTTAGTTACCAGTCTATCGTGCTCTGGAGTGAACAAGGCTCTGAAATCAGCTACAAGGGTCGGTCCGGTTTTTTTGCCATTACTGTACAGAAATTTGATTCGAACAAATGTAACATTTTAAAATTCCTTTGCAGAACGAAAAGTTACATTGTTTGTATAAAATGTCTGCACATTCGAAGGACAAAACTAAAATTGTTTTAATAATTTATTATCGTAATACACTGCTCTCTTAAACTGACTGAGCATATTTGGAGTTCAATCAACGGCTTTCTCAAAACACTCTATGAAATTTGTCATATAAAAAATTACCTGAAAAGGAAGCAAAAACAAGCAAAATCGTATTAAACTTTTTGTTTGAAATTTCTCAAAGAATTACCACCTGAAATTAATGACGCTACTTACGGTTCTCCCTGTATACATACTCCGTACGTCAACAGCCGACGTTTTGGAAATGCTATGAATGATAACGGAACTGAGAGATGTTGAGGGAATGATGTGGATGTCTAATAGGCTGTGAGGAAACGGGAGAACCCCGAGTAAACGACAACTACGACCTTGTCCGCCACAAGTGTCACTATGGATTTTTCAATGAAAAATCTCAGACCTGGGTGGGACTTGAACCCGGACCGCCTGCGTAAATCAGCTATTACAGAGGAAAGTCTTTCAGATTAGCTTTCTTTTTAAGTTTTAATGCGTGTACAGAATATCAGAAGGACTATCGGTCTAATGTTATGGAATATCTCCTATAAGATGCTAGGAGTTCACATCTGAATACTCAGTTTCTATTTTCTCGCAAGCATTAAGTGCCCAATGTTCAGAACAATCGCAACAATGCGATATCTGAAGTGACCTCTTCCTTTCTTCTTTCCTTCCTTCCTTTCTTTCTTCCATCCTTTCTTCCTTTTTTCCTTTCTTTCTTCTTTTCGTTTCTTCGTTTCTTCCTTTCTTTCTTCTTTTTTCGTTTCTTCCTTTTTCTTTCTTTCTTTCTTTCTTCCTTCTTTCTCGTTTCTTCCTTTCTTTCTTTCTTCCTTCTTCTTTCTTTCTTCTTTCTTTCTTCTTTCTTTTTCTTCTTCTTTTTCTTCCTTCCTTTCTTTCTTCGTTTCTTCCTTTCTTTCTTTCTTCCGTTCTTCCTTTCTTTCTTCCTTTCTTCGTTTCTTTCTTTCTTCGTTCCTTACTTTCTTTCTTTCTTCTTTTTTCCTTTCTTCCTTCCTTTTTTTCCTTCCTTTCTTTCTTCGTCTCTTTCTTTCTTTTCTTTCTTCCTTTCTTTCTTTCTTCCATCCTTCCTTTCTTTCTTCCTTTTCCTTTCTTTTTTTTTTTCCTTTTTCTTTTTCTTTCTCTTTCTTCCTTTTTTCCTTTCTTCCTTTCTCTCTTTATTCGTGTCTTCCTTCCTTTCTTTCTTCCATCCTTCCTTTCTTTCTTTCTTCCTTTTTTCCTTTCTCTTTTCTTCCTTTTTCCTTTCTCTCTTCTTCCTTTTTCCTTTCTCTCTTTCTTCTTTTTTTCCTTTCTCTCTTTATTCGTGTCTTCCTTCCTTTTTTTCTTCCATTCTTCGTTTCTTCCTACCTTCCTTTCTTCCATCCTTTCTTTCTTTCTTTCTTCCTTTCTTCGTTTCTTCCTCCCTTCCTTTCTTTCTTTCTTCCTTTCTTCGTTTCTTTCTTTTTTCCTTTCTTCCTTTTTTTCCTTTCTTACGACTGCGTCCGATCGCGATTATCTCTTAGCATTATCAGGTTCAAATGCAGCTGTAGAGAAAGTGCGTTGAATTTTTCAATGTAATGTTGAAAGAGTCCAAAATTCTTCAACAAATATACAGTTCGTGTAAATATAAAATTCACTGTGAATCTACTTCAGCATAACATTCAACAAAATATCTGTATCTTAAAAAAAAAATGCGTAAAAATTACTATGCTGGTGATGAAAATAAAATACAAGTAGTTTAGTAGTAGGCCTAGGTACTTCAGTTTAATACTTTAATAATTAAAATTTAATTATTGAATAGTGTTGAGATTTTTTTTTACTTTTTTGTGCGTCCCGCTTTTTTTTTTTTTTTTTTTTTTTTACAAAATGTGAGGTATTTTTGAAATATCCCGATTCTCAAATAAAATAAAATGGGAACCCAACTTTATAGGCTATTCTCTTAAACGTCTTCCTTTATTTCTTAGTTTCTTTCCTTTTGTCTTAGTTACCCCTTCTTTCTCTCTCCCTCATCATCTAAATAATACGTTCAATCCTCTCTCCCACCCTCTCAGATTTTCTTCCACTTGTCTATGTGCTTATGCCTAAAACTCCATCTGCTGACAACATCGGCAGTATCATTAGTTGCTGAGCGACAGTTATGACTTTCTACAAATTGCGGCAAAGGGGAAATATTATTGGCCATGACTGGTAATGAACCAACAACCTTCCACTCTGCAGCAAATGACAGCTTTGCTTACATGATGAAGCCAATTAAATACAGAAGTGACGATTCACAAAGGCGTCCAAGTGAAGGTTATGACAGTTGAAGTTGTGTTAACGGTTCACGTAAGGAATGCATCATCCCTTCTCCTGCTCTACCCCCACTTCTGTACCCCATGCACATCCCCTCCAAAGAATGGGAAGAAAAAGAACTCCTTCCATCTCTGCCACACATATGTAATCTTACATACGAGATCAGACTGAGAGGAAGAGAGCGAAAGAAAAAGGAACAGAGTGCGAGTGCCAAATCTCGTATTGCTATTCGCTGCTCACAGGCACGTCTTCTCCCCGCCCCGGCTGTGTCTGCAACCCGCACAGCTCAGCCTCCATCCTAGAACCCACCGTCGTCGTCTTAGTCTCAGGGCCACTGCATGCGCACTTGGGTACAAGACCGATCACAATCGATAAAAAAGATGGCGTCACATCACATGACCCAACACACACACATGTACATAAAAGAAATATTCTCAAAATGAAATTTTGGTTCTTTATAAAGGAATTCCAAACATTCCTCTCTCATACGCTCAGTCCAGAAGCGTCCACAGCGCCGTAAGCTTGTAAGACAGATGTAACAGTCAAACAAAAATTCGTCCCTTCAAAAGAAAGTTCTAGAATATATGCTATATCTCATCTCTAGTCCATCAAATATTCATATGTATGAGGTCTCGCCCACCTCATTGAATATTACACGACTAATATGAAGTAGTCTATTGTACAGGGACATCATTTTATTTTTACTAACATTTTTAATATTAACCTGGCTATACCTTTGGATTAATGACTGAGACCCGGAAACACAGTTTGCTACCTCCTTCCACAACTGGAGTTCGATGATACTGACGTAAAATATAAACAAATCACTTTACTAGGTATTTACTAGGTACAGGAGGGAAGAAAAGTACTTTATCCATTTACGTAAAGTAGGAAATATCGCGATTTTGAGTGTGATAATTTTCATTAGGTTTTGTTTAATCAAAATACAGTACAGTATTAACAATAACTGTTTTTACTCACGAACTGAGTTATCCATGCAAACGTATTCATTATGCAGTGTATATAATACTGTCTACAGCACATTAGCGTACAATATAGAGAATGAAGTTAAAATGAAAAATAATCATAATATGGATATTTAAACACATTTTTGAAAATGGTGACCGTTCATTTCGATACAGGCTTCAGTTCTTTTGTGCCTATTATCGCACTATAGACTATTGCATCTAATTTCAATTACCAGTTTCGCCCTTCATACTTAGTAACTCATGTTGAAATAATTCTGTACCTACTCTATAAAGAGTACCTTACGTACTGTAAATTCAGTCTTCACTTCTGTCCGACCCGCACAGATAAAATTACTCAGACATGCTATCTACTGTCCGTCCAAGTGGTTATGTCGCAGGATCGTAGAAAGGGGAGGAATCACGTGATAGTTAATTACTTAACGAGGCTCTTTTATTTCAGTTATTTTAAAAGTTGCATAACATTACGTAGACGTCCAATTAATTCCTAACAGAAATTCATGTTTTCAGAAAAGAGCTAAGAAAGCCCAGCCACTGGTTTTTACAGTGGAGCGAGCAGAAGCAGGTGGGGGAAATCGGGATGCGACATAGGCAAACGGACGACAGTACCTGTGCGAAAATATGATTCAATATTGGAAGTTTTCGTCACTGGAGAACGCGAAGATTTTTCTGAAACGTACTATAATCACTAACTCACTACTGCGGCCTTGGTTCTGTGTTGACAGTTGGAACTTCGTTAGTAGAAGGGGTGGGAGTGAAGTACATTCAAAAACTGAGGTACAATAAAAGTTGAAGTAAAAATAAAATGATGTCCCTGTATTATTACTATTAAATACGAGAAAAATTCGTACCGGCACCGGGAATCGAACCCAGGACCTCTCAGCTCTGCGCGCTGAGCGCTCTTACCAACTGAGCCATGCCGGGACACGATCCACGGCGCCGGCCGAACCCCTCTCGTAATGCTATTTTACGGCCTTACTATCTGCACTTGAGACGATACACGTCATATGTATGCAGGAGCGCATATTTTTATATGACTTTTGTGGCCATATTCAACATCAGTTTCATGACAACTGCTAACGGTTTAACCACTTCCCTTATTATCCCGAGTTAACTCGGGTTGCTAACATGTGTCAAAATTTATTAACCTGAGTTAACTCGTTTGAGTCCCATTGTCTATTTCATAGTGATTTTTTAAGTATGTAAGAAAATTAGTGATGTACAGTGATTCTGCACTATTAAATGACCTCTTTACGAAAATAAAAAATATGATACTTTTTTTCACAAAACTAGTAAAATATATAGTAAGGGAAGAGGTTAATACATCAAATAGTCATATGTGTGAGGTCTCGCCCACCTCATTGAATATTACACGACTAATATGAACTAGTCTATTGTATTATTACTATAGCATTACGAGAGGGGTTCGGCCGGCGCCGTGGATCGTGTCCCGGCATGGCTCAGTTGGTAAGAGCGCTCAGTGCGCAGAGCTGAGAGGTCCTGGGTTCGATTCCCGGTACCGGTACGAATTTTTCTCGTATTTAATAGTAATAATCTCTAGTCACTAAAACTCTAAACTGGCTACGGCTTAACGAATGTAAAAATTTTCATTCTCTTGTTCTCCTTTTCCAAGTCCTTCACACCTCTACACCTATCTACCTTGCCTCATATCATAATCTCTTCACACGCACGCAAAATAGCCGCATACTAGCCAATACCAACACGTAAGACCATCATATTCATCATCATACAAAATCTCGCTCTCGCCCCTGTGGAATACCCTACCCAGTGATATCAGAGACTGTCGGAATTTAGTAGCGTTCAAAAGCAAACTTATTAAGCATTTTTTTACTGCGTAGAGTAGGTTTACTTTTTACTTAATAAAAAAAATTCTCTCTTCTTAACTTTTACAATAAACTGTCTAGCCTTTATTACTCAGTTAACCTTTTAGTACTTTGATTTTTATTGTATTTGTAAATTTAATATTAATTGTAATTATATTTGTAATTGTATTCTTAATATTTTAATTGTAATCCTTTGGTAGAGGGGAAGAGAAGGCCTGATGGCCTTATCTCTACCAGCTTAAATAAAATAAATATAAGTATTCTGTTATATCGACAATTATATACATATATTGCGAAGGTCTGTATGAAGGGTTCAGAGCCATAGTGGGCCAAGCGCCATTTATTAAAAACAGAGGAAGTAAGGGTTAAAGGTAAATGAATACCATAGTATAATGAAGATTGACATATCATTTAGTTTTAATGTGAATACTTATGTATTACTTGCTATATGTTTCATTAAATTATAGTAATAACTTAATGTTATCCCTTGTTTTCTACGTCTTTAATATATGGCGCTTGGCCCACTATGGTTCTGAACCCTTCATATATTTGTTAGAAAATTATCTCACTGCCAAACAAATTCCAAGAAAGAGGAGACCGTGGATTCCCATATAGGCGATATAACCATAGTTTTAGGTATTCTTGGAGAATAAATGGTCTAACAATAAGGCTAATCCATGATGATGATGATGATGATGATTTTTACTGTTTTCATTCTTGCAGTCAGCAGTCCGAAGACTGGTTGGAACCTCGTGACACAAATAAGGCAACTAAGCCAGGAGGTAATGGCATAGCTGGCCAGTTCCTTTTCCTCCCCTTTGCATATATCGCTGGCTAGTAACATAGTTCACTAATCAGACTTAAGTTGTTTGCAACAGTTGTTCTTCCTCTGAAACATGTCAAGTGAGATGTACTGCCTGATAATACAATAGATGTATCGGCGAGAACCTCAATCGGAGATATATTTTTACAATGGCCCACGCATCTAAAATATTGTCGCTTTTTAGACATGGCCTACTGTAAAAAGGCTATATCGCCTTAACTCTGCTAGATTAAATAAACCATTATTAATATTATTATTTCTATTATTGTTATTAAAAACTCCATGTTAGCGAACTCACAAGGGAAGGGTTTCGGCTCCAACAGGAATTTCGTATCCAAAATTTGTATACAGGCCCATTTTTACATCTCTGTAAAGCTCCCAAAAGCATTCGTTTGTGTAATGTGTGGTTTGTCTGTCAGAGCTCCGTACAAGTTGAGGGGTGGGGAGAGCACTGCACAAGTTAAGGGGATGGGACACCTTACCCGTAAGCCTAGCCTGATCTAGAAACTAGTGCGAGTGGTAAAATGTCTAAAGCCCATTTAAGAACATTTTTCTTAAACGTCCTGTCTGAAAATATTGCAGCTAATCAAAAGTATATACTGTTGTGTGAGTCATTGAATGCGCACAAGGACGCAACCTTAATAAATGAATTATTCCAAGGCCAGGACATGGAATGTATGATCATTCCACCTAAAAAAAAAAACTAAATATTTCCAGCCTCTGAATATCTATTTCCTTAGACAATACAAAATATATGCTCGGAGGATAACAGATTACATAAGGACTCTTGCAGAGAATCCAGAACTTAACTTGGGAAATCGAGTGTTTGTAATGAAAATGCACTCTGTTATTCATAACCAGTTGTCTGCTCCAGTGTACCGCCCTATGCTTCAGTATTCCTGGCAGTCAGCTGATTACGTGAATTGTGAACAAGTCTCGGACTTCAAAAATGTAATTCAGGTGGCATTTGATTTTTCAGCAATGGAGTGTGGTTCAGAAGATTGTTCAGGTGTTGCTTCTGCGTGTTGTACTTATTGCCCTGCTCCATGCTGTTTCATGCATTTTATAGAGAATCCTCATGTAGGCTACATTTTTAAAGACGTGTATTGACCAATACCTACCAAACGGAGAGTTACACAAATGAATGCTTTTACGGTCTTCATCACCATTGTGAGGTAAGCGTCTGTACAAATTTTTAACCAAAAATTCCCGTTCGAATCGAAACCCTTCCCTTGTCAGTTCTTCTCAGTGTTTAGTGTTTTTATTTACAAAATTTAGAACGGAATAAACCAAAACCCCTAATCACAGAGGGTAAAATAACTACAATAATAATAATAATAATAATAATAATAATAATAATAATAATAATAATAATAAAATAAAAATCAAGTCATCCCCATATACAACAAGGAGCCCACAGGGTAGCAGGAGTAGAGATATCCTCCGTGCACGCCGTCTTTATCTTCAAGGAAATACCCTGGTACTCAGGTCTTTTACAACAGCGAAGGGGGACAGTCTTTGTCCTTACCTTACCAGCAATACTCACAATAACAATCACGAACAGCATAATCGTTTCATTCATAAGCCTTACTCTTTAACCGCAACACTACCGCGCTCTAATAATAATAATAATAATAATAATAATAATAATAATAATAATAATAATAATAATAATAATAATAATAATAATAATTGTCTATTTAGCTTATGTATTTTATTCGTTTTGTCGTTTGCCAACATATGTGAAATTAACAATATTATTACTAAGTAACAAAATTTACTTACTTACTTACAAATGGCTTGTAAGGAATCCGGAGGTTCATTGTCGCCCTCACATAAGCCCGCCATCGATCCCTATCCTGTGCAAATTTAATTCAGTCCCTACCATCATATCCCACCTCCCTCAAATGCATTTTTATATTATCCTCCCATCTACGTCTTGGCCCCCCTAAAATTATTTTTCCCTCCGGCCTCCCAACTAACACATGGAGTAAATGCCTCGAGGCTTAATGAAACGTATCTTCATGTTTCTTTCTTTTCAAAGATCCGGATCGAAGCCAGTTTTCCATTATTCATAATGGCACTATTTAACAGAGACATGGACAACTACTAGTGTAAGAAGGATTTCAAACAACTAACTGCTAACAGGCAAGCGATGAATCAACAACGCACAGAATTTGTTATCTTAAGTTGCTTGTGATTGGCTACAAAAATATAATTAGAAAAGTATTATAATTAATTAATTCTATTTTAAAATATAAGTATACTGGTATTAAAATATGCTACAAAAATGATAAATTTGCTTTCGAAGGGAACAAGACTAAGATGGTCCTCGGAATTTTTCTGACTTAAAAAAGTGGTCCCCACTTCAAAAAAGTTTGAGAAACGCTGCTCTATACTATAGTTTTGGTGATAATTCAATTTCCTTTGAGGTAAAGCACACGAAACAGCTTTTCTTAAAGAGAGGTTTAGAATGATCGTATTTTCTAGCTCCATATTCGAATTCAAATTTCACGTTATGTAAACAAGCGGGAGATAGCAAAAATTAAGCGAAATATAAAATACCACGGGAAATGAGGGAGCGTTAGCAATCGTAATGATGGTAGTGGTAGTGGTGATATAATGATGATTATGATGATAATATTCATTATAAATATTGTTGAGACACGCTTTCAACTGTCTGTGTATATTTGTAACAGAACCTGCGTCTTTGTGTATCATTCAAGCAGACACGTATGCAACCATTTGGTGTCAGAGTTTAACAGAGGTAAACAAACATTCTATTCGAGACACGCTCTTCAAAAGGAAAGAGGGACTTCAGTTATTACCCGTGAATTCAGTTTAATTAACAATATTCTTGCACAGCTTCGAGATAAGCGTTTGTTAAGTCTTGGATAACGAGACTCCATACAAAACACACAAAAGTGAGTCATTGTACAATGCCTCGTGACGAAAGATACATAAAAAGAAAAAAAGAAAGCCGTGTCTTCTTTAACAAGGAGACTATACCGTTACAAATTACATCTCATCACTGAGAAATCCAACATTTCCATACAAATTCAGTCAACAAGGTAATTAGAGACTGAAGCAATAAGCAAAGGAGAACAACATCGCACTTTGATGTAATTGTTGGCAACGTCGAGGAGAGAGGTGTATCAACTGTTTATGAATAAATTATATGGTAAATAAAATAACCAAATGTAACGTGTAATGCGACATCATTTTAAATTCAATGACTCTTTTCTTTTTAAGTCTTCCCCTCACCCTTTCTAACGTTGCTTTAAACACAAATTTCCTTCTCTCCATCGTTGAGGGAAGTTGAAAAAGAAGACACGAAGATGCAGTAGTAACAGACTGAAGTTTCTATTAGCAGTAGTAATGAATGGTGACAAAAGAACATGGTTAAAAATTCACTCCCTTCTTACGCCCCCTCCTCTTCTTCCTCATACTTCCACCACCCCTTTCATTCATTTCCCTCCCTTTTAAAGACTTTTTCCTTAAGTTCTCTTCTTCTTTGCTTTATTATTTTCCCCTCCTGACCCAGTCATTTAAAAAGTCTAAAAAAATCGAGGAAAAAGCACTCAGCAAGGGATGACCAAATCAGTGTTAATGAGCCGCTTGAAGCGAATTTTAATTAAGACTACATTTTCTTTGAGAAGTTGATGTAGTTAACAGAAAACTGCAAATGAGGACACATTCATCAACAGGATTAGACTGCTCGAACTGTAATTTTTTTATTTAACGATATTATATAATAAAATGTTTCAAATTCAATCTATAAGATTTATCTATTTTGCAAATGTTTATTTGCTATAATATTGAATATAGAATATTAACGTTTTCGCCTTTTCGGCATCATCAGATATTGTTAAGAAACACGCAATCTAAACCTTGAACAAATTAAAAATGTACATCGTAATATGCATGACAAATAGATTTCCATGAGTTTCATGTAGTATGGCTTATAAGTAATAAAGTTTATGTAGGAAAAGATTTCCAGGAAATATAAATTTGGAAAGTCGATATGATTGCAGATACATATAACTCATGTTACAAAACACATATGAAATGATTAAAATGACAAGCGTATTATATTATATCTTGCATTAAATTATTAAAAAAATACGAATATCAGCAATAATTAATGTTGATGGAAAAGACTTAATTGTTGAATTTGTAATTAATTATCGGGGAATTATGAGTAGAATGGTGATGTGATATCAATACATTATTTAAAGGACAATTTAAAATCGATAATAGGTAATTAATAAAATTAATAAATAATAAATAATGAGCAAATCTAGTCTTTCAGGTGAAGCTCCCTGTAAAGCAGGTTAGCTCAGTGGTAGAGCGCTGGTACGTTCAACCAGAGGTCCCGGGATCGATACCCGGCCCCGGAACAATTTTTCCCTTGAAATTATTCAAATCTGCTTTACAGGGAGCTTCACCTGAAAGACTAGATTTGCATAATATATACGTTACTGTGTACGTTAACATAAAACCACAATTCCAAGTCACACAGAGATTGTGTGCACTCGTTGTGGGTCTCTGGCGTTTCGTCAGCCCACGCGAGTTGTGTGGATATAAAGGGAAAAGTTGAGACGGTGTCGGGTGGAGTTCCCGGGTAGCTCAGTGGTAGAGCGCTGGTACGTTCAACCAGAGGTCCCGGGATCGATACCCGGCCCCGGAACAATTTTTCCCTTGAAATTATTCAATAAATAATGATATGTTTGTCCAATATAATGATGTTTGCTACTATTTGAATGCAGTACTTTTATATGCAATCAATAAGTAAGTTTTTTAGCAGGATACGATCATTCACTTTAAAATTTATTAGCCATATATTTTTTAGATAAAGCATTGAAACATGTATTTTACAGATTCAAGATTGATGAATGAAAAACAGCCAAATGTATTGCTAAACAACTACTAAGGATTAATTGTAACAGCATGGAAATATACGACACATAAGATTTTATATAAAATTTTATCATTGTTTATTAGTTTGATTAATTGTCTATTATCGATTTTAAATTGTTCTGGGCATGTAGCACGTATGGGGGAATCCAGAAATTCATATAGTGTTAGTTGGGAGGCCGAGACGTAGATGGGAAGCTGATATTAAAATAGATTTGAGGGAGGTGGGATATGATGATAGAAACTGGATTAATCTTGCTCAGGATAGGGACCAATGACGGGCTTTTGTGAGGGCGGCAATGAACCTCCAGGTTCCTTAAAAGCCAGTAAGTAAGTAAGTAAGTAAGTAACTATATTATAAAGGGCGGGCATGTCCATTAAAAAGACGCCTATGTACTCAATAGCATTTTCTAAATTCCGCACAGACTAAGCTTATCCTATGAGTGGCCGCATTTCAACCAATACCGACTGACTGACTACATCAAGGTTCTAAAATGTTGCTTAATTTACTTTATGCGAAATTATACATTTTTTCTACAGTCAATTGTTTGTACTTACGGTACCTATTCCTTTTGCATTTAACATACAGTTTCTTAGGGCCTTGGCAGAAATAACACAATATTTTATAACACTGTTCATACTTTAGAAAAGACAAAATCCAGCATATATTTAGAATGTTATTTAATTAATTAATAGTTATTACATTTCAATATCCCTTTACATTTTTCATTACATTTTCCTCGAAAACTAGGCTACAGGAAATACAATTTAAAAGTGAGTATATAAGTAAATAAATATATAAATAAATAGGCAAGCAAGGAAATAAATATTTACTTACTTACTTACAAATGGCTTTTAAGGAACCCGAAGGTTCATTGCCGCCCTCACATAAGCCCGCCATCGGTCCCTATCCTGTGCAAGATTAATCCAGTCCCTGTCATCATATCCCACCTCCCTCAAATCCATTTTAATATTATCCTCCCATCTACGTCTCGGCCTCCTCAAAGGTCTTTTTCCCTCCGGTCTCCCAACTAACACTCTATATGTATTCCTGGATTCGCCCATACGTGCTATATGCCCTGCCCATCTCAAACGTCTGGATTTAATGTTCCTAATTATGTCAGGTGAAGAATACAATGCGCGCAGTTCTGCGTTGTGTAACTTTCTCCATTCTCCTGTAACTTCATCCCTCTTAGCCGAAAAATTTTCCTAAGCACCTTATTCTCAAACACCCATAACCTATATTCCTCTCTCAGAGTGAGAGTCCAAGTTTCACAACCATACAGAACAACCGGTAATATAACTGTTTTATAAATTCTAACTTTAAGATTTTTTGACAGCAGACTAGACGACAAAAGCTTTTCAATCGAATAATAACAGGCATTTCCCATATTTATACTGCGTTTATTATTATTATTATTATTATTATTATTATTATTATTATTACTATTATCATTATTATATTATGCCTAAACCATGAAGATGATGACGATGTTGATTATCAATAATAAAAGATCCAAATAATTAAGTTTGAAACTTTAGTTGAATTTCAATTTCTTTAAGAGAACCGAAAATAAAAATGATACGATAATTATGTGCATGAATTTAAACATCTTGGTTCTATTATCAATACATCTGGTACCTGTGCAAAGGACATTAATAATAGAGTAAATCGTGTTAGAAATGCTATTAGGTCTTTAAACAGTATACTCTGTAGCAGGGATATAATGAGAAATACCAAGCATTACTTGTTGTTAAGGACAATAGTAGAATGTTTTTACCCACCACGGTTCAGAAAGTTGGACAATAAATAAAAAAATGAAGAAAAGACTGATGACGAAGGGAATGGATGGGCTTCAAAGAAGCATGGAAATATCGAAACTGCAAAATATAATAAACTAATGGCTTGTGCAGCAAATGCTGCTGCAAACTAAGTTCGTTGGACGTTCAAATAAAATTTTTTCAGATTTACTTTCAATGAAGAATACTTGTCTTTTTGATAGTTATTTGCTTCCATAATAATGAAACACTCCCTCTGAATGGATTTTTTTAGGCCAAATACTTTTTCTTGAACCTATCCAACTTCAGTTTTAGAGTTTCAACGCGAAAACGCAAGTATCAATGTCAGGACGATAGCAGTAGCTATTTCAGGTCATTGTGGATTGTAGGCAAAAGTTAAAAAAATGTCAGGTTTGCTAAGCTTTCGAACAATAGCATTTTCGTATAGCTGCTGCATGTAGAACTTGAAATGTAGAGCGTAAAATCATTTTCTCCTACTAAGAGATCTTGCTGAAATGATCTGGAGACTACAAAATTTTCTAGACCTCTTATTTTATCAGTAAGTAATACTTTTTTTATCTTTCCTTAGGAACTGTAATTTTTGCGCTCTCTCGAGCCAATACTGAAGACAATGACACATATCAATATCTACACTACACCGCCATTAAGTATATGAAAAAGACCCAACCCCACTGGTTTATAAATTAAAAAATATTTGATTTTTAATAACAATATGATTATCTTACTTAAGTTTTGTAGTCATAGTATATAGCAGTCACTGAGTAAATTATAGAAACGAAGATCTAAATTAAGATATTCTCTACATTTACTTACATAACCTCAAAACGTTTCACTTTCATGTCATCAATATTATGTACAATTAATGAAGAATAGACGCATCATGATATTAACTATAATAATATTTAATTTCTAATGGTAATAATGTCATCAAACCACCTCAACTTTCGTAGATTTGAATATCCAATACATAACTGTACTCAGAAAATTACACTGCAGAATCAGTTTTTAATAACAAATTGAATTGAGCTCTAAATGTGTCGGCAATCCTGCAGGTCATGGCCTTCGTATAATTGTCTATTGTTTATTGTAGTGTGTGTTTTGTTCTGAAATTCAATCAAGTCGGCCGTGATTCAATAAAATTAGTTCTCAAAACTGACAACAGATGGATTTTGGAAAATAGGAAAATTATGTAGGAAAATTGACATTTCACTGAAAACTACTACTTTTCCGAAAAACTTTGGATGCCAGGCATGAAAATGAGGGGTCACTCATTAAAATCCGTTCAGCCGTTTTCCCGTAATTTCCATTACCAGTTCAAATTATATATATAGATACTTACAGAGGGAAGGAGTGGATGCAGAGGAAGCTGTTCTTAGAGAGTAGTAAAAAGATCACAAAGATATGAACATGTGCAGCGAATGTCGCTGAAGAGATGGCCCCAAACGTAGGCCTACCATCAGTTGGGATGGTAGGAGGAAGCGTGGAAGGTCTCCTAAGGCTTAGTGGTGAAGAGGGATTCGGAAGGACAGTGGATAGGAATATCGGGAAAACAGGAATTAAAGACAAACTGCAATAAGGTGGAAAGCTTGTAAAGGTAAGTATGCGATTTGAATTTTTTACATTTCATTCAGAAGAAAATTTCAGGACGATCAACCATGATTTGAAGTGAGATTTCTCAGGCGTCTTGGAAATATTTACATGCTACTTCAGTATGCTATATGCCCAACACCTGGAAAAACAGCATAGTGTATTTGCTAGTCACGCTTGGCTATCCCAAATAACTTAACAGAAGGAAACCATGCCAAGATTTCCCTTTGTACAGGAGTAACCAACCGGATGTGATAGTTACAACACCATTTTACACGTTGCTCGTTACATAACGTACAAATTTTTACAAGTGTCAAGGCAAAGATGCATATGACGACGTACCTAGTTATTATTCCCACAGCTTCTACCTCACCTGCTCTGCACTGTCTTTTATAATGAAACAGGTTTATAGCATTTATAAATTTAAAGTAATTGCTTCGTAGTATATGCACAACCACTGGCATACATACATACAGTGCATAATACATATGATCTATAATTCTTAACTCATTATGAGAAATGTGCATGGTAGCGTCGAGAAAATGCAGAATATTCAAATGCAAATAGGTATGTCATATAGGTTTACTTCATGCCAGTCTTTCATACTATAATCACGATCAAGAAACATTATGGCCAAATAAGTTGTTGTGGGAAACTTATTTCTAATGTAGAAGAGATTTTAGGCTATGTAGGTTTCTGCAATAAAACTCAAATATTTTTATTCCCCCTTCTTCTGTTAAGTCTTACAAGACTTCACCATCCGTTAGGTCTATAAGAGAAAGGAAATTTAAACATTAAAGGCTAATTCACAATAAACCGGGAACGGAAACGACAACAAAAACGAGAATGGAAATATTGTTAAAATAATAGTACATTATGCAACGAGCCTATAATGGTAATAATTAAGACGCAAGTATGATTGTTTGTGAAAGGCGCGCAAGCGAGTTTCATAATTTTCATACGAGCGTCTTAATTACCATTATAGGCAAGTTTCATACGACTTTTTATGCTCGACCATATTTCTAACTTGAAAGTATTGAAAATTAGGTCTTTTTATGGTTATGTGTGAACTGACCTGAATTGTGAGATGTGCGCAGACGCGAAAGTATTGATTTTTTCCGAGGCGGAATGTCATTGACCTTGGCACAGAATAAGAATGAACATTAGTCTGATATAACCTGGAAATTGATTTAGAATTGAAAAACGAGATGACAAATTGAATTTATTTGAATATTATTTACAATTAACGCTAATTATTATAGTAACAGAAGATAACCTTCTGCGACAGTATTGGATTTCCAGCCTCCGTGACTTTTCGCTAATTGTCTGTCTATTGCATATCCGAGAATAATCGATATAACGGTACAAAGCTGACTTGTGATTGGCTGAAGACCTGTACTTTAATGAGTAGGTGTACGTTAAAGACATGCATTAAAGGACTGCTACCAGGTGTATAATTACTACATTTCGGCATGGTCGAGCATAAATGTATTTAAATGTGAGCACTCACAATAGTTAATTGTGAATGCACACATTTACATACACATATTTTAACATTATTTCCGTTCTCGTTCTCGTTGTCGTTTCCGTTCCCGGTTTATTGTGAATCAGCCTTAAATTATCTCTCGTCCTTGAATATAACCGGATCAACAGCATGGTATCCGTGTACCTTCGAGTTTTTGTTTAATTTTAATCCTATGTCAGCACTCAATTTACGATCTACACATGCAAATCTTCTCACTTGTATTGATTAAGGCTGTTTGAGTGGAAGAGAAGGCCTTATGGCCTCAACTCTGTTAGCGAAAATAAAAACATTCTATTCTCACTTCGGTTATTTTCAGTTGTTGACATTCTACTTTACGAGTATATTAAACCCAAATATGAATTCCACGTTCCACTTTTATTGGGATGAAATATTAGGCTATGAAGCTATAATTCGATGGTGTTTGGGTAAAGAGAGACAAGTAATAAAAATAAGTTTTGATATAAATGAAAATTAAACTTCGGACCCTTATTGAAAATTATTTTCTATACAAATAAATCACGTCAAATGCTACTATTCTGATATTTTTTGCACTCCCACTTGTAGAATTTAACTCGTGTTTTCATCTGGGGAACAAAATTCTATTCCACAAAAAATGACAACCCCCTTTACCCAAACACCATCGAAGTTTTTGCTCCTTAGGATTTAATTTGGACAATGGAACATTTAAGTGTGAAGCTCATTTCTCTGATATTTTTTGTATTTTTTCGACTTTGCGTTTCACTTCTAATTTTTCCCGTATCTCAGTATTCCATTTATGGTCTAAACTATTTTTTAGCTGTTCACATTCTCTTCTACATGAAACCTAAATTTTGACTAACATGTTTCTCTTTTCTCTGGATGAAATATTATGAAACCCTACTTTTCTGCTCTTCAAAATTTAATTTGGGCAATGCACCATCCCCATCAATCACAAGCGGTCAACTTAATTGCACTGATATTTTTGTATTTTTTCGAGTATATTATTTGTTTATTTATTTATTTATTTAATCTGGTGCACTTAAGGCCATCAGGTCTTCTCTACCACACCACCTGCATAGATACCTATATACATAAAAAACAAACGAAGAGAGAAGAAGTAAATAAGAAATATAAATGAAAATACAAATACAAAAAAAAAAAACACACACACACAAATACAAAAAAAGGAGAGTAAAAAAATACAAGTACAAATATAAGATCACAATGGGCACAAAAAGTACTAATGCAATTTGAGTTCATTGTAAATTTTTGCATGGGAGGAATGATAGTAGAAGGAAGAAGAATAAAGTACATAAGCTTTTCTGATGATATGGCTTTGTTAGCAGAAGAGGGGGTGATACTAAGGGATATGCTATTGGAACTAAATGACAGCTGTGATCAGGATGCAAAAAAGACGAAGACCATGGTCATAGGAAGAAAAATACAGAAGATGAACTTGCGAATTCTAAATGAGGCAGTAGAGCAAGTGAACAGCTTCAAATACTTGGGGTGTACTATAAGCAGTAACATGAGCTGCTGCCAGAAAGTCAAAAGAATGATAGCAATGGCAAAGGAAGCTTTTAATAGAAAAAGAGCATCTTCTGCGGACCTCTGGAAATAGAACTAAGGAAGAGACTAGTGAAGTGCTTTGTGTGGAGTGTGGAATTTTATGGGGCAGAAACATGCTGTTTTAAAATTGACAATTAATATGTAATGCATTTATTATTATTATTATTGTTATCAATATTATTATTATTATTATTATTATTATTATTATTATTATTATCATTATCAATTATCAGTATGATCATTGCTATCTCTGTTTTTTCTTTCTTTTTTCTTGTATTAGCTCGATGAGAGCTCTATAGTGTTCTTTTGACCCTGTTGACCCTCTATTGGGCTTTAATTTAATTTGTACTATTTTCATCAGCGTCTGTATTTCTTTTTTTGTATTGCTATCTGGTAGGATGGAAGAGAAGACCTTATGGGCTTAATCCTGTCAGATTAAATAAATAAATAAATAAATAAATAAATAAACATGGACATTACGACGAAGTGGAGAGAAACGAATAGAAGCATTTGAAATGTGGATATGGAGAAAAATGAAACGTGTGAAGTGGACAGAGAATAAGAAATGAGGCTGCGTTGGAAAGAGTGGGCGGCATTTCATGAAAATTGAAAACTTTGGGATGTACCTGATAGTTCATTGCACTTCGAAGTGAATTACGAGTAAGTAGATCGAGTACTGCAAAGTAATGTTTACTGGACAGATAGTTTAACAGTGACTGTGAAACTAATAATTGTGTAACTTACATTAAATATTCGCATGTTTCATACAGAATAATGCAATTTATTAAATTTTATATATAATATCGACACGTTTAATTAATTAATTAATTCATTCATTATTGTACCACACTTTATTTGGCAAAAATATAATTAATAAAATAAGGGATATTCAAGTAACTTAATGTTTAATATAAAATTTATATAAACATTAAATTGTAATATACTTTAATATTACATATTTAAAGAAATTATTATGTAATATTACATATTTAACTACATATTTCACTTAATATTATTACATACATATGTACATATTTTCTATGTTGATATTAGATAAAAATCTTAGCCTTACTCATAAGTAGTGCCATGTTGGTACACTTGTGGAGGGTTCAGGCCTGTCTTTGGACAGTTGACTAAACAACAACAACAACAACGACGACGACGACAACAACAACAACAGACTTATTGATGCTTTCCCACCTTATTATATCACACTGATATATGGACCGTACTAAGGCAAGATAACCTAATCGCAATATATTCATCAATTATATTAAAGTCGATAACAATTCTAGTTGTTCCATCTTCGATGCATTATTTGTTTTTGAAATGTTAGGCCTAAATTTATTTTGAATAACTTCACTTCTCCTTTATAATTGTAATGGTTATAAATTGTTACTCATCTAAGGATCTCTACTGTTTATGTCAAAATGGGCTTATTCCCCAGAGTTATAACGAATTTGGTTTCATTTTGATGTGGTCTTTTAGCATCTAATCCTGCAGATTAAAAAGCAGTAAAAGAATATGCTTTCACAGAAAGAATAGAACAATGGAATCAGCCCTCAAGAATTCAGTGAATTGTTTGCTTCGCTCTCTGCCTCGGATTTCAGACGGAATCGCCGCTTTTGTCCACCCTTGTACAGAGCGCCCACAGAGCATGCGCAAGTGCTTGTTCCTCTAGCCAGATCTTTACATCAATTAGTAGACTCCCAGCTTCCCTTACCCGAGCCCATTTAATTACCTCCGGGATCCAAAGAACGAGGTTGCAAAGCAAAAGAAGTTAAAAGGAGGGGAGGAGGGGGGAATCCAGGAATACGACGAGTAAAAAGGGGGTTGTGGGAGTTGGGTGTGTAAGAGGAAGGTTTGTAAGTGTAAAAGAAGCTGGGGCAAGGTCGCTTAATCGTGTCAGTGACCCAGTTTTTTAAATAAAGGAAGAGAAAAGGGTGAGGAGACAGGGGAGGGGGAAGTAAAGTCAGAGAGAGACAGAAGATGAGAAAGTAAGAAGAAGAAAAAAAGGAAGACTTCTTAATAAGTAAGGAAGAGGCGAAATTTTAAACCGGCACTTATGCCATGGAGGCACACGTACACACAACGAAGCGTAATAGAAAATAAAGAAGATGACATCATCAGAGGCAACGACACCCTTTTAACCCCTAACCTAAACTCCTGCTGCCCACCCCAGACTGTTAACAACCACTTAATTTGAACGCAACGAGTTACCAGCTTCCCTTTCTATTAGACGAAAAATTACTTCTTTCTTCCTTAGGAGTTTTTTTTTCTCTTTAGCTTTAGAAGAAAATGCGTTATGACGTAAGATGTAAAATAAAGCCAGGAGGAAGGGGAGGCTGAGTTATCCAGACATTAAGTGATACACCTTCTCAAGAAAAATAAGGACTTGCACGTGTCTAATTGGATCACAGACATAAAAGCCCAACCCCCCTTCTCACCGTTACAATCATCTTCACCGCCATCTTTATCATACATGTACAGTACTTCTTACTGCGCCTGTCAGAAACATTATTTATTACAACTTGTCCGCGATCTACTAATCTATTTCCTACAAAAAGAAATTCAGTTCATTTTCTAATCAGATCAGAGTCATTTTGTCTCAGTATTGAACCCTATCTTAAAAAGTGACAGCGGATTAATCGAATCCGTATAATTTCGTAAATGTTTATGCTGATCGTCGCTGTTATTGTAAGCATGATTGAAATTTTAAAGGCATGTTGATCCTTTAAGTATGTGGGCCAAACCAAGAGAAATTTTCGTACACGTTACAGAGAACACGTTTCCGATTTCAAATATAATAGAAATAAGTCAAAATTTGCAACACACCTCATTAACCACAATCATGAACTCACAGGTATAGAAGACACCCTCCAAGTTTTAAAAATTGTCAATAACTACAAGTACATGAATGCCGCAGAAGAGTTTTACATTGCCACCCACGCTAATAATAACAATATCCCTCTTCTTACTTACTTACTTACAAATGGCTTTTAAGGAACCCAAAGGTTCATTGCCGCCCTCACATAAGCCCGCCAGCGGTCCCTATCCTGTGCAACATTAATCCAGTCTCTATCATCATATCCCACCTCCCTCAAATCCATTTTAATATTATCCTCCCATCTACGTCTCGGCCTCCCTAGAGGTCTTTTTTCCTCCGGTCTCCCAACTAACACTCTATATGCATTTCTGGATTCGCCCATACGTGCTACATGCCTTGCCCATCTCAAACGTCTGGATTTAATGTTCCTAATTATGTCTGGTGAAGAATACAATGCGTGCAGTTCTGTGCTGTGTAACTTTCTCCATTCTCCTGTAACTTCATCCCGCTTAGCCCCAAATATTTTCCTAAGCACCTTATTCTCAAACACCCTTAATCTCTGTTCCTCTCTCAGAGTGAGAGTCCAAGTTTCACAACCATACAGAAGAACCGGTAATATAACTGTTTTATAAATTCTAACTTTCAGATTTTTGGACAGCAGAATGGATGATAAGAGCTTCTCAACCGAATAATAATAGGCTATCCTTCTTCTTAATGAGCAATATCCGAATTTAAACAACCCGCTATTCAAGATCGTATGCTACATTCCAATGTAAAGTTCAGTCGTGTTGCCGCTTCTATGGACTCAAGTCAACCTCTTCTCAACCTTCTGTAAGTATCGTCATTTTAAGACTTTATAAAAAAAATTGTTATCAAAAACTTTCTTTTACACCACCCTTTATACTTTACAGGGCTTTATTCCACACATCCATATTCAGCAACACGATCGTCCTATATTGTAGCATTTTTCACCTTTTGGAACTGTACCTGCAATACTTGAAGAGGTCATGCCTTCTTTCTTCGTCACATATACTTCTATGTTAATACATCGTCCCCAGTATACTCTATGATATCTGGATAACTTTATCCTGCCACTTGTTTTAATGGCATATTATTCCGATTGCCTATTATACCATTTTAATTTTTTTAACGACTGTTTTTAACTAGAATATCTCAATTGTTCATTTTATGTCAATATGTTTTACTTTGACCTGAAGATGTCAATTTATTGGTGAAAACGTCTGTCATTATATGTAAATGTTATCTCATGTAGTAACAAAGATTTAATGTATGTAATATTGTTAAGTATTGACTGTATAAAACTCACCCATTAATTGATGATTGGAATTGTAAAGATGTTTGGGATTTGAAATAAAACTTTGACATAATGTAGGGCGATGTTTTTGCACGATAGTGTGTTTTCTCGTTTTTACAGCAAAACAGCCACAATTCAAGGGCTCAGAACCATAGTGGGCCAAGCGCCATTTATTAAAAACCGAGAAAGGAAGGGTTAGAGTTAAGTGAATACCATAGTTTATTGAAGAGTGGCATATAATTTAATTTTAATGTGTGTACTTTATATTACTTGCTATATGTTTCTATTGAATTATGGCAATAACTTCATTTTAACCCTTGTTTTCTACGGTTTTAGTAAATGGGGCTTGGCCCACTATGGTTTTGTGCCCTTCAATTGCAATTTGATTTTACTGAATTCAGAGTTGCCAACATAGATAAGTATGTTGAAATACTACAAATAACTGCTTTAGAGTTTTAATGAAAACCACTGCATTCTGCATATGCCACAATCCTACAATGCATATGATATTCATACGCAAAAGGCAGTGTTAATTAATATAGGCTACATTATACAAAACAAATCATTGCATTTGAAATGTACTGAACTTTATTTAAACAATTCAAACTTCACTTAATAAAAATTATTCCAATTGAACATGAACATTGTAAGCATGGTTGGGATTGTAAAGATGTTTGGGATTTGAAATAAAACTTTGACATAATTTAGTCTTATGTTTTTGCATAATAGTGTGTTTTCTCGTTTTTACAACAAACGACCGCCACAATTGAAGGGCTCAGAGCCACAGTGGGCCAAGCGCCATTTATTAAAAACCGAGAAAGCAAGGGTTAGAGTTAAGTGAATACCATAGTTTATTGAAGAGTGGCTCATCATTTAGTTTTAATGTGTATACTTTATATTACTTGCTGTATGTTTCCATTGAATTATGGTAATAACTTCATTTTAACCTTGTTTTCTACAGTTTTAGTAAATGGCGCTTGGCCCACTATGGTTCTGTGCCCTTCAATTGCAATTTGATTTTACTGAATTCAGAGTTGCCAACATAGATAAGTATTGTGACAGCGACGTGAGATTCGAACTCACGACCAGCGTCCCGCAAGAGAGAAGATCGCGCGCAGCAATTTGGGATGGCGCGCGGCGTAGAGGGAAAGGGCCAACGCGGATATTCATACAAAAGGCAGAGAGAGTGGAGAGAGTTTGCGCGCGCATCTTCTGCTTGCCTAGAGAGGCCGAGAAATCCGTCGAAATGGAAGACTGAACTTTATTCGAACTTTCGAGGCTACGTCGCTGTGGTTATAAATTACGGTCGCGAAGGAACGACAGCAGTTTCCAGTTTTCAGTTGATTAGTCAGCCAGTGGGAGAAAGCCAGAGCAAAAGCCAGTCTTTGTACCGGAGTTCGACTCGATTGTGCGTCCGCAACTGCGTCAGCAGCCGAAGGCCTGAGTTCGAGTGCAGTGGACCGCAGTTGGAGGGACCTGAGTTCGAGTGCAGTGGACCGCAGTTGGAGGGACCCAGTTTGAGTACAGTGAACTGTCTCTGAAGGTCTGTGGTTCGAGATACTGTGAACTCGAGTGACTGAGATAGAAGAACTGTGAACTGAGAACTGGTAGTTCTGATTTGTAAATAGTGCTTTGTAAATATTAGTTAAGATTAACAGTTCATTGTTGTGCGTAATAGTCCAAGTCAATTGTCATTGTCGTCGGTGGAGTGCTATAACGAATACTGTGTGAGTGAAGATCCAATTGTTGACGAGAGCGTTTAAGGCGAATTGTAGAAAGGAATTATTGTTGTGGCGAATAAATTACATTGTTGTTACTAATAAAATTCACAGTATGTTGAAATACTACAAATAACTGCTCTAGACTTGTAATGAAAACCACTGCCTTCTACGTACGCTTCAATCCTACAATGCATGTAAAATTCATACTTAAAAGACAGCGTTAAATAATGTACATTATACGAAACAAATCATTGCATTTGAAATGTACTGAACTTTATTTAAACAATTTATTTAACAAAAAGAAATAAAAATTATTCCAATTGAACGTGAAATATTACAAGTACCTGAATCATTTTTACTCATCTACATTGAAGTTGATGCTGAAGTTTGTACGTTGGCCAGACTTGTAACCTTCAGTGAGCTGTTCATAGTGTAATGCACATACTGTATATTAAGATTTAAAAAAAATATTATTTTCAAAATATACTATCGTGCAAAAAAAATACTAGCCCATACAATACACGTTTTCGAAGTGCATTACAAGACATCGAAAGTTGAAAAACGAGCAGGGCGATTTTTTCAAACTTTTCCTCCATTTTGTAAAAGACACTTCCAAAACTTGTATCGTAATACACTATTTCATTTTTGTCTTCAATGCACTGCCTAACTATCTTAAAGCTGCTGTATATTAATGTATAGCTGAAGTGAATTGCATATGCTGTAAATTTAATAGTAATCTGTATAACTCAACTGATGAATTTTTTATGCTTGTAAATTGAATAATTTAATCTACTTGACATGTATTGTAGCATTTTGTATAACTCAACTAAAAAATTCCTTATTATTGAATTAATCTGTTTACTATGTACAGTAGAGGCAAAAAAAAAAACCGGACCGACCCTTGTAGCTGATTTCAGAGCCTTGTTCGCTCCAGAGCACGATAGACTGGTAACTAAGACTTTCGTGGTTCGAATTCTACCTGGAAAGGAAACTCTTTTTTCTTCCTTAGTAAAATTTATTCCCAATACTTTTCGATTGCAGCGATATTTTACTAAATAATTAACGTATTATTCCCAGAACATGAATTTTACCAGCAATCGAAAAGTATTGGGAATAAATTTGAATAAGGAACAAAAAAATAAGTTTCCTTCCCAGGCAGGATTCGAACCACGGAAGTCTTAATTACCAGTCTATCGTGCTCTGGAGTGAACAAGGCTCTGAAATCAGTTACAAGGGTCGGTCCGGTTTTTTGCCACTACTGTACTGTATGCTCCCTCTGTTCCAAAACATGGTATAGAAAGATGTCATTAATTCTGTCCCAAAATATGGCATACATTTGTTAAAGTTCTCAGTAATATAATGCAACTTTAATACATCTTCTAGATACTTATTTGCTTGATAAATTAACATAAGAAAAACATAAAAATTAGGCACATTTCATTCTGTGTGATGTCAAATTAATAAAAGAAAAAACAAACAGTGTTTTGAGAGAGGCAAATTAACATAAAAACTGCAATAAATTGCAACCCGTTTTTGTACGACTGTTGAGCCTTAGATGTTCTATTCAAAATTGACTGGGTTGTTGTTACATTTTCTGCAACAGGAACACCATAGCAGGTGCCCATTTGATTTCTGTTCATAATGAACTATTTAAATATTATACTTTGATGTACTACAGAAGATTAGAAACATTCACAACTGCGCTGTCTCTTAGTCCCTTCACTACTGAACAGAATACCACACCGCGAAACATTTCGTGCGCGCATGCGTAATAATCAAACTTGTTTTGTTTGTTACTGTACCATATTTTGGAATGGAAGGAGTATTTTTTTATAGCTTATGTGATGAATTGTATATGCTGTAAATTGAATAGTAATCTGTACAGCTCAACTGATGAATTGTTTATTCTTGTAATTTGAAGTAATTTGCATGATATGGCAATTATATATTATCAATTTCTGTATATCTCAGCTGATTGAATTGTTTATACTTTTAAATTGAATTAACTTACTTGTTATGTATTACATTTTATATCTCAACTAATACATAATTGTTTAGAATATTATAGATTTATTAATTCGTCCCTCAGAATGATATCTGTAATATTGACAATTAATATTTGAGGAGAAAAATTCGCTCCGGCGCCGGGGATCGAACCCGGGTCCTTGGTTCTACGTACCTAGCGCTTGGTACACTTAACTGCGGATTCCCGGCCAAACAAGTCACTCAGCTGAGTGCGCTCCTAGTATAATGGCAGTTGACATTGGACATATACATCAACATATATGCCTAACTTGGAGGCAGGCCACAAAGGGAAACATTGAAGGAGGAGGGTTCGGTCCGGTGCTGTGGATTGAATTCGGCGTAGCTCAGTGGTCAGAGCGCTGGCACGTAGAACCAAGGACCCGGGTTCGATCCCCGGCGCTGGAGCGAATTTTTCTCCTCAAATATTAATAATCGTTTAGCTTTATAAATTGAATCATCTGATTGCTCCTACTGCATATTTCTTGTAGAGCCACCAACGTAGCTCAGTCGGCAGATTCGCTGGCCTGCTGTTCCGGAGTTACTCTCTGGCTTGGGTTAGATCCTCATTTGGACTGATTTTACCTGGTTGTGTTTTTCCCGAGGTTTTTTCCAACCATAAGACTAATGCTAGGTAATCTATGGCGAATCCTCGACTTCACTTCATCTCGCCAAAAAAATGGTAATTTTGTAAAATTTTGACTTGTTCTACATCTTAAAGTTTCAATGTTAATATAAGATCTATGGATACAATAAAAGAAAGGAAAAGAAAAAGAAAAATATTTATACTCCCTGCACTTAAATTTAACAAGGTAGAGCCTTCTCGTTAACTACTTAATAACTACTTCCTCATTTCAGGAGGCCTAATTTCGAGACAATATAATAAGTATTGTCGCCTGGCACGCCAATACATTGAGCATTACCCTACTGCAGTATACTTGGCTGTAACGACATTTAACTTTACGAGTTTGCCAGAAGACAGCAAAGATACCAGGTGGCGGTATGCTTTGCTTACCCTGTGTCTGTAATAATTCCAGAATTCATACACATGTATTGATGCTGAAGATCAGTTTATTATCCCATTCTCCATTGTTTCATATTCGGCAAAAAGCGTATCTGCAGGTGCACTGGCTCGTTACAATAACATCTAGACTTCTCTCCATAAAATAGCTACTCATATAATATGTTTTACTGCAAGTTGCTTTGAAATATATCTAACTTTCATAATGCTGTCTACAACAGCGATATAACGATTACCTCTTGCAGTATTCTATGTAATAGAATAACATATGAGTTGTATACTAATAACTGTGAGGTATGCCTTGCATAAGCTACCAAGGTAATGACTTTGCAAGGGAAGCAACCAGTTAGGTGTCAAATAATGTAAAACATTCTAACTTGTTGGTTATTATGACTTACAGTAATGATTAATTCTTTAAGTTTCAGTATGCAGGTAGAATAGGCCTAATAAAATGGAACTTTAAATACACGAGGAAAGTCATGCTCTTAAAATGATCATGGCTACTCGGTAAAAAGGTATGAATAAAATACGATCATTTATATTAACCTCGAGATCTATATTAACAGCGAGAAGACTAAAATGGAAATGGGGAAGACATGTAGCCAGACTATCCGCCGACAGATGGACATACGCCACTGCAGTCTGGGACCCCAGGAGGGGAAGAAGAGGAAGGGGAAGACCAAGAAGGAGATGGGCACAGGACTTCGTTGACATGGTAGGACCGCAGTGGACGCGTATTGCGAGAGACAGAGAAAAGTGGAAAGACATAATTTTAGATTTAGAATAAGTAACAGTAGAACACTAAACAGTGAAGTGAAGTGAAGGGAAGGGAAGTGAAATGAAGTGAAGTAAGAAGTGAAGTGACTCAGCTTTGAGTAAGGCCCACAACGACTAGCTCATCCCGTGAGCAAAAGTAGAGTTGCCCTACCGATGGTAGGAGGTCCTTGCTTGTAATGGGCTTTTCTAATTTCTAATTCTAATTTCTAATATTAACCTCTTATGAATATATAAGAACAGAAAATATAAGAAATTAATCAAGATAGTTTTAGTTCTGTTTTCTGTTTCACACGCACGCACACACACATTAGGTGAGGCGTTCCGTAAGAGAAGAGCGAGCCCGTCAAGGGTCGAATTTTGAGTTTCTTACACCTCCATGTATTTAAGACACATACCTGCAACATAAGCCTGGCAGACGTTGGCCAGCTCGCTCTTACTACATCGAAATTATCATTGTTTGTAAGGTCGGAGAAACTGCGTAGCCAGTGACAGGTTCATAATATTCATATTACTCCGTACGAGAAGGGCGAATACGCTACTCTGCCTGAAGGCGCGCGCCATTCATTGTCTCAGTGTTGTTGTAACCACACAGACGAGTACAATCGTTGTGAGGAATTACGTGTATTTATGGCCATTGTAATAGTTTATTATGAGTAATAATGACAGTGATAATCAACCAGGAAACGTGAAAGGCATGAAGAACAATGGATGATGGGTAGAAAGGATTGTGACTAGAAGAGATGTTACTGAAGAAGATGCTGAGGATATAGATTTGTGGAGGAACTAAATTTCTTTGGGTGAAGGATAACTGCACTATTGTAGAAAAATCCTAATGAAAATAATATAGCAGTAATATTTTATAAAAAGTCTTTACTTCGTCCGGGATTGTACTGGTACCTGTGTATTATACTGACAAACATATGCGATATCGAATTTGGTATTACCAAGAAACTAGTTTGATTTATTAAAATACATATGTCACAGTGAAACGTACAGCAATATAGACCAGCTTCTGTCTCTCGTTTTTACAATTCACCGCGGGCTAAAAATACGAGATGCACTATCACCTTTACTTTTTGACTACATCAAAAGCAGAGTCCAGGAAAAGGGTTTGGAATTGAATGGGTTAGATCAGCTGTTTGTTTATGCGGATAATGTAAACATGTTAGAAGAAAATCCACAAACTATTATGGAAAAAACGAAAATTTTACTTGAAGAAAGTAAAGAGATAGATTTGGAAGTAAATTCAGAAAAAAAAAAACAAAGTATATTATTATGTCTCGTGACCAGAATATTGTACGAAATGAAAATATAAAAACTGGAAACATATCCTTTGAAAAGGTAAAAAAATTCAAATACCTTTGAGCAACAGTAACAAATATAGATGAGATCCGAAAGGAAATTAAATGCTGAATAAATATGGGAAATGCCTGTTATTATTCGGTTGAGAAGCTTTTGTCATCCCGTCTGCTCTCAAAAAAGCTGAAAGTAAGATTTTATAAAACAGTTATATTACCGGTTGTTCTGTATGGTTGTAAATCTTGAACTCTCACTTTGAGAGAGAGAAAAAGATGTTAAGAGTCTTCGAGAATAAAATACTTGGGAAAATATTTGGGGCTAAGAGAGATGAAATTACAGGAGAATGGAGAAAGTTACACAACGCAGAACTGCATGTATTGTATTTCTTCACATAACATAATTAGGAACATTAAATGCAGACGTTTGAGATGGACAGGACATAAAGCTCGTATGGGTGAATCCCCAGAAATGCATATAGTGTGTCGTTGGAAGACCTGAGGTAAAAATATCTTTGGTGAGACCGAGACGTAGATGGGAAGATAATATTAAAATGGATTTGAGGGAGGTAGGATATGATGCTAGGGACTGGATTAATCTTGCTCAGGATAGGGACCGATGACGGGCTTATGTGAGGGAGGAAATTAACCTCCGGGTTTTCTAAAACCCACTTATAAGTAGGCAAGTTCTGGTTCATTATATACTGGTGTGCATTTAGCAGAGGAGTTATAAATTACAGCATGGAAAATAAATCGTCACTGGGGTGTATTTATGCACCTTGATAGCGATATTTATGTCTTAATAACCTGATACATTCTAAAGTTTTGCATTCTCACATCTGGACCGGCAATCTTGCTGACAACTTAATTGGTTATTTCATGCTACCAGCACAACTAGTGGCTCATAATTGTTGCGAATTTAGAAAGAAAAATTATCCTGTCTCCTATGTAGACAACGGACCTCGTCCGACTTGTCAGAACTTGTATCGAGTGTATTATACGTAAAAATGATGGTATGTGCACTCTCCAACTCCCCCCATTTCATCTATCATCTGCAGTAGTGAAATGATATCTTCGGGGTAGTACAGGTTTTCGATATTGATGTAGTAAGGAATTGGGTCTCAAGATCCCTGGGACTTACGAGGCTATTCGTCCGGAAATGGGACCTGGCTCTATCGGGGGCTGAGGCAGGATGACCCCGCCCCTCGATCATCGCGCAGAATGAGGCAAAGCGAGCCTAAGTTTATGGACCCGTCCCGAGTTCAGTCCTCGACTCCTCGTGAAGCCAAACCAAGTCACATAGCCCCGCAGATCGGTGATTCAGTGCGTCGGATTTCGGCAATAAAATCTCATTACATTACATATTCAATTTAATGGTTTACGTTATAACAAATGATGAAATTCTCGACAGCTAGAAATACAGCACGGAATTTTTATACGATTTTTTCTTAATATAACTTACATATCATAAATGAAGACTCGCTCTTCTAATGTGTATTCAACAAAATTTGCCACTGATAATTGTAAATAGTATAACTATTCCATATAGCTCGACTGTGAAGAACCTTGGCATTCATATGGATTGTCACCAGGAATGGAATGAACAAGTGAATCACACCTCTAGAAAAATATTTTCGACTAGCCGTACCCTTGCGCTCAGCTGCACCCGTTAGAAATAAATATAAAGTAATTACATAATTAAAATAGGACGTTTGATCCAGGGAACATTCGTGTTCGATAGAAGCATAAATCGTTTAATATGTTACTTAATTTAAATTATATTTAAATAATTAAAATGCGGTCATTTTGGTCCGGAGAGCAATATTTGGTGCAATGACAATTCCTTTAACATGTTTCTTAATTTATTGTTATTATATGCAACAAAGAGAACAACTACCAGAGTCTTCACTGCTGAAAAGATATTTTTGCTAACGACCGCTAGATGGAAGTACAGTTGCAAGCTATTACTCTATGAAATTCCATAAGGGTTATAACGTGACTTCTTTTGCAGTCGCTAGATGGCAGCATAGTGAAATTGATCGGAGTAGTTGTCTTGAAAGTCCATTAGGCTGAGTAATCTGTTATATCGTCATCGTTCCTGCAATAACTCCTATGTGCAAAATATAAAATTTTTCAGTAGGAAGAAAAAAACACATTTATTCATCCTATCGCATTCTTCTTACATTCTGTATGAATTCTTACATTTTCGAAACAAAGAAATATAATTACATATAGAAGATTTTATTATTTGCTGTGCCATTATTTAAGTCAGTGTTTCTCAAGCTATGGTCCGCGGACCACCTGTGGTCCTCGAGGTTTGCCCGTGTGGTCCTTCAAAAAAAGCAGAAGAAAAAATAAAATTCAAACGAATTGCATATCACTCTAAAGCTGAAAATCTCAGAGTTTGGAAATGACCATGGCAATCGCCTTTCACTTTTTCTCTCAGTAAGTTACTGACTTTTTATGAAATTTATTACCCTATTCGTCTACTGACTTCCCACTCTACTCTCAACAACAAAAGAAGGATTTAAAGTGCCATGAACGTGGTGTTTCCCGCCATCTTTTCCTTGGCGCCGCCCCTGCAACCCAGCCAGAGACCACCCGAATTCATAACAGAGGACCGAACCTTTTCAATCTTTCTTAATAATTTTGCCGACACTCAGTTTGCACATCGAAACGGTATGGCATAGTTGCGCCCCGCGGTCAATTGGGAGGACTAGGCATGGCATAATTGCGCCCCGAAGAAATCAGGTAGCAGAAGGGATATGGCATAGTTGCGTCCCGAAGAAATCAGGTAGCAGAAGGGATGTAGCATAATTGCGCCCCGAAGAAATCAGGTAGCAGAAGGGATATGGCATAGTTGCGTCCCGAAGAAATCAGGTAGCAGAAGGGCTATGGATCCCGAAGAAATCAGGTAGCAGAAGGGATATGGCATAGTTGCGTCCCGAAGAAATCAGGTAGCAGAAGGGATATGGCATAGTTGCGCCCCGAAGAAATCAGGTAGCAGAAGGGATATGGCATAGTTGCGCCCCGAAGAAATCAGGTAGCAGAAGGGATATGGCATAGTTGCGCCCCGAAGAAATCAGGTAGCAGAAGGGATATGGCATAGTTGCGTCCCGAAGAAATCAGGTAGCAGAAGGGATATGGCATAGTTGCGTCCCAAAGAAATCAGGTAGCAGAAGGGATATGGCATAGTTGCGTCCCAAAGAAATCAGGTAGCAGAAGGGATATGGCATAGTTGCGCCCCGGAGAAATCAAGTAGCAGAAGGGATATGGCATAGTTGCGTCCCGAAGAAATCAGGTAACAGAAGGGAATGGCATAGTTACGTCCCGAAGAAATCAGGTAGCAGAAGGGATATGGCATAGTTGCGCCCCGAAGAAATCAGGTAGCAGAAGGGATATGGCATAGTTGCTCCAGAAGAAATCAGGTAGCAGAAGGGATATGGCATAGTTGCGCCCGAAGAAATCAGGTAGCAGAAGGGATATGGCATAATTGCGCCCCAAAGAAATCAGGTAGCAGAAGGGATATGGCATAGTTGCGTCCCGAAGAAATCAGGTAACAGAAGGGATATGGCGTAGTTACGTCCCGAAGAAATCAGGTAGCAGAAGGGATATGGCATAGTTGCGCCCCGAAGAAATCAGGTAGCAGAAGGGATATGGCATAGTTGCTCCAGAAGAAATCAGGTAGCAGAAATGGCAGTTGCGCCCCGAAGAAATCAGGTAGCAGAAGGGATATGGCATAGTTGCGCCCCGAAGAAATCAGGTAGCAGAAGGGATATGGCATAGTTGCGCCCCGAAGAAATCAGGTAGCAGAAGGGATATGGCATAGTTGCGCCCCGAAGAAATCAGGTAACAGAAGGGATATGGCATAGTTGCGCCCCGAAGAAATCAGGTAGCAGAAGGGATATGGCATAGTTGCGCCCCGAAGAAATCAAGTAGCAGAAGGGATATGGCATAATTGCGCCCCGAAGAAATCAGGTAGCAGAAGGGATATGGCATAATTGCGTCAAGAAGAAATCAGGTAGCAGAAGGGATATGGCATAGTTGCGCCCCGAAGAAATCAGGTAGAATGGGCATGGCATAGTTGCGCCCCGAAGAAATCAGGTAAAATGGACATGGCATAGTTGCGCCCCGATGGGCATAGTACACAAGAAAGTGATTGTTATAATATAAACAAAATACTTACAAATATGACAGTGATAGCTGCATTGAAATAAGGTAGGCCTAGCATATGATCAATTTCACTACTTAAAATAACACTTTTTATCGATCACACACAATAAATGAACTGCATTTTTTGTTTGCACATCAATGTCTTAATCCTACGGTACAGGGTTTCGAAAATTGAAACTTAGAACCGTTGTGAATTATTAACTCTTTACCCTTTTCACTAAACATAACATTCATTTTAAATTAACCTCACTATACGCCACAGACGGTGTGAAAATCACTAATAAAATGTCAAGACTGCTAAGGCCCCATATTCCAACGGCTCACTCATTTCAATATGTCAGTTAATAAAGCACTGCCATCTTCATGGTGTTCATTTTAACGGTAGGCTATTGATAATCACTGGATAAACAGTAGAAAAACAGTTAATAAAGTACTGCCAACTATATGGTGTTCATTTTAATGGTAGGCTATTGATAATCACTGCATAAACAGTAGAAAAACAATTAATAAAGTACTGCCAACTTCATGGTGTTCATTTTAAAACTATCGATAATCACTGCATAGAAAAACAGTTAATAAAGTACTGCCAACTTCATGGTGTTCATTTTAACGGTATCGATAATGAATATTAAATCGCATAAGAAATCAATAAGGTTGGTTGGTTACGAGGTTCGAGTTTCCGTAGTGTCTTTTTCTCTACCTATTTCATCGGGGCGCAACTATGCCATCCCCTTTTCTCCACCTGATGGGAACGGGGCGCAACTATGCCCACAAAACAGGGACCCTTTTTATCTGCTGCATTTTATCTGACCGTGGGGTGCAACTACGCCCTGCCCCATTGAAATGGTCACGTACTGTACGTCGTATAACAATAATAGAACTCTTAGGTCACAATTTGAAACTTATTTTCCATGTAAATATGACGAATTTTCATGGGTTCGTGATCACTTTCATTGTAATATTGAAACTAAAAAACTTTCGTTGAGTGAAAGAGAACAGTTAATTGAACTCTCGAATGAGATCGGACTTAAAATGAAATTCCAAGCGGAAGGTATGGTTAATTTCTGGACCTCATCACAAGTGAAAAGAGAATATAGTGAACTGTACAATGGTGCTTTAGAGATTATAATTCAGTTTGCTTCTATGTATCTGTATGAGAAAGGGTTTTCATCACTAACTCTAATAAAAACAAAGTACCGAAATCGACTCGATGTATGTGACGATCTCCGACTTAAGCTTACCAGCATACGTCAGAATCAGAAGGCTCATCCATCTCATTAATATGAGTACCAACATTTATTTATTTATTTATTTTTAGTTAATAAGTTAAAGATTATCCAAACTCCAATAGCCTTGAATTATTAAAGAAACAAAAATGAATTTTATCCTATGAATATTAGCTTAATTAGTTAATACTAATATAACATTAATTTAATTTAATTAATTTTAATTAATCGATTCTATTTTGAAATATAAGTATATTGATATTAAAATATACTACAAAAATGATCAATTTTCTTTCGAAGGGAACAAAAGTAACTTGTAGAATAACTCTTCTCGGGTTCTCAGCCAGGTGAGTTGGAGATTAGCTTCAAGCTTTCGACGGCTAGCTCTGCCATCTTCTTCAGGGACGAAGTGAACTTGCGGATGCTGCGATGCATTTCCTCCCCGTAAAGGTGAACAATGTATGACTTGAGGCTTTCCCGGCGTTTGATGTAGAATAACTCTTCTCGGGTTCTCAGCCAGGTGAGTTGGAGATTAGCTTCAAGCTTTCGACGGCTAGCTCTGCCATCTTCGTCCCTGAAGAAGATGGCAGAGCTAGCCGTCGAAAGCTTGGAAGCTAATCTCCAACTCACCTGGCTGAGAACCCGAGAAGAGTTATTCTACATCAAACGCCGGGAAAGCCTCAAGTCATACAAAAGTAACGTGGTCCGCGGAACTGTTCTGACTTAAAAAAGTGGTCCCCACCTCAAAAAAGTTTGAGAAACGCTGATTTAAGTTATTTAATAGAGAAAAAAATCTGAAAATCAATAAATATGTCACATAGCAGTTATTGCAGGAACAACGACGATATGTGGTCAGGGGTGCAGTCTTTAGGAGGTGATTCCTGCGTCAAGCTGACTCCTCACCAGCGGAATCCCTCATGTGTAAGGGCACAGACTTGGAAGATCCAGCATGGGGGTTAAACAAGGATAAAGAAAGAATTAATGAAAAACAAATTAATAGTTTAATACAGTATAAGTGGTTGAATAAATTAATGAATAAGGAAATTAACTAATTAATCTTGGAGCACGTGCATAAGCCAGCCTCCATACAGTGCAGCATAGGACAATTTAATAACAGAGTACTCACACATATGAAATATTAACATAATATGAGCAATGGGAATCATTTGCAAGCCCGAGCTATTAGGACGAGCGCCATTAGCATAGTAATTATCACCATCCTGTCAATAACGAGTATCAAAGCACAAAAACAAAGATAACAGGATGTTTCACATAAAATGGAGGCATTGCAATGGACATTATCCTTTCTTCAAGTCGGAACAAGGCGCGGCTGTGACAAAGGAACGGGTAGAAAAAAAAATTGATAAAAATGTCAGAAAAGAAAAAAAAGGATAAAAATGAGAAGATAAAAAGATGGTAGTGGAAGAGTACGAGAGATATGAGATTCTCTAAGGAATGAGAGAGCATTGCGGGCGGCATCGATCTCGCGCAGTTGAAACGCCGACTGCGTCTGTCCTCCTCCATATCCACTCTCTCTGTCTTTTTATACATAGCGCTTCCTCTTACTCTTCTGCACACCTTCAATAAGAAGACGAAACTCTCCAAATGTTACAGCGGCAGCAACATCACCTTCAGAGAACCACCCTGCTTCCCCCTGCCACCCCACACCCCCCAGTGTTCGTAAAAGAGCTCGCCGGGAAGAAGTAAGATGGTAGAGAGGGAGAGAAAAAAAAGAAACACGCTGTAATTGAAAAAAAGGTTTATTTAAAACAGTGTTGCTTTCATTTAAGCAGCAATTTCTGCTGTATATCATCTCACAACACTTTTGATGTGTACACGTAATTAAGGGAGTATGTAGGCCTACACCATTCGCTAGTATAAATGTAGTAAAATTCAAAGTATAATTTCTATATATCGTGAATAAATTTTCTGCTGGGATTTACAATAATGATCATGCACTACTTCCAGGTTAATAAACAATTTTCTTAAGAATCCAAAAATCTTTTATTTTTTAAAGGCAATTATGTTTTTTGTTAGGAGAAAATCCACAAACGATTAGGGAAAACACGGGAATTTTACTTGAAGCAAGTAAAGAGATAGGTTTGACGAAAAGACAAAGTATACTTATTTTTGACGAAAATATTCTACGAAATGGAAATATAAAAATTGGAAATTTATCCTTTGAAGAGGTGGAAAAATTCAAATACCTAACAATTAGTAACAAATATAAATGATACAGAATAAATATGTCAAATGCCTGTTATTATTCGGTTGAGAAGCTTTTATCATCAGTCTGCTGTCAAAAAAATCTGAAAGTTAAATTTATAAAACAGTTATAAACCTGTTGTTCTTTATGGTTGTGAAACTTGGACTCTCACTTTGATAGAGGAACATAGCTTAGGGTGTTTGAGAATAAGGTGCTTAGGAAAATATCTGGGGCTAAAAGTCTTTACAGGAGAATGGAGAAAGGTACACAACGCAGAACTGCACGCATTGTATTCTTCACCTGACATAATTACAGTAGGAATATCAAAATCCAGACGTTTGAGATGGGAGGGCATGAGAATGGGCGAATCCAGAAATGCATATAGAGTGTTAGTTGGGAGGCCGGAGGAAAAAGACCTTTGGTGAGGCCGAGACGTAGATGGGAAGATAATATTAAAATGGATTTGAGATTGGGATATGATGATAGTGACTGGATTAATCTTGCTCAGGATAGGGACCTGGCGGGCTTATGTGAGGGCGGCAATGAACCTAATAGGTTCCTTAAAAGCCAGTAAGTAACTTATAGTAAGTAAGTAATTATGTTTTTAAATTAGGGTGCAATTTATAACTAAAATGGTTTTGTGACATCTTGGACAATTTTGAATTTTTTTTTAATGCTTTCTTCTCTGTTTTATAGTATATTAACTTAACAATATTATTACAATTTTATTGTTAGATTATATCAGTTTTATTGTTAGATCAGAGCTGATCATATTAGGAATTTTAAATGCAGAAAACAAAAAACGGATGGCAAAATTTTCCTTTATTAACCGCCACAATAGTAGACTGGAACAGCTTACCTGCGGCAATCTTTCAGTGGTCTCTCAAAATCAATAAATTTAATATATTAACTAAAAATTTAATTGTAGGTCAGTGTAATTATCTAAGTTGTGTCATGTAACTAATTAAGTTGATATGTAATTAATTAAGGTGATGTGTAATCGGTAAGGTGATAAGTTACTTAAGTTGATAATAGTTTTTTCCTTATAGGTTAGGTTTACTTTTGCTTATATCCAAGGCGTTATTGAGCAAAGTTTTTATTTATAGTCCTAGGTTTATTGTATTTATTTATTTATAGGAATTAAATTCACAATAATTATTTTATTCTTTTTACTGCTGTAATTATTATAAATTTTATTAACATAATTATATATCACTGCCACCGGGTGTAAAACCCAATTGTAGTATTAATACATACAACATAAATAATACATACATAAATAAATACATTCCACGGACAAAATGTACTGTGTTCCACACCATTTTAAGCACAAATGAAGCTTTAATTGAATTTTATTCTCTGTGCTGTACGAAAATTTACTGAAGCTAAGTTTATTAGTTCTTTTACTTTTTCGTATATAAATGTTTAGAAAACATAATAACTTATATTAGATGGAAAAATTCTAAGCGTCTTTCTCACAGAAAAAAAAATGCACATAATTATTTTTAGGCTTACTAAGACCTTCCATTTGTGAGGTTAGTTTCATTGTAAATATTATTATTATTTAGGGTGCTCCGTAAGTAATGTCATTAATTTCAGGGGTTATTCATTGAGATAATTTCAAATAAAAAGTTTAATACAATTTTGCTCGTTTTTGCTTCGTTTCCGAGATAAAATTTGTTTTACATGAAACATTTCGTCGCGTGTTTTGGGAAAGCTATTGATTTGATTCCCGATATGCTCAGGCAATTTAAGAGAGCATTGTATAATGATAAATTATTGAAAGAATTTTAGTTTTTCTTTTTAGATGTGCAGAAATTTCATCCGAACAAATGTAACTTTTCGTTCTGAAAAGGAATTTTTCAAAGCTATGTTTCCTGAGATCAAATTTCTGCATATTTAAAGGATAAAACTAAAATTCTTTCAATAATTTATTATCATAATACACTTGTACATTTGCTACACATTTTCCCAGACATGGCTGAACGTACTATATTGCCCTCACAAACATATCATTTAGCACTCGACCACTTCGAAATAATCAGCTATAGATCTGGCCTACATGTTGTTTTACTAGGCCTACTAACCACTGGTTATCTCCTTTAACCGCTCGAAAATGGCCACTTAGAGATTACCGTAGTTAATCTTCTGTTTAAGTCCTAACCGAGGTCGATGCACCGTAAAAATGCTTAACCAGGGGTTAGATGGCAATTTTAACCGGTGGTTATACAAACAATCTTGCTGTCGTCGCTTAGTAGAAACAGTATACCAACACAGACATTACTCTGGTTAAATGAGGTGTCAGCTAACCATGTTTAAGTAACCGGTGACTATGAATGGTGCACAGAACTACATTCCAAGTAGTTGGTTTCTTGGGGAAGACGGTAATTTGTCACTGTACCGCGAGCAAGAATGATCCTGAATATAATAATAATAATAATAATAATAATAATAATAATAACAATAATAATAATAATAATAATTCGATCCGGTGCTGTGGATTGAATTCGGCGTAGCTCAGTGGTCAAAGCGCTTGGTACGTAGAACCAAGGACCCGAATTTTTCTCCTCAAATATTAATTGTCAACATTACAGAGATTATTCTGTAGGACAAATTAATAAATCCGTAATATTCTCATAGGTAGCAGTGCATCATAACTGCGGAATCCCGGCCAAATAAGTCACTCAACTGAGTGCGCTCCTAGTATAATGGCAGTTGACACTAGACATATACGTCAACATATATGCCTAACTTGGAGTCAGGCCACAAAGGGAAACACTGAAGGAGGAAGATTCGATCCGGTGCTGTGGATTGAATTCGGCGTAGCTCAGTGGTCAGAACGGTTGGTACTTAGAACCAAGGCCCCGGGTTCGATCCCCGGCGCCGGAGCGAATTTTTCTCCTCAAATATTAATGATCCTGAATGTTTACAGGAATCGTAAAACTACGACATTTTAATCATGGTTACTTTTTAACCGTAGTTTCGTAAACCATGGTTACTACATATATTATTTTAATGTATCGAAGTACATATAAGATTTCCATGCAGATATTCTGCGTCATCATACGATGAAAGAGTAAAGGAACGGAGAAAAATTCTCTCCGGCACCGGGATTTGAACCCGGGTTTTCAGCTCTACTTGCTGATGCTTTATCCACTAAGCCACACCGGATACCCATTCCGGTGTCGGACAGAATCGTCTCAGTTTAAGTTCCAACTCTTGGGTTCCCTCTAGTGGCCGCCCTCTGCACTACGTCATAGACGTCTATAAAGTAGGACTGAAGTCCACACACGTGCTGAGGTGCACTCGTTATGAGTGACTAGTTGGCCGGGAAGCGACGGAATAAGCGCCGTCTTAAATCACGAAGTGATTTACGCATATCATATATGGCTTAGTGGATAAAACATCAGCACGTAGAGCTGAAAACCCGGGTTCAAATCCCGGTGCCGGAGAGAATTTTTCTCCGTTCCATTACTCTTTCATCGCATGGTTACTACATTTTTAACCGACGTTGATGCACGTAGCTATAAATTCGACCAATGCAGACATATCTATGCATAACTGTGATACACGTGTGCCGTTACAGTGGTAATAGAGTCTGGAAACCATCTAGCAAGTTGCCTCGTATCTTTCGCATTTCAAATAACAGTTATGCCTGGATACAATAACAATAATGCGCAGCTAGAGTGGATAATAAAAATTGCATGTAAATTCCACTACTGTGGTTCGCAAGATCCAGGAGTCACTGAACTTTAACACTCGGCACAGGAAAGGGGCTGGAACAAGGACGGCTGTAATTCAGTCCCAAATGGGCGGAAACCTAAGCAGTAAATATACACCGCAGTCCAGTATTTCGACCAGCATTCATTCAGAGTTCCTCAATTGTTGGAAGGAAAATGGGGATGTCTTGGGAATAAGCGTTTTATTCTATATAATTTCACGTGACATTTATTATATGAATTCTAAAAAATACTTGGACCATAACATCTGAAGTTCATTACTGGAGTTTTGCTCAGTTAAGAAGATTATGCGAGCTAATCCATCCGAAAGAACTGGTGGAGACAAAGAAAAAAAAAACGTTAGGTGACGAAATAAATAGGAAAATATGGGACGGAATTTGCACAACTCCTTGTTTTACTGCTTCGTTTTCAATTGTTATCACTTTTACGATTAGACACACGGTTTTTTCTTGTGTAATATACAGTAAATGAAATTGAAGGAAGCAGAAACTAACAAAATTGTCTTCAACTTTTTTGTTTGAAATATCTCAATGAATAACACCCCGAAATTAATTATATTACTTACGGTTGTCCACACCTGTGGAGTAACGGTCAGCGCGTCTGGCCGCGAAACCAGGTGGCCCGGGTTCGAATCCCGGTTCGAGCAAGTTACCTGGTTGAGATTTTTTCCGGGGTTTTCCCTTAACCCAATACGAGCAAATGCTGGGTAACTTTCGGTGCTGGACCCCGGACTAATTTCACCGGCATTATCACCTTCATTTCAATCAGACGCTAAATAACCTAGATGTTGATACAGCGTCGTAAAATAACCCAATAAAATAAAAAAACAAAATAAAAACTTACGGTTCATCCTGTATAATAATAATAATAATAATAATAATAATAATAATAATAATAATAATAATAATAATAATAATATTAATAATAATAGGCTACTTACAAATGGCTTTTAAGGAACCCGAAGGTTCATTGCCGCCCTCATATAAGGCCGCTATCAGTCCCTATCCCGTGCAAGATTAATTCACTCTCTATCATCATATCCCATCTCCCTCAAATCAATTTTAATATTATCCTCCCATCTACGTCTCGGCCTACCCAAAGGTCTTTTTCCCTCCGGCCTCCCAACTAACACTCTATACGCATTTCTGGATTCGCTCATACGTGCTACATGCCCTGCCCATCTCAAACGTCTGGATTTAATGTTCCTAATTATGTCAGGTGAAGAATACAATGCGTGAAGTTCTGCGTTGTGTAACTTTCTCCATTCTCCTATAACTTCATCCCTCTTAGCCCCAAATACTTTCTTAAGAACCTTATTCTCAAATGCCCTTAATCTCTGTTCCTCTCTCAAAGTGAGAGTCCAAGTGTCACAACCATACATAACAACCAGTAATATAACTGTTTTATAAATTCTAACTTTCAGATTTTTTAACAGCAGACTAGATGACAAAAGCTTCTCAACCGAATAATAACACGCATTTCCCATATTTATTCTGCGTTTAATTTCCTCCCGAGTGTCATTTATGTTTGTTACTGTTGCTCCAAGATATTTGAATTTTCCACCTCTTCGAAGGATAAATCTCCAAATTTTGTATTTCCATTTCGTACAATATTCTGGTCACGAGACATAATGATATACTTTGTCTTTTCGGGATTTACTTCCAAACTTATCGCTTTACTTGCTTCAAGTAAAATTTCCATATTACCTTAATCGTTTGTGGATTTTCTCCTAACATATTCACGTCATTCGCATAGACAAGAAGCTGATGTAACCCGCTCAATTCCAAACCCTGTCTGTTATCCTGGACTATCCTAATGGCATATTCTAGAGCGAAGTTACAAAGTAAAGGTGATAGTGCATCTCCTTGCTTTAGCCCGCAGTGAATTGGAAAAGCATCATATAGAAACTGGCCTATACGGACTATGCTGTACGTTTCACAGAGACACATTTTAATTAACCGAACTAGTTTCTTGGGAATACCAAATTAAATAATAATAACAGTAATAATAATAATAATAATAATAATAATAATAATAATAATAATAATAATAAAAATAACGTTTAGAATGAAACTAACGTCATAAATGGGAAGGTCTTAGTAAGCCTAAAATGATCTGCATAACCTTTTTTCTTTTTTGCTAGAAACGTGGTTTCAATTATTGCTCCTAATATAGGCCTATTATTATATTTTATAAACATTTATATATGGAAAAGGTCATTATAAATCTGTGTTCATTGTATGATCTTGTTGATATTCTTTGTATTTAAGTTACTAAATCTTCTCATTCATTTACTTGTGACGTAACAGCACGCATACGCTTGCAGCATCTAGCGGAGACTTCTGGATCTTCGTGTTGCGCTAAAATGTTACGTTCTAACAAGGAGGTATTGAAGTAAAAGAAAAAGGAATGGAATAAGAAAAGATAATTATACTGTATTTAACATTGAGTACAGCTAATGAAGAGGCTAAAGAAGTGCTTTGTGTGGAGTATCACGTCGAAAGCGGCATAAACATGGACATTACGATGACATGAAGAGAAACAGATGGAAGCATTTGAAATGTGGATATGAAGAACAATGGAGTGTTTGAAATGGAGAGATAACATAAGAAATGAAACTGTGCTAGAATGGGTGGGCGAAGAAAGAATAATGATGAAAGTGATGAAGAAAAAAAAAGAATTTACCGGATCACTGGCTAAGAAGAAACGTCCTACTGAAGGATGTACTGAAAGGACTGGTGAACGGGAGAAAAGTTCGGGACAGCAGAAGATGACAGATGATAAACACATTAATTTTATGGATCGTATGCGGAGACTAAGAGGAAAGGCGGAAAACAAGGAAGACTGTAGAGTGCTGAGTTTACAGTGAAAGACATGCCCTTGGGCAGAAAGCTATGAATTAATGAATGAATCGTAGTTTTACGATTCCTGTAAACATTCACGATCATTATTGCTCGCGGTACAATGACAACGCACCGTCTTCCCCAAGAAACCAGCTACGTGGAATGTCAACGAAGCACGTTCTGCTACGAAATTACCCGCCGGTATGCGTCCAGTTATTATCATAGAAACAAATTAATATTTTCCTGAACTCATTCTTTATGAAGCAATAAACGAACATTTTTTCTTTTCCTTTACTTTTGTATTACTTCCCATATTAATAAAATTACGCTATAGGTATACTGTATGTCTTTTAACTTCACAATTCATCGCAATTCCTGTAGAGCTTTAAGGACATTCTTTCTCCTTGTATAATGACAACTTATTAGAGATGAACAACGATCGAGAAAGCAAGACTAACAGTTCCCGAAAAGCCGAAACCCGCACGACAATGTTGTATACGTCACGTCGTTGACGTAAAGCAGCCGCGGCGAAAATGCGACTCACGAGCACATTGTGGCTCGCAGTGCCTTTCTCTCGCTTCCTACCTACAACCCCCACCCTCTTACTTACTCACTGGAGTCAAACTCCGTTCCATTTGTATTTGTCTCGGACCTGCGAGTGGCGTATCGTCGCAATATCTCTCTCGAAACCATGTACCTCTATAAAAAACGAAAGTTTCAAGTAGGATGGGAGGATGCATTCTTTTGTTTACAATATGATGAAAATATTAAATGTATGATTTGTTCACAAATATTACTAGGAAAACGGTTGTATAACATAAAACGGCATTATAAGTTACTGCATGTTACTGATGAAACATTAAAAGGTTAAGTGTCATTATTATTATTATTATTATTATTATTATTATTATTATTATTATTATTATTATTATTATTATTATTATTATTATCATCTCTGTACGTCGATTCTTTTACAGCACATGTACGAATAATGCGGTTAGATTTTTAATTTAAACTCACAGATTTACAATGTGACGTTAAATGAAAGCTAGATGTAAGGACTAGACTGATATTGAACTTTTCAAATCTTTGGAAAAAAATTAATATTTGAAGCTTCGTTCTTTCGCTTGCTCTGTTGAAGCCATGTTCGCTGCAACTTACGTTTGTGAAAAATTATTTTTAACAATGAAAATAGTAAAAATCAAATTTAGATCACGACTGATCGTGATCAACTACGATTGGCAGTAAGTGACATAATTCCTGATTTTGAAACTCTGTCGCAGAGACATTCTGAAGACAGTTAATTTTAGGTTGTGATAATGTGTCCTATGTTTTCTTGTTCATTTCTTTCTTCGTTACACGTCCTAAACATTAACTTCCCCTTCGGTTGTCCTCCTCCCTCCATAGGTGCTATGCACGTTGCAGCTTACACAGTGGCTCGGCGCACCATGGCCTTTTCGCCACGGCTGACGTAAAGACTGCTTGTGAGTGTTCCGAGACGCCGAGATTGATCACTCCCGAAATCCCGAACGTCAAGCAGTCTTCAATCGCCACAGATGTTTATACCTGACTGAACTTTTATTTACTTTGGCAACTGTTATATAATGTATAAACAATCAAGTATCCTATTTTAAATATTATCTCTACCTTTCAGTGTATAATAATCCGTTCCCCAGTTTTTATTTAATTACTAGGCCCTTATTAAAATGCCAGGAATTTTATTTTCATATGTTTGAGATCAAGTGTACAATCTCAAGTAAAAAGATATTAACGTTATGTTTTATGTTTCTTAGAAATGCAAATTTATTTGAGAATTGTTTTCTTTTTCTATTTATATAACTATAGGTAATATCATATAATAGAACCAGAATATTTTGATAACTAAGATACTGTTCTGTTTTGTCTTTTTGACTCATTTAAACATTTATAATGTTATTTATTTCAATGATGTATGTTATTCAAAGTTACGAAATCTTCCCACGCGGATCAAATGCTATTTCGAGAATGATGAGCGAGACTCGAGAATAACAAACTCGAAAGCAACGAACACAGCGAGCGAGAGCGACAGTTAGTTTTGTTCATCTCTACAACTTACTGTCTTCACCAAGAGGCAATACTGTGTAATATCTATGTAGTACGTTTTATTGAGCAAATAACTCCTATATACCTGTAGTTGGTATCATACAAATAAAATAACGGTTTCAGGTTCTCATACATTATACAATACTTTTTTTAAAATATAAATTCCGCACGTATTAAACACTTCCTGCTTCAGGTCCTTGAATTTTGCTATGCTACATTTGTTGCTTTGTTACACATTTCTGTTCTCTGGTAAATTCATATGAGGAGAAAAAAATATAATATTAACAACCAAAATAACATAAGTTCCCTTTTTCTTATTTTACAGTGTAGTAGGAAAGTGAAGCTGCTCTTAGGGTGGCAACGCAAAGGGAAGGAGGGGGGTTTGGGGGAGGTGGAAGAAAAGAAGTGTTTGCCCCGTGTGTGCTAAAGGAGGATGGGGCAAGAGGCTTGAAGAAGAGGGGATAGAAATATATGGAGATGAAAAATATAGTAAGGGTTAGAAGAGAGAGGGAGGGAAGTGAAAGAGAGAAGAAAAGATTGAGAAAGAAACGAAGAAGATGACGAAAAAAGAGGAAAAAAACACACACACGTCCTTTCTTATTTCTTTTTTCTTCTTCTTCTGTGCCGGGGCATGACGCCTGCGTGGGGACTGACGTCAATACTTCTCACATACACACACCACACCTATACTGTCGGAGAGGGCATTATCATGGAGGTCTGTATAGCCTCGCTACCCCTGGATTGGTATAAGAGCCCGGGACACACGTACCCATAACGCCTACAACCATACAGCTTCCCTTATTTCTTTTCCCCCATTCTTTCTTATCTTTCCTTCCTTCCCGTTACGGTAAGATGCATTTCTAGAAGCCATATTGCCTTGGAGTTGCTACTGATGGATAATGCATTACAAACATTATTTGTAGTTTACGTTTCCTGTTAATAGTTTCTGAGAAAGTCGCCAATAATGAAGTATGGAATTAATACAACCTCAAAGAGTTCACAAAAAAGAATTAAAAAGAAATAAAATCATTACGTATGGCAAAATTCTTAAACAAGTCCTCAGTTTCAATTACCTTGGTTATATCTTTTACTTTTAGTAGGTTATTTTACGACGCTTTATCAACATATTTGGTTATTTAGCGTCTGAATGAGATGAAGGTGATAATGCCGGTGAAATGAATCCGGGGTCCAGCACCGAAAGTTACCCAGCATTTGCTCATATTGGGTTGAGGGAAAACCCCCGAAAAAAAGCTCAACCAGGTAACTTGCCCCGACCGGGAATCGAACCCGGGCCACCTGGTTTCGCGGTCAGACGCGCTGACCATCTTGGTTATATCATTATCATCGTCGTCATCATAATCATCTTCATCACCATCACCATCACCACCTTACAGGAATTGAAAATCCTCCAGCTCTATCATTTCTGTCTGTCGAACTAGATCATTAAACATCTTTTCTGTTTTCCAACACATCTCTCCTCCGTTAGTAGGGTGGTATAGTTTTCGAAATAGTTTTGTTTCGTATCATTTCTTCAGCTCACTTTACTGTTTCAATTTTTCTGTCAGTTTATGTTCAGTTACTTTCTCACATACTTAACGCATTCATAATCCAAAAAATGCCTGCCTACATAGGCCTACATACTTACACCTTTTACATCCATTTATTCTATCCATCCCGTATCCATTATCTCTAAAGCCACTCATCCACTCACTTATCTATATAAGCCTATATATTGACACTTCTATACATCCATTCATCGTATCCATCCACGTATCCATTATTTATAAAGCCATTCATCTATCCACTTACCAATATCAGCCTACATATTCACACTTCTATACATCCATTCATCCTATCCATCCACGTATCCATTATCTATAAAGCCACTCATCCATTCATCCATCCACTTATCTATATAGTCCTACATATTCACACTTCTATATACTCATTAATCCTATCCATCCATGTATCCATTGTCTATAATGCCACTCGTCCACTCATCCATCCACTTGTCCATATAAGCCTACATATTCACATTTCTATACATCCATTCACCCTTTCATTCACGTATCCATTATATATAAAGCCACTCATCTATTCATTCATCCACTTATCTATATAATCCTACATATTCACACTTCTATACATCCATTAATCATATCCATCCATGTATCCATTATCTATAAAGCCACTCATCCATTCATTCATCCACGTATCCATTATCTATATATAATCCTATCTATAAAATTCATAACTTCTACACATCCATTAATCTTATCCATCCAGCCATTATCTATAAAGCCACTCATCCATCCACTTATTTATATAATCCTACATATCTATAAATGCCACTCATGCATTCCTATAATGCCACTCATCCATTAATCCATCCACTTATCTATATAATCTTACATATTCAACTTCTATATATCCATTAATCCTATCCATCCACGTATCCATTATCTATAAAGCCACTCATCCATTCATCCATCCACTTATCTATATAATCCTACATATTCACTTCTATACATCCATTAATCTTATCCATCCATGTATCCATTATCTATAAAGCCATTCATCCACTCATCCATCCACTTATCTATATAAGCCTACATATTCACACTTCTATACATCCATTCATCGTATCCATCCACGTATCCATTATCTATAAAGCCACTCATCCACTCATCCATCCACTTATCTATATAAGCCTACATATTCACACTTCTATACATCCATTAATCGTATCCATCCACGTATCCATTATTTATAAAGCCAGTCATCCATCCACTTATCTATATAAGTCTACATATTCACATTTCACATTCTATACATCCATTAATGCTATCTATTCACGTATCCATTACTATAAAGCCACTCATCCATTCATCCATCCACTTACCTATATAATTATATACATTCACATTTTATACATCCATTAATCTTATCTATCCACGTATCCATGATCTATAATGCCACTCATCCATTCATCCATCCACTTGCCTATATAATCCTACATATTCACACTTCTATACAACCACTAATCATATCCAGCCATGTATGCATTATCTATAATGCCACTCATCCATTCATCCATCCACTTATCTATATAATCCTACACATTCACACTTCTATATACAACCACTAATCATATCCAGCCACGTATGCATTATCTATAATGCCACTCATCCATTCATCCATCCACTTATCTATATAATACTACATATTAACACTTCTATACATCCATTAATCATATCCATCTATGTATCCATTATCTATAATGCTACTCATCCATTCATCCATCTACTTATCTATATAATGCACGTATCCATTATCTATAAAGCCACTCATCCATTCATCCATCTATACAATCCTACATATATACACTTCTATACATCCATTAATCCTACCCATCCATGTATCCATTATCTATAAAGCCACTCATCTATTCATCCATCACTTATCTATATAATACTACATATTCACACTTCTATACAACCATTTATCCTATCTATCCACGTATCCATTATCTATAGAACATCCATTCATCCATCCACTCAGATATCTATTCACATTTCTATATATCCATTTATCCCATCTACCCGCGTATTCATTATATATAAGACCATTCAGCCATCTACTTATGTAGGCCTATATACGTCTAAATATACACACTTCTATAGCCTACATCCATTCATCCTGTCCATCTACGAATCTATTATGTAGAGAACAATTTATCCATTCATCCATCCATGTATCTATTCATATTTCTATACATTAATTTACCAACTCACATATCCATTATCTATAATAAAGCCATTCATCCATCCACTTATCTATATTGCGTATTCACATTTCTATAAATACATTTATCCCATCCACCCACGTATCCATTATCTATGAAGTTACTCATCCATTCATCCATCTACTTGTCTATACTGCTACGTATTCATATTTATATACATTCATTAATCTAATCCACCCACGTATCCATTATCTATACATTCACTCATCTATTCATCCTCTCACTTATCTATATACATGTTCATATTTCTATACATTCAATCATCACTCCATCATCCACATACGTATTAATTATTATCTATTCATCCATTCATTTATCTATTTTTCTATGTACATATCCACACTTCTTATCAATTTATCTAGCCAACAATCTCTTCATCCATTCCTTATACACAATTATTTATCCAACCATCCATCCATCCATCCATCCATCCACCAGGCACCCACCAATATATATATATATATCTGCCTCTTACATATATACAGACACACATAGGTTATTTTACGACGCTTTATCAATATCTTAGCTTATTTAGCGTCTGAATGAGACGAAGGTGATAATGCCGGTGAAATGAGTCTGGGATCCAGCACCGAAAGTTACCCAGCATTTGCTCATATTGGGTTGAGGGAAAACCCCGGAAAAACCTCAAACAGGTAACTTTCCCCGACCGGAATCGAACCCGGGCCACCTGGTTTCGCGGCCAGACGCGCTAACCGTTACTCCACAGGTGTGGACTACATACATACTATTAATATATTCGCCAAATGAATCACAATTCTACTGCTCTCTCTACATTCTTCTGTCCACACACATACACCACCTATTCCTCCGTCAAACAATCAAATTATACATCTACCCACTTATTTATTCAGATATATATTTGTCCATTTATCTACCTGTTAATTCATTAGACTACATACCGTACATTTATTTATTTATTATTATTTTGCTAATAATTGTAACATGAAATATAATATATACAGAAAAACTTTAGCTCGCCCCTGAAAGAGTAGAACTCGTGCTCAGGGGCGGATTCCTGAATTGAAATTAATAATTATACAATACAGTTTATCTTATGTCTACTGTGCAATTGTAGTATATAAATTTAAATTTACAATTTTTCAATTTTTATGAAATCTATACATAACTTTTTAAATGTAATACTAGAACTATTAGAATTGACAAGATTAGGATATTTACATATAAATTTGTTATATATTCTTGGGCCTAAATTACTACTATGATTAAATACTGTAACAGTGTTGCATTTTAGTTCAAACAATCTTAAAGAATTCATACCTTTTGTTTCATAACTATGAGAATGCAATTCAAAATTATTTCGATTTTTATGTATGAATTTTATTAATACAATAATTATAATAAATTTGTCTTACGTTAAGTACATTTATATGCATATTTACAGATGAACTCATCGTGGCGCTACAACTTAGAACTTCGGCAAGTTCATATCCACAATAAATTGTTCCCGACAAGAATCAAGATCGACACACAGGACAGAACTCCTATAACATACGATCTGCAATACGCTCGACAACATAGTACAGCGTTGAAAAGTACAAATTCTATTAAATACAATCCACTATGTCGACTTCTAAGCAGAGTTCAAGTTGTACTTTATCCGTAGCGTACAGTACACCTTCGTCAGCATCTTTGCGTGTTACAGATCAGCAGAAATCGGTGACTTTAGTTTCGCACACCCTACAAGCCCTTCCCGTTACTCCATAACCCATCACGCTGTTTGAAATCAGGTTGCGACCTTGACTTTCAGTTATGGGAGTTCAGGGTCAGCAAATGTCAATTAATGCCTTGTTTGTTATTTGCCTTTATAGAGGGATGCCTGAAGAAATGGTTTCACAGTTATGAGTAACATAATGTGTATCATTAAAGAGTTGTATGACATCACTACGAGTTCTCCTCAAGGCTCCGACATTCCAGCCTTAAATTTCCCTGCCAGACGCGTCTTGTATTGCTTGTTTCGTTAGAAATAAAAGAAAGAGGGGCGACACAATAAAAATGTGGACTTTTATATAAAACTCACAATTACAATCGTGATGCAGTATTTCAGTATTATTTGCAGAGGAATGGGTAAGGCAATTTAAGAGGTTAGGCACAGCTTACAGCAGTAAAATGTTTGGAAATATTCAATTTTTTTTCCCTCCATTACTGTATCTTGTACAATAATGAAAATTGGTATGTATAAAATACTGTCTTCTGCTATATGAAAAAAAAAATATATATTTTACGATTTAAAAAGAAAAATTATATATATATATAAATATAATATTGTTTTGTTCCAAATTCAAAGTGTTGGCAATTCACTGTGCAGTGATGAAGCGTTTCTCTCATAACTCATAAACTTGTTAACTTTTTCATGTTCTCTTTCTTTTATTTTATTGCTAAAACTCATGTTTACAATATCATGCTGTTTCAACTATATTCCTTAATAAATAATATATATACATATATTTTTTATTCTGTGTTAGAAGAAATAATAAGAAGAAAGTAATAATTTTTTAATTGTAAAAGTATTTCGTTCCTTCCTTTCCCCTTTTTGTTCTCTTTACCAGCCGATGAATTTATTAGCATAGCCATTTTATTCTGAATTTTATTTAATATTCGTATTTCTTTTCTTTTTTATTATTATTTTATTACATTCCATTTTGTTATATTCTTCCTTACGTTTTCCATATTAACCATTTGTATTAAATGTGTTGCTTTTACTATATTCCAATGTATTTTACTTTCTTTTTTCATGTTGTTTAGTGTCGATTTTATTAAGCTATTATTATTTTTTTTGTAATATGTTAGTATTCTGTTCTTTAACGTTTTGTTAAATTTTAACTGCTTGTATACTTTGTGACCTGGTAAAGTGTAAGGGAAGGCCCTATGGCCTTAACTCTGCCAGTATAAATAACGATTATTTATTATTATTATTATTATTATTATTATTATTATTATTATTATTATTATTATTATATTAAGAAAATACTGATATTTGACCTTTTTTTTTAATGAATTTACTTTTTTATCAGACAATCTATCAAAGGTAGAGAAGTGATCTTGCGTCATATTGTAGATATGACATGCATAAATACACACAAAACATTTCGTGACAAAATGTATAGTTTTTGAGTTATGTGGGAAACGCTTCATCAATTCACAGTGAACTGAATTTTGAAAAAAAGAAAATGTAAATAGTTTTTTAAATTGTAAAAATATTTTTTTTCATATAGCATAGGACAGTTTTTACAGATACTAATTTTCATTATTGTACAAGATACAGTAATGGATGAAAAAAATGTTGAATATTTCCAAAATTTTACTGCTGTAAGTTGTACCTAACTCCTTAAAGGTACGTGCATTCCAATCGAAGAATATTTTAAGAGAATATAATCTGAAAATTTCAAGTAAAAATTAATAATAAATGGTAGTAGCCTATCCAGGTGTTTGAGATGGGCAGGGCATGTAGTACGTATGGGAGAATCCATAAATGCATATGGAGTGTTAGTTGGAAGGCCAGAGGGGAAAAAGACCTTTGGGGAGGCCGAAACGTAGATGGGAGGATAATATTAAAATGGATTTGAGGGAGATCGAAATTCAGGAGTGAGGACGTGAAGTGGCAGATTATTTGGATGTGGAACAATGGCTTGAGGTAATATCTAACTCTACCCCAAAATTCATTGATCTAAATATATTCATTCTGGAGTAAGCCTAATTAATTTTTTTTTTTCAGTAAGTTTTCATAACAGAAAAATGGTTATATAATCCACAGTTTGAAAGATAGAGAGATTGGGTTTGCAGTAAAACCACTTATTTTTCACAGGGATTTGGTCCCTTTATAAACATCAGAGGATTTCACATAAGTACAAGGACAGGAATGCAACATCCCTTTCGAAGGGTTGTCCTTAAACTTCTGGTAGAACCTGTAATTTGCCAAAAGAAGAACTTGTTTTGACCAGGTGTATGAATTATCTACGTAGCTGACACTATCCATGATGCAAGACGTTATACATTGTGACGATCGTGTAATGCATTCTTTGGTTTTCAAAGTTTTCACAATAAATAAATGAATGGATGTTCAAGAATGTAAAATCCTCCGAGGTTGTTATTCCACAGAGGGGAGAAACGTAATTCAAGTGTTCCATGGGGGAGCGCAGACATGTCTCCTGGGCTACGATGTTTTCCGTTGCCAGAGAAACAGGAAATCTACTTCCACGGGTTCGGAGAAATTCAGATTCTCTTGTTTAACGCTTCTATGCCACACACAAAAGTTCGTTTGTTCCTGTTTCTATTCTATAGTGGTAACTAGAAACATTCTTTTCAACATTTATAGGCGCGAAAGAAGGTTCATTTGATAACATTTTTCTGTGAATTCGGAACATTCTTAAGATAATATGAATCTATTCTGTAGCTATCAATTAAACGGAAGCAATTCGATTCCCGGCGAAGAAGGGGATGACTAGACTCATAGGCGGAGTGCGGGAGATGTCTGGGGTGCGTCCTAAGGCATCCCCTAATGAACGTCTAAACCTCTCAAAATAAAGAGATTGTAAGAAACACCTGGAAAATTTGTCAAACTCGAACCAAATATTCCGTAAATAAACTTCATTTTTTTCTTAATCAACGTTCGATTATGCAAAAAGATTAATTCCGGACTGGTCGGTATAGTTCATGTGTTTCCCGACAAAATCGGTTTTTCCTCTCTAAACACGATAAAACATGTTATAATAATATTATTATCTATAGTAATCTCACTAAAGATTTTGATTTATCTAGAGAAAATCAAAGTCGAGTGGGATTTAATTGACTATTAAACAATTAGAAGAAAGTATATAAAGATTAAAAGAAATAAGGTACTCTTACTTACTTACTTACATACTGGCTTTTAAGGAACCCGCAGGTTCATTGCCGCCCTCACATAAGCCCCCCACAGGTCCCTATCCTGAGCAAGATCAATCCAGTCTCTATCATCATACCCCACCTCCCTCAAATCCATTTTAATATTATCTTCCCATCTACGTCTCGGCCTCCCCAAAGGTCTTCTTCCCTCCGGCCACCAAACTAACACTCTATATGCATTTCTGTATTCGCCCATACGTGCTACATGTCCTGCCCATCTCAAACGTCTGGATTTAATGTTCCTAATTATGTCAGGTGAAGAATACAATGCGTGCAGTTCTGTGTTGTGTAACTTTCTCTATTCTCCTGTAACTTCATCCATTTTAGCCCCAAATATTTTCCTAAGCACCTTAGTCTCAAACACCCTTAACCTATGTTCCTCTCTCAGAGTGAGAGTCCAAGTTTTACAACCATAAAGAACAACCGGTAAATAAAGTACTCTAATACAATAAAATATTAACTGAATAATTACGAAAATACTAAACTGTCTTGAAAATGTATTATTGTGCGATCTTATCATTACAAATATTCCGCTAGATGGCAGTAGTATGTTATGATGAGCTGTTCTCTTGTTACCATTGTTACTATACAATCTTCATTGAACTCTATGGACGATTAGTAGTCAAGAAGGCTTCGTTGATTCGGTTTCATTTTTATTAAAACAGTTGCATTCCATTTCAATTATCAAATATATATTAAACAATCTCTGATACGTGACTGTTCATAATCTCATACAGCAGAAGCTATAACGTAATCTAAATAATATAAACAAGATAAATGATAGAAAACCTTTAATTAAGGATGATGAAATAAACATGAATAATTTTAAAAGATAAAATAATTGAAAGTACAATGTTGGCAAACAAAGAAACAAATGCTAGGGAGATGATAAAGCAAATGCTAGGGAAGTGATAAAAATAAATGCTTGGGAGGTGATAAAAAATTTAGGATAAGTAGCCATGATTGACTGAAACACGTCGTTCCGCACCGTTTTATTGATCAAAAGTAGTATGACGTAGTAAAAGTGTAACAGTCAAAAACAAAATATTCATTCACTTTTAGAAGCGCCCTAGACCTCAACAGGATCAGATCGTAATGATTCAGTCATTCCCAACCAATTAATAACAAGACAGAAAGGGATGTTAGACTTAAGAAAGGCCCTTAACAATCTAAAATTTGTTTCCCGCGTAGTAAAACAGGAGACAAGAAGAGAGCGTTTCAAGATGTTTGGTATAGCAAAGTATAAGTGGTTGAAATACAGTTTCTGTTTGGACTCAGTCTTTTGTTTTTATTGCAGAGTTTTTGAGTCAAACCACAACGGGGTGACGAGACTTTGCTTTTATTAGCAGGGGTTTAAAAGTTGGACTAAATCTCATAACATACATACTGTTCTGACCCAGAGCAGGTCTTTCACTGCAAACCCAGCATTCTCCAATATTTCCTATTTCCTGCCTTCCTCTTTGTCTCTGCATATGATCTATATATTTCAATGTCGTCTATCGTCTGATATCTTCTTCTGTCCCGAACTTTTCTCTTGTTCACCATTCTTTTAAGTGCATCCTTCAATAGGCAGTTTCTTCTCAGCCAGTGACCCAACCAATTCCTTTTTCTGTTTCTGATCAGTTTCAGCATCATTCTTTCTTCATCCACTCCTTCCAACACAGCTTCTTTTCTTATTTTGTCTGTCCATTTCACACGCTGCATTCTTCTCCATGTCCACATTTGAAATGCTTCGTCGTAATGTCAATGTTTCCACTCCATTCAGTGCTACACTCCACAAAAAGCACTTCACTAGTCCCTTTCTTAGTTCTTTTTCCAGAGGTCCGCAGAAAATGCTCTTTTTCTATTAAAAGTTGCTTTTGTCATTGCTATCCTTCTTTTGACTTCCTGGCAGCAGCTCATGTTACTGCTTACAGTACAACCCAAGTATTTGAAGCTGTCCACTTGCTCTACTACAGCATTTAGTATTCGCAAGTTTACCTTCTTTATTTTTCTTCCTATGACCATTGCCTTCGTCTTGTTTGCATTCATCTTCATTCCATACTGCTCACAACTGTCATTTAACTCCAGTAGCATAACCCTTAGTATCGTCTCCTCTTCTGCTAACAAAGCCTTATCAGCAAATTTTACGCATTTTATTCTTCTTCCTCACAGTATCACACTTCCCATGTTCTGAAAACTCTATTATAATGTAGTAAACAATACAAAATCCGTACCTATTAAACTTCGAATGATTCAGTTGCAATACAAGTTCGAATTTATCGGTATTACTCGACAAAACTAAGCATTACTGGTATCGATATATTAAGGATATCACAGTCGTTGATGATTATCGATATTACGTGAAATGGTTAAATATACTTTATGCTCGACCATGCCGAAATGTAGTAATTATACACCTGGTAGCAGTCCTTTAATGCATGTCATTAAAGTACACCTATTCATTAAAGTTCAGGTTTTCGATTAGCTATTCTCGGATATGCAATCGAAAGACGAGGGAAACGTCACGGAGGCTGGAAATCCAATACTGTTGCAGAAGGTTATGTTCTGTTACTATAATAATTAGCGTTAATTGTAAATAATATTCAAATAAATTCAATTTGTCATCTCGTTTTTCAATTCTAAATCAATTTCCAGGTTATACATTCTCTGCATTACATCAAGGTCAATGACATTATTGTTCCTCGGAAGAAATCAATACTTTCGCGTCTGCGCACATCTCACAATTTCGAGCTATGAACAAGGTCACTTCCGATCTTCTGTCAGATACAAATAAAATGAATATTTCTGAATAATTTCAAGTTAGGAATATGGTCGAGCATAAAAAGTCGTATGAAACTTGCCTATAATGGTAATTAAGACGCTCGTATGGAAATTATGAAACTCGCTTGCGCTCGTTTCATAAACAAACATACTTGCGTCTTAATTACTATCATTATAGGCTCGTTGCATAATGTACTAGTCTATGGGTATTCTCTTTTTACATGCCATATTTTAATATACTTCCTATTCTTTCGACATTCCTCGATACAGGTAAGCATTAAATATATAGAAACATCTAGAGCGTCGTATTTTAATTGGTTGTTTCATCTGTAAATTTAAAATGTTTTACTTGCAGCTGTATGCGTGTATTATTATACTGATCTATTCTTAGTCAGATATGAAAGTCTTAACGAAAGTTAAGATCTATGCATAACTGCTCATACAAACAAAATATGTGTATTCAAAATTATGGGAGGTGTTGTTCAGAAAGCACTTTTGTGTTTGGAATTGATGTAGAGCTCTTGTCAACAAAAATGATAAAAAGATGCAGGCTCGAGACTTGATGCAAATAATGATATGAAAACAATTCGTCTAACCCGCGCAAATCCTTGAGCGTGTTCATACATACAGACGTTCCAAAAGCACTTGTCGCACTCAAGGGTTCTTATTGCATGTTTATCTATCAAAATCTCCAAAAAGATTTCTTTCCTCATGACAATCATCTCTCTTCCTTTATTCTCCACGTGGGAAAGCCAAACAGATACTGGATGCATAAATACCCCTCTCTTTTTTAGATCCTGCTGTGTTTTTCTAATGTAATACTGTCATTTATGAATATTGTTCGTTTCATTGTGTCGGGGAAAGATTCTTCTACATATGCATAATATCTTTATTTTGTATACAAAATAAGTTATAATATAATTAATATGACCAGCCAAAAGATGGATGGACCAATTTCAGTTGCTACTACAGGAATCAATTTCCTAATGCATGAAGGATGATGATGATGATAATTAATATGTCCTTCATTTCTGAGATATAATTTCTCAAGTCATATAAAAAAAACTGGCTATGACATAAACTGGCGTACAGGGCTCAAGGGGTAAAAAATTTTCGAATATAAATTAAATTACATGGCGTATATATTGATTCTTTGGTATGACCGATAGAGAGATAAATTTTTGCTGACGATGACACCCCAACGGATTAACACTGTTAACAAGGGAATTCCCTATTTATCGTCAGCTCTCTCTGAAGTTCAAATGGAAGCACGCATGGTCATGAAATTACGTAAGGACAGCTTCACGTCAATGTACAGATCTTATATTATTTTATCTCTGCCTCTGTGTAACGTCACATTTGCTGTGAGAAGGAAAGAGATGGCAGAAAGGTTGTAATGCTTTTTAATACTGTAACGCCCACGAATAAGGTAAGCCACTTAAAATTTAACAGTCATTGGCCACCAGAGATGAAATGTAAGATCTGTAGAACATTGGGTCAACGCTAAGTGTGTGTGTAAGTACCAAGAGGTTTTTTTTTTTTTGTTTTGCTGAACTTCAAGACAATGCTAACTCATTTAAAGTTCGTATGACTGTAGCCTATACAGAGTGTTTCAAAAATACGCGGCATAATTTCAGGTATGTATTTCCCACATGTAGACAATCAAAATAGTTCATTACTACATGTGTCCGGAAATGCTTCATTTCCGAGTTATGGCCTTCACAACATTGTAATTCATCGGAACGTTTTTCTTTCCACAGGTCGTTGTCATTACAGAAGATGTTCAAAATGTCCACCTCCTGCTTGAATACAGACCTCACATCGATGTCTCATTGACCTGCGAACACGATCCCAAACTCCAGGAGTATTGCGTATGTCCTCAGAACATGCCACAATTCGATTCCGAAGGGATTCCAGATGAGGCACCGGAGACGAATAAACCAATGATTTTAAATGGCCCCACAAGTAGAAATCGAGAGGGTTCAGATCAGGTGAGTGTGGAAGCCAAGCAATTGGGCCACCTCTTCCTATCCATTGATCAGGAAACCTTCGATCCAAGTACCGGCGAGCCGTACGACTGAAGTGTGCAGCAGCGCCATCATGCAAGAAGTGAATGTGTTGACGATTGATCAGTGGAGTGTCTTCTAAAACATGAGGTATGGTTCCGGTGAATTTCAATGTTGCGAAGGCCATAACTCGGAAATAAAGCATTTCCGGAGACATGTTGTAATGAACTATTTTGATTGTCTACATGTGGGAAATACATACCTGAAATTATGGCCCGTATTTTTCAAACATCCTGTATATATTTTCGTTGGTTTTACTTGGTTTATAGTTTGATTTTTTCTATTATTTTATTTTATTTCTAGTGGTTTAGAAGAGATGGTCTAGTAGCCTTAACTACACCAGATTAAATAAACAAAAATAAAAATATATAGCCTATATAATTAAATTAAAAAAACAGTTAAACGCAAGGCTCATGATGCAACTCTCGGTGCCTGATCTACAGCTGTTTCAAAGTAAGTTAACCCTGGTAGGCATTAATTAATTCATGTAAGTGACGCTGTGTAAATAATCATCTTTATGAACGAGGTTGCCTATAGTTGAGTTTCCGAGATTTCTGAAAAGTCTAACAACCATTTTAATTAAAAATAAAAGCAAAAATGAAAACTCGGGCAATGCCGGATGTTTCCAGCTAGTAATATTATAAAAAATAGTTTATTTACCGATGCTATTGTCTTGAAGTGTGGATGTTCACAATCGGTACGATTTATAAAGGTATTTGAACCATCATATACCAGCATTTTTATAGTCTTAAAATTTGCGGACAGTAAGAGAAACGTAGTGTAAGCTATCTCATTTAAGCAATGTGAAAGAAAAAAAAATTCTAGAGATAATTGTTCTCATATCCTTGGCAGCAATCATAGAGGCAAAACATTTTCTAATGATCTATGTACGTAAGTTCATATATAAATATAATTTTATTTCGAATGACTACATCACTTGTAACAATGATGATGAAAAAATAATAATAATAATAATAATAATAATAATAATAATAATAATAATAATAATAATAATAATAATAAAGGTATCCCCGTAACATGCCATGAAGGCACTTGGGGGGGCATGGAGGTAGATCCCCATGCTTTCCATGACCTCGGCACTAGAATGAGGTGGTGTGGTCGGCACCACGCTCTGACCTCCTTTTACCCCCGGCAAAGACACGGTACTCAACTTTATAGGAGGCTGAGTGAACCTCGGGGCCGTTCTGAAAGTTTGGCAACGAGAAAAAATCCTGTTAATAATAATAATAATAATAATAATAATAAAAATAATAATAATAATAATAATAATAATAATAATAATAAAGGTAAAGGTATCCCCGTAACATGCCATGAAGGAACTTGGGGGCATGGAGGTAGAGCCCATGCTTTCCATGACCTCGGCACTAGAATGAGGTGGTGTGGTCGGCACCACGCTCTGACCGCCTTTTACCCCCGGAAAGACCCGGTACTCAACTTTATAGGAGGCTGAGTGAACCTCGGGGCCGTTCTGAAAGTTTGGAAATGAGAAAAATCCTGTTAATAATAATAATAATAATAATAATAATAATAATAATAATAATAATAATAATAATAATAATAATAAAGGTAAAGTATCCCCGTAACATGCCATGAAGGCACTTGGGGGCATGGAGGTAGAGCCCCATGCTTTCCATGACCTCGGCACTAGAATGAGGTGGTGTGGTCGGCACCACGCTCTGACCGCCTTTTACCCCCGGCAAAGACACGGTACTCAACTTTATAGGAGGCTGAGTGAACCTCGGGGCCGTTCTGAAAGTTTGGCAATGAGAAAAATCCTGTTAATAAATAATAATAATAATAATAATAATAATAATAATAATAAAAGGTAAATAAATGCCATGAAGGTGGGGGCAAGGTAGAGGCTTTCCATGACCCGGCACTAGAATGAGGTGGTGTGGTCGGCACCACGCTCTGACCGCCTTTTACCCCCGGCAAAGTCACGGTACTCAACTTTATAGGAGGCTGAGTGAATCTCGGGGCCGTTCTGAAATTTTGGCAACAAGAAAAATCCTGTTAATAATAATAATAATAATAATAATAATAATAATAATAATAATAATAATAATAATAATAATAATAAAGTAAAGGTAAATGTAGGCTATCCCCGTCACACGCTATGAAGGCACTTGGGGGCAATAATAATAATAATAATAATAATAATAATAATAATAATAATAATAATAACAATAATAATAAATGTTAATGATCCTCTGATGCGCTTTTTCATTTTTATGGCGATCGAACGGAACATGTTATAAATCTATGCAATTCTCTATTGCATATCGTATGTACACTCCATACAATGCTGCACACATACAGAAGATCCTGCGATACATTCTCAAGGAAACAGAAAGCCATAGGTGGAAACTCACCCTATTCGATAGGACCCCACCCTCTTGGAGCTCCAACCATACAAGTCCATACGACCATATCAACCCCTCCCACACACATACACTCACACATACGTTTTGCGCAAACTCCAAAAAATGGACCTTCAAAAAAAGGAAGATAATAGAGAGAGGGTGTAGAAAAGAAAGCGTCTCCCTCCCCTTAAGAAAAGGAAGAAAGAAAACTGGGACTCCACCCATCTTCCCTTCCCATCCCATCCCAAAGCACATCCACTCCACACATCCTGACAGCAGACGAGCACAGAAGTCTCCTGCCGAAAATGGAAGTGCTGCCGCTCCGGAGGGTTGAATAGCAGGCCGGGAGCGGGGAAGGGAAGAAACATCAAGGAAGAGGAATGGATGCAATAAAATTTATATACGAGAACGGTGTTGGGATGGTTTTTCCGAGAGAAGGAGCGAGATGAAACGTACAGGAATTCGGCAAGGAGGAAAGAGAAAGACGCTCTCTGTATCTGAACCTTATCTCGCATACAACAGACAGACGGGTCGAACCATCTGTGCTGTACTACAAACAGCTAAAATGCTGCAACAATGTGCTGCCAGACATTGCACAGAAGCGGCGCTGTTATATCTTTCAGATGGCCTCTGATCTAGATCAGCTTATTCTCATACAGATCTGTCAAGTTACGTAAGAATCTAACATTTCTGGAAGAGATATTTGAATTTAAATTAAGTGAAATTACAAATTACACACACATATTCAAAAATACAGGAGCTAAATGGCAACTGTGAACAGTATCGGATGAAGATACTACTAGGTTCAAAAAGTTCCCGGAATTTTACTACCATTTTTCGTATTAATATATAACAAGGGATATTATACATTTGTTTTGTTGGTAACATTCATGATGTCATTTCCTTAAAGTTTGTTGATAATGGCAATTATTGGAAGTAAAATTGTTTATCATAGTAAACGTTTGCAAATTTTTCTAAATGAGCAAAGTACAAACATCAAGTTCTGTGTTTTGCTGGGGACATGATCAGTATGGCTGATGAAAATGGTGATTTCTTAAACAAAATGAAACTGGTGCTCTTGTACGACCCAGTCCCTAAACGACAGTCATCTGAGTGGAAATCGAAAACATCTTCGGAAGCAAAAATTTTAGGGACACTTCCAAAGGCAAAAGTTATTTTAAATGTTATGTTTTATTTAACGACAACTGCAGAGGTTATATCAGCATCGCCGGATGTGCCGGAATTTTGTCCCGCAGGAGTTTTTTCATGCCAGTGAATCTACTGACATGAGCCTGTCGCATTTAAGCACACTTAAAGCAAAGTTAAAGTTTTCTTCGACTCTCAGGGTCTCATGCACCATGAGTTCATTCCAGAAGGTTACTGTAACGAAAGAATTGTACGTAGAAACCCTCCGTCACCTCTGGGACGCAGTGAGAAGGAAACGTCCAGAAAAGTGGGTAGAAAACAACTGGTTCCTTATGCATGAAATGCACCTGCTGATCGCACAATTATGTAAAGAATTTTCTTGCCAGGCACAACATAAACCATACTCTCCTGATCTCTCACCACCTGATTACTTTCTGTTTCCCCGTCTGAAAAGTCATCTGAAAGGACGGAGATTCAATGCTGAAGAGGTTATCGCAAACGCGACGAGAGCACTAAGACGGGTTTCACAAAATGGCTTCCAGGCCTGCTTCCAGGAACTCTACACGCGTTGGCAAAAGTGTATTGTTGCGGAAGGCAACTATTTTGAAGGGAATGCTGTAGAATAGTGTTTAAGGTACGTTGTTTCTATGATGCTAGCAAATTCCGGGAACTTTTTGAACCTAGTATGTAAATGCAAATAAGACGAAGACCATATTCATAGGAAGAAAAATAAAGGTAAACTTGCAAATTCTAAATGAGGCAGTAGAGCAAGTGGACAGCTTCAAATACTTGGGGTTCTTTCATACCGTTTTATTGGTCAAAAGTGGTATGACATAGTAAAAGTGTAAAGGCTCATTCACAATGAAAATTAAACATAACGTAAGCGTTAACTTAAGAATATAAACGTTACGGTAAAACCAAGAAGTCATACCATCATTCACGATGGGAACATAAACATAACCGCAAACATACTTGGTAACCATGGAAACATAACAATGACGCCATTTTCTCATATCCTGTTGTATACTTCAGCGCTCCACGATTGTGTTCTGTTTGCAAATCACGTAAGATGAGTGATTATAGTGTAAGGGGTCACAGGTTCGAACCTGAGCTCTTTATTATGCGCACTGTTCAAAACATACAGAGGTGAGCCTGCCTGGAGAGAAATAAAAAATAGGTTGCAACCGCCAAATTACTCTTCAAGGAACGACCACTCATATAAATTGAGGCAAAGAAGACAGAGGACGGACACTGGAAAGTTTTCTTTTCTCAATCGTACTATCAGGGACTGGAATGCTTTACCTGCAGACTTACTAAAGGCTTTACCAACAAACAAAAACGTATTTTAAAATAGGCTTAAGGACTTTATAGACAATAATTATACACAGTATGTAAAGGATGTAAATTATATTTTGTTATTGAAGTGTTGTAGCAGTGAAAAATCATGTTATGTCAGTGAAGTGTGTTGTGTCAGTGAAGTGTGTTGTGTCAGTGAAGTGTCTTGTGTCAGTGAAGTGTGTTGTATCAGTGAAACGTGTTCCTGTCAGTGAAGCTTTATAGTTTATAGTGGCAGTGCAAAGTATTTGAACAGTGAAATGTTTTTGAAGTGTTAATGAAATCAGGATAGAATCAGTGAAATGTGTCGTAGTTCCAGTGCAGTGAGTGAGTTGACAGCGAAATGAGTGTAATGTGGAAAGGTACTTGTGCAGATGTGAACATATCATACTCGTGGGTTTTAGTTCGAACTTAGATTTAAGATACAAATTAGATTTATTTTAAATGTTATTTTAAGTGATCGTGCTTCATTTAATTTAGGATATTCCCTATTATTATTATTATTATTATTATTATTATTATTATTATTATTATTATTATTATTATTATTATTTATTATTATTAATTATTATTTGTTAGTATTAATTATTTGTATTAACTATTGGTATTATTAAGTGTATTTTTAATTAATAAGTTTATTATTGTCATTAGTGAGTGTAATTAGTTACCACTGCCACCGGGTATATACCCATTGCAGTGTGAATATATACATACATACATACATATATACATACATACATACATACATAAGCATGGAAGTTTGAAGTTTGCAAACTTTCATGTTAACGTCTTACGGTAATGTTTATGTCAATGCTTATGTGATCATTGTGTATGATCCCATTTGGTAGCCTGGGCGCAAACTTCTGTGTTTATGTTACGGTTATGTTTAATTTTCATTGTGAATGGGCCTTAATAGTCACGATAAATCTATCATCCAGGGATTAGCGATAAGCTAACGACAGGTGTCCACTCTGCGTTCAGCCTGTTCAGGTATCAATTCATGAGGAACAGATCTACAACTTCTATATGATTTTCTAAGCGTCTTAATGTGACGATGTAACCTATTGTATTTTTTGAGCACCAAGATTTTCTGCAAAAATTGAGTAGGTCTACTTTTTTTTTTGTGTTTCTTTTCCAAAGCTCTGCGTGTATTCTCAATATTCCATGCCTTAGGTGTTCCAGAACGTTGTAAATCTATAATGTCTCCTTGTTAATTATTGTTGAAACGCTGGAACAATCGTAGTGGTACTCGTTCACTAACGACATCTTCACCCTCGACTTCACATATTTTTGAAGTCGAGGCAGCAGCTTTACAATCTTGTTTCCAGTAGTGGTTTGGAAGGACTGTTATCTCAAACTTTACCACCTATATTTAATATTCTTTGTACAAACAATTGACAAATCTTACAGGATACCGAACTTAAAAAAAAACCGACATTATTTATGAGACGACCTAATAATTAATGTATATAGAACAGAGACTTTTACGTCAAAACATAAATGGGACATGACTGATTACTACATTTATATGGAGAGGTCATTAAGACCCAGCGCATTGAGCATTGCTGGTCTATTGTTCAAACCCACAATTAGGAGCCTTTTCATTCAGACTGGTCGACTGTGTTAAGGATCGGTTTTTATCTAGAGTAAATTAAAGCCGCTACGAGATAGAATGACAAACGAAACACTACAAAGACTGACGAACACTACTGACGCAGCAGAACGAGCCACGGTAACGAAGTGGACCTGGGGGGGACATGTGGCGAGACTACATCAGACAAAATGGACCCATGAGTCACGATGTGGGACCCCTACGTCGGAAAGAGAGGACCACGGCTCAGATGGTCTGACATGTTTACCAAAGAAGCGGGGAAAGAATGGTCGAGGACAGCAAAGAACAGAGGTTTGTGGAAAGAACTAGGGAAGGTCATTGTAAATAGATAACGAAATCAGTGTTAAGATATTGTAAATAGTAAAGTCAGTTTTAGTGATAAGTTTTGTAAATAGTAAAGTCAGTGTTGAGGAAGTGTCAGTTAAATAGTGTAAATAACATTCAGTGTTTGTCAAAATGCTAGTGTTAGTATAATGTGGGTAGTACAAAAAAATGGACAAAGAACAGAGTGCTGAGACTAGTTTAAGTCTAACAGGGTTATTAACCATGTCACAAAAGTAGTATACACAACAAGCTCGCCTGGATTGGCTCACCAAGCGAGTACACTTGAGCCATCCCTGTCGAGGGGGCCCTAACCCCATCACAGTTCATTCATTCATTCATTCATTCATTCATTCATTCATTCATTCATTCATTCATTCATTCATTCATTCATTCATTCATTCATTCAAATGGAAGCAATGCCACCTACACCAGCCTCCGCCTGACGTCGTCGATCGACGATCAGAGAAATCCTGTATCTAATGCAATTGGAGAGATTTTGACTGAGTATGTCCCTGTCTAGGCCCATATTAGAGATAGTGAAATTCCCCGAAAAAAGTTTAAAGCTTTAGTATGCTACATATCTTGACATAAAACTATACGTGTGTGGTGCGAGATACGAAACAAGGGGATACAAGGAAAAAAAGGGGAATACAAGATATCAAGGTGAATACAAGGAGAATAAGGGAAATGCAAGCGGAACAAGGGTAAAACAAGGAGAACAAGGGGAAAACAAAGAGAAAAAGAAAACGATAAGAAAAAATTAGATTAAAGTAGTGGTGATATTCGGCGAGTTCGCATCGGTTCGAAAGAATCGGTTGTTAAATTATTTCTACGTAATATTTGCAATTACCGTGGACATAATATATCATATAATGTTATGTTTTATTTAACGACGCTCGCAACTGCAGAGGTTATATCAGCGTCGCCGGATGTGCCGGAATTTTGTCTCGCAGGAGTTCTTTTGCATGCCAGTAAATCTACTGACATGAACCTGTCGCATTTAAGCACACTTAAATGCCATCGACCTGGCCCGGGATCGAACCCGCAACCTTGGGCATAGAAGGCCAGCGCTATACCAACTTGCCAACCAGATCGACTATATATATATATATATATATATATATATATATATATATATATATATATACATATATGTTTAACATAGGTACACATGAGAGAAATGGTTGTTAAACTTCTTGAATATCACCTCTGGATGAAAGCAAGAAAATGACGAGAGAGGAATGAAAAGCAATTGGAGTACAAGAGTAAGACAAGGAGACAAGAGCGAGACAAGGTGAACAAGGGCAAGACAAGGAGAGCAAGAGCAAGGCTACAGAATACGAAGAGGCTAACGAGAAGACAAGTGAAACAAGGTGAATGCAAGGAGAAAAAGGGAAATACAAGGAGAACAAGGCGTAGGCAATGAGGACAAGGAGAAGAGAAGGAGAACAAGTTGAAAACAAGAACAAGGGAAATAAATAGCAAGAAGAACAAGGGAATGCATGGAAAAGAAAGGGAATACAAATAGAACGAGGGGAAGACAAAGAGAACAAGGAGAATATAATAAGAACAAAGAAAAGGCAAGGATAATATGCATAATAATTAAAGGAGACAAGGGGAATAGAAAAAGTACAAGGGAAAGACAAGGAGAACAAAATCAATGGGACAGAAATGTTTCTCTAAAAATTTTTCTCACCAATCATATGGGGCAACTATCATTTTCTCTTACTTCCGCGAATAGCTCTCCTACGTGCTGGGTTTAAACTGGAAATGCACTTCACACGTAACCTCTTCGACAATTCCATCTTTCAAAATTCATCTTCCGTTCCTTCAAATGCTGTCCCAAGGTTCGGAATATCTCATGTAGAACGATCTTGAACATCTTGTGATATCTAAATACCATTTTTCCTCTTCTGATCGGAATCAAATTTTCTCTTGAGTGCTTGCCAAGTTATCATGGGCCTATGTTGCTCGTCTTCTCGTAATCCTTGTCGTGGTCTTCGTCACGGTCCTGGTCGTGATCCCTATCATGATCCCTGTCGTGGTTCTTACTATGGTACTTGTGATACATACCTCGGTCCTTGTGATCATTATCGTGATCCTTGTCATTATCCTTTCCGTGGTCCATGCCATCGTCTTTATCGTAATCTTTGTGGTGCTTTTCTTCATCCTTATCATTATCCTTGTCGTGGTACTTTCCGTGATCCATATCGTGGTCATGGTCTTATATCGGTCCTTGCTGACTTTGTCGTGGTTCTTATTGTCTTTGTCATAGTCTTACATTTGTCATTTAGAAAATAAATAATTTGTTTTCCTATTTGCTAAGTGGTTTCTGTGACACATAGCAATAAATCTTTATTGCAAGGTCTTCAATTTGATTGAATGAATGAATATCTAAACGAATTAATGACTAAATGAATGAGTGATTAGATGAATAAGTGAAAGTTTAAGGTAAATACGAATGAACAATTAATTAGTTAATGGAACGGATGAATAAGTGGATGAATGAATGAGTAGCTCATTGAGTTAATTAGAAGGTGAATGAATAAACGAATTAATGTTTTATTGAATGAATAGAGGTCTCATGAAATGAATAAATTAATGAATTACTAGACAAATAAATGAATGAATGAATGAATTAGTGACTTGGATGAGTGAATGGAAGAGTTGCTCGTTAAGATAATTAGTGGCTGAATTAATGAACGAAGGAATATATTAGTGAATGAATGGGGTCTCATGGACTGAATGAATGAATTAATGGACAAATGAATGGATGACTGAATGAATGATTTGGATGAGTGATTGAGTGGCTCACTGAGCTAAATAGTGGCTGAATGAATACACTGATGAATGAATTATTGAATAAATGACTTGGATGAGTGGATGAATGAATGGCTCGTTGGGATCATTTTTGGTTGAATTAATGAACGAATGAATATAGCTATTAATGAATGAATGAGGTCTCATAGAATGTATGAATTAATGAATTATTCAATGAATGAGTGACTGAATCAATAACGAATGACTGTACTATTGAAATAATGGAGGTCTCATGAAATGAATTAGTGAATTATTGAACGAATGAATGAATGAATGAATAAATGACTTCGATGAGTGACTCGTTAAGAGAATTAATGGCTGAATTAATGAACGAATGAATGTATTAGTGAATGAATGGCGGTTTTATGGAATTAATTACTTACTGGACGAATGAATGAATGAATGACTGAATGAGTGTCAGAATGAACGATTTGCAAGAGTGAATGAGTGGATCATTCAGCTAATTAGTGGCGAATGAATGAACGAATGAATGTATTAGTGAATAAATGAGGGTGTTATAGAATGAATAAATTAATTATCGGACAAATAATAAGCCACTGAATGAAATTTTTAGCTGAATGAGTGGTTGAATTAATAATCTTCAGTTCTCTTTTGTTTCTTTTTTTTTTTAGTAGGTTATTTTACGACGCTTTATCAACATATTTGGTTATTAGCGTCTGAATGAGATGAAGGTGATAATGCCGGTGAAATGAATCCGGGGTCCAGCACCGAAAGTTACCCAGCATTTGCTCATATTGGGTTGAGGGAAAACCCCGGAAAAAACCTCAACCATGTAACTTGCCCCGACCGGGAATCGAACCCGGACCACCTGGTTTCGCGGCCAGATCGCTAACCGTTACTCCACAGGTGTGGACTCAATAACGAATGACTGTACTAGTGAATGAATGGAGTCTCATGAAATGAATAAATTAGTGAATTATTGGACAAATGAATAAATAAATGCATGACTGACTTCGATGAGTGGCTCGTTAAGAGAATTAGTGACTGAATTAACGAACGAATGAATGTATTAGTGAATGAATGAGGATTTTATATAATTAATTACTTAATGGACGAATGAACGAATGACTGAATGAGTGTCTGAATGAATGGTTTGGAAGAGTGAGTGAGTGGCTCATTCAGCTATTTAGTGGCTGAATGAATAAGCGAATGAATGTATTAGTGAATGAATGAGGATTTTATATAATTAATTACTTAATGGACGAATGAACGAATGACTGAATGAGTGTCTGAATGAATGGTTTGGAAGAGTGAATGAGTGGCTCATTCAGCTATTTAGTGGCTGAATGAATAAACGAATGAATGTATTAGTGAATGAATGAGGATTTTAAGGAATTAATTACTTACTGGACGAATGACTGAATGACTGTATGAATGAATGATTTGGAAGAGTGAATGAGTGGCTGATTCAGGTTTTTAGTGGCTGAATGAATAAACGAATGAATGTATTAGTGAATGAATGAGGATTTTATGGAATTAATTACTTACTGGACGAATGAACGAATGACTGAATGAGTGTCTGAATGAATGATTTGGAAGAGTGAATGAGTGGCTGATTCAGCTATTTAGTGGCTGAATGAATAAACGAATGAATGGATTAGTGAATGAATGAAGGTGTCATGGAAAGAATAAAATAACGAATTATTTGACAAATGAATAAGTCACTGAATGAATTTTTAGCTGAATGAGTGAATTATTGAATGAATAACTCAGTGAATTAATAATCTTAATTTCTCTTTTTATTTAACTGCTCTTTCCTTTTGTTTCTTTTACAATTTTTTTGCTTTCCTTATTCTATTCTCAAGTTTTTATATCTCTTTCGTTATTTCGTTGTCTACAAATTTAAATGTCTGTTTCGTCCTGACGTAAGTAGTGTTTCGAGATTATCGCCAATCTTCTCAGTCTGCGGTATGCGGTAATATCAGCCTTATGTACATGCAGTAGATTAACGAGAAACTGTCACCCACCAAGCAAGTAAAATATACAGAGAGAATATTTTCATCATGGGGTTTGATTCTGCAGGAATCGAACCTGCGTGGGTGAGGATTACACCACACAGACATTTCTGGAGGAGTTGTGAATCTTGAAACAACTGTAGCAAGCAAGCCATCAAGAATGATGCAAATTTTATTCCGCTATTCGTATTGCTATGGCAGAAGGCAGAGTCTTATTCGTCTCGCAGCTTCCCATGAAGGGGGGGGGGGGACGTATTCGGTATCTCGTATGCAGAGGACGACGAAGAATTGTCCGTCACTCACTCTGCCGGTCGGGCTTTCTCTCTGCTTCAGGGATATACAATGCTTTGCATATATGATATTGCTCACGATAAATTTTCAGACAGAGTTTCAATCGAAACAGAAGTAAAATTACTGTAGGCGTCCTATAAAAAAAACAGGCGAAGTAAGAAAACAGGAGACGACGTTAAATTTAGTAAAGCCAAAATTACTGCAAGAGAAACGTACACAAATGAAAGGGAACACCTTTCCTTTTAATCTGTAGATCTCGAGTCTTTCTTGCAATGTTGGGGCGGATTCCAGCATTGCGTGCATGCTCTGTGTAAGTCTGAAACGCCTTAATATTTCGTGCGCGAGAAATCGAAGAGGTACCATAACAAGTGAGGAAGGGTTGGGGATGAGAGAGTTGTATCTATTCCGCAAAGTGAAATCGGGTACATAATTACCTATATTTAAATAACAAAAACAAAGAAATTGTTGTGGTCATGTTGTCTATGTGGTTACGCTGATGTTATGGTCATATTGTCGACGATGTGATTAGTTCTGGTCATGTTAATGCTATGGTCATGTTGTCGATGTGATTACGTTGATGTTAAGGTCATATTGTCGACGTGATTAGTTTTGGTCATTTAATGCTATGGTCATGTTGTCGATGTGGTTACGCTCATGTTATGGTCATATTGTCGACGATGTGATTAGTTCTGGTCATGTTAATGCTATTGTCATGTTGTCGATGTGGTTACGTTGATGTTATGGTCATATTGTCGATGTGATTAGTTTTGGTCATTTAATGCTATGGTCATGTTGTCGATGTGGTTACGCTCATGTTATGGTCATATTGTCGACGATGTGATTAGTTCTGGTCATGTTAATGCTATGGTCATGTTGTCGATGTGATTACGTTGATGTTATGGTCATATTGTCGACTTGATTAGTTTTGGTCATTTAATGCTATGGTTATGTTGTCGATGTGGTTACGTTGATGTCATGGTCATATTGTCGACGATGTGGTTAGCTCTGGTCATGTTAATGCTATGGTCATGTTGTCGATGTGGTTACGTTGATGTTATGGTCATATTGTCGATGTGATTAGTTTTGGTCATTTAATGCTATGGTCATGTTGTCGATGTGGTTACGTTGATGTTATGGTCATATTGTCGTTGTGATTAGTTTTGGTCATTTAATGCTATGGTCATGTTATCGATGTGATTAGTTTTGGTCATTTAATGCTATGGTCATATTGTCGATGTGATTAGTTTTGGTCATTTAATGCTGTGGTCATATTGTCGATATGATTAGTTTTGGTCATTTAATGCTATGGTCATATTGTCGATGTGATTAGTTTTGGTCATTTAATGCTATGGTCATGTTGTCGATGTGGTTACGTTGATGTTATGATCATATTGTCGATGTGATTAGTTTTAGTCATTTAATGCTATGGTCATATTGTCGATGTGATTAGTTTTGGTCATTTAATGCTATGGTCATATTGTCGATATGATTAGTTTTGGTCATTTAATGCTATGGTCATATTGTCAATGTGATTAGTTTTGGTCATTTAATGCTATGGTCATGTTGTCGATGTGGTTACGTTGATGTCATGGTCATATTGTCGACGATGTGGTTAGGTCTGGTCGTGTTGTCAATGTGGTTACGTTGATGTTGTGGACATGTTATCGATGTTCTTATGTTGATGCTGTGGTTCATGTTGTCGATGTAGTTACGGTTATGTGGTTATGTTGATGGTGTGCTCATGTTGTCGATGTGGTTATGTTGTTGTAACCATGTTGTCAATAACCATGTTCATGTTGACAATTAATATTTGAGGAGAAAAATTCGCTCCGGCGCCGAGGATCGAACCCGGGTCCTTGATTCTACGTACCAAGCGCTCTGACCTCTGAACTACGCCGAATTCAATCCACAGCACCGGACTGAACTCTCTTCCTATAATGTTTCCCTTTGTGGCCTGACTCCAAGTTAGGCATATATGTTGACGTTTCTATGTCTAGTGTCAACTGCCATTATACTAGGAGAGCACTCAGTTGAGTGACTTATTTGGCGGTATTCCGCAGTTATGATGCACTGCTAGCTATGAGAATATTATGGATTTATTAATTTGTCCTACAGAATAATCTCTGCAATGTTGACAATTAATATTTGAGGAGAAAAATTCGCTCCGGCGCCGAGGATCGAACCCGGGTCCTTGATTCTACGTACCAAGCGCTCTGACCTCTGAGCTACGCCGAATTCAATCCACAGCACCGGACCGAACTCTCTTCCTATAATGTTTCCCTTTGTGGCCTGACTCCAAGTTAGGCATATATGTTGACGTTTCTATGTCTAGTGTCAACTGCCATTATACTAGGAGCGCACTCAGTTGAGTGACTTATTTGGCCGGGATTCCGCAGTTATGATGCACTGCTAGCTATGAGAATATTATGGATTTATTAATTTGTCCTACAGAATAATCTCTGCAATGTTGACAATTAATATTTGAGGAGAAAAATTCGCTCCGGCGCCGAGGATCGAACCCGGGTCCTTGATTCTACGTACCAAGCGCTCTGACCTCTGAGCTACGCCGAATGGCAGTTGACACTAGACATAGAAACGTCAACATATATGCCTAACTTGGAGTCAGGCCACAAAGGGAAACATTATAGGAAGAGAGTTCGATCCGGTGCTGTGGATTGAATTCGGCGTAGCTCAGAGGTCAGAGCGCTTGGTACGTAGAATCAAGGACCCGGGTTCGATCCTCGGCGCCGGAGCGAATTTTTCTCCTCAAATATTAATTGTCAACATTACAGAGATTATTCTGTAGGACAAATTAATAAATCCATAACATGTTCATGTTGTTTAGTCAACTGTTCCAAGACAGATCTGAACTTCACAAGTGATACCAACAAGGCACCACTTATGAGACAACTAGGCCGGGAGATAAAGGGGTAGGGTGGTCAGCTCCTTTCTCCCTTCATTGCATATATCGCCAACTAGCTACATATTACACTAATCAGACTTCAGCTGTATACAAACAATTGTTCTTCCTCTGAAACATACCGTCAAAAGAGACGTACTGCCTGATAAATATGCACATATCAGACAGAATCTCAATAAGAGATATAACCATATTGATGATGTGTTTATATTGATGCTGTTCTTGAAGTTTCTAATGCAATTGTTGATGACTATGGCGTTGGTATTGATCATGTGATGGTGATGGCAGCACAGAAAGCTAATTATTGTTTTCTTCGTGGTTTTTCGTCTTTCCATGATAACCTCTTTCGTATCCGTTAAAAGTGACGTCAAGAAAAGAGGGCTCATCTACAATATTACACAAGTAACAAAATCCTGTAAGAAGTCCAAGACAGTCTGCCTTATTCCTCTGCTCACCTTCCATCTTGTAGAGCCAGACAACCCTCTTACATTTGATATTCACTAACAGTAGGAAAATACAGTTTCATTCTTCCTCTCTCCCTCTGCTTCACCTTATATGCTACTATTCTATGTCTTTCGATTCTTTCACGTTTATACGACACTGCACAAACTTCTAAACTTACAGAGTCTACTACACTCTAATTTCGATTATATATAACAGAAAATTAGAATGTCTTGCGTCACTTTCAGTTATTTCTAAGTACACTGATCAGGATCATGAAAAAATAGTCACAGAGCTATAGAAAAAATAGTAAACACGAAAATTTAAGGGTGACAGGTTCATTTCAGTTTGATAGGGAATTTATTTTTTCTACGATAGTGCCTAAAGTTGCATTTTACCCACTGTTATCAGTGGCTAAAGTGAGCCTTTAAAACACTAGTGCGTAAAAAAGTAAGTGATCACTCTAGGCACTGCTATTCATTTTACGCACTGCCAAAGAAAATGTAATTTTTAATGTACAAACTTCATTCAGTAACAAATTAATGCATTACAAAATATGCATATACTGTGGTTATGCTGTTAATTTCAATGCTAATAAGGAATATTAAAATTTAAGTAAGTTTAATGTAATAAATGTACAACTGAACATGTAATTGCGTTAGTAGATTATCTATTAACCTGCTTACGAAATAACAATATATCGATAATCGCTTCGATATATTGATATATTTTCTGCATATATATCGATTATCTAAATTAGGTTTGCAATATCGATATATCGGTATTTAAATTATTTCCTCCATCCCTAATTTAACATACACATATCAAAATAAATATTCGACAAATGATCCAGTCATTTGTTCGCAAGAGAAAACACACCCCTCATTGATTTCAAGTCTATGGCGTCCATAATCGATTACAGCAAAATGATTCTCAGATCTCTATATTACGAGTAAATTATTGCTATTGGGATTACTCTATTGATTGTAGCAGCAGATTTTTACAGTATATTATTACAAATAAAAATATGTATTACATTTTATAATCAGGTGGATATTGTACACACGATGTAAAGCACACAATCCATTCTTCTCTTTATTAAATTTGTTACGGTATTCTGTATTTAAAATAATTTGTTCTAAATTGTGTATCTCTTATCAGCCTTATTTGAGGACAGACGATTAAAAAAAATCACTACCTATACATACAAATATAATTTTAATTACTCATATTTTCTTCCTTTTCTACGCAATTTTAAAAATTCTGGCACTGCCATATTACATAAGAAATGAGTTTTTTTTACATTACCATGACAACGGATTTGTTTGTTTCTCATTTACCTTGTGGCCGTGTTATCAGTAGGCTCTTTCCTTAATTCGGCCGGCAAGATCGCCAGATATTAACCCAACAGATTATTGGTTGTGGGTCTGTCTAAAGAAAAGATTGTTCTTGGGTAAACCTACGACAATAATATTAATGAGTTGAATGAATCCATCGCAGACACTGTGGCGAATATTCCAGAACACGAACTCAGAACTGCTGTATACAGCAATGAAGAGAGGCTGTTATTTGTACAAGAACAAATGAAGTTGTGACAATAGATGGTGTTGCAAGCAATCTCATTTTTTTATGTAATAAGCCAGTGACAGAATTTTTAAAACTGTATAGAAAATAAAGAATATATAAACAATTAAAATTATCTCTTATTTTTAAAAACACTGTAGCCTATATTTTTAATGATACCAATTACCGATATGTCTCTATTGCAAAATAAGATGTGATGCATCTGTTCATTTACGTTAAAGACAAGTACGGCCTACCTAAGAAAGTTACTCATGGACTAGTAAAATTTTATAGCATATTTCGTAATCTATTATTTTGTCTTACAGTTTTATTGCCAGTACTTTTCTGTGGGTAAATTTCTCTTCAAAGGATTTTCCAGTGTATAAACTTCCAAAATTATCTTCGACTTCATGAGGTAGATAGATTCTCTTGCCAGCAATATTTTTATTCAATTTTTACAAATGTGTGATGTGAAAGACTACAATCATAGCGAGAAATCGAGCTTTGTCATGACTATTTCACCCACCTTCACAGATTACAACACACATCCTTACATCTGTTGCAAGAAATCAAGTTCATATATTTTCCAGGCAGCACTTACGAAACCACTAATGACAAAAGTGCATGCAACTTGCCATACTTGGGATGATCGCATAGTATGTGGAGCTCTTACAAAGAAAGTGAGAGGCCCAGTACAGATCAAGGCAATCCTTAGCTCGTGTGTGCCTGACTGGACTATCATATTCCAATCAAAGCTGTAAAGATGTACTGTTGTGTTTACATAGCTTGGCTAATGTTATGCGCGAACATTTGAGTAGGGATAATGTGTGTGTGTGTGTGTGTCTGTCTGTGTGTGCATGTGTCTAATGCCTACCTACTTCACTCTGCATGATTCGGGTTCCGCATACTGAGGATAGATGGTAGGACTGTGACTCATTTTCAAGTTGCACATCACTTCGGCGGGCCACGTTATGCATAATGTGTATGGAATTCCTTGTCACAAAGTATTAGGGGCTGGAAGACAATAAACACCTTTAAAAACAGCTTAAAAATAACCTTATTAGCATTTCACTCCAATCATATTGATTTAAACAATCACTGACTACATTGTTACTTCTTTCTTTAGACATCATCCTGATAGTGCTGTATTTTCAAAATTGTATCATAATAATCTCTTTCTATTATCTAATATTATTTGAAATATATTAACATTCTATGTATTTTAGCTTAATTCTGCTACACAGTTTATTTCAGTGTTTAATTAATAGTTCATAGTATTTTGTTGTTTAATTCGTAAATAACTATTGTATACATGTAACTCTCATCTAAATCAAATTGTTGAATTCTTTGTAAGTTCATGCATATGTATATATATTTTTTGCTGGCTGAGTGGAAGAGAAGGCCTTACGGCCTTAACTCTGCCAGCTAAAATAAATCATTATTATTATTATTATTATTATTATTATTATTATTATTATTATTATTATTATTATTATTATTATTATTATTATTATTATTATCTGTGAAGAGTTATGTCGTATACTAGGGTGAGTGTATGTGTGAGTGTTCGTGTAAGTGTAGTGTAGGGAATGGGTAAGGATGTTGATGAAGGAGGAAAGGAGAAGGGGAAACTCGGTGCCGGCACGTAGCCTACTCCTGTCGAATAGCACCATGGGGGCCGCCAAGCTTAACGTCCCCATCCGACGGACGAATCACTATCAAAGTGACATATGCCTTCTCTTCATATGCACTGCGAAGAGATTTGGGATTTAACATAGGCATAATAGTCCATAATTTAGTGATTAGAAGTTGTGCACCGCCATCTCTCTTAGTCCCGAGGTAGAAATTTTACATGAAAATTTCTCACCCTGCCGGGAATCGAACTCGGGCTGACTAGTGAAGTGAGTTAGTTTTTTTACCATATTCAGTGGGGCAGGAGGGGGAAGGAGGGGAACTGCATGTATGCTGACGTAAGTTACAGTGTTTGTGTAATAATTAGTATAGTACACACTTGCAAAAGTAAAAAGAACTGAACTATACAGGAGATGCACAGCGACTAACCCATACACCTATTTTTTTCCTTATCAGTATCAAATGGACTTTTCTGGTTTACTGCGCAGAATGTTATGACCGGCCATGCTATCTAAACACAACAGTATTTCATCGTACTGAAAATGGCCACTCTTGTTTGAAATATTAGAGATGTAATGAACATCTTCGTTGCATTTTACGGATTCTGAACCACGTGTCAAACATATTTCTACGGGAATCTAAGTTTTCGGTATTTCTCAACTGTGTAACTGATTTCTCCTAAACTATTCTAAGTAATACGATAATACAAAGTGTCCCTTAACGATTATAGGGGTTTCAAGTGGTTGGTAAAGCTTCACAGACTATATTGGATGTGTGTTCCCTACGTGTATTGAAAGAACAGCTGCAAAGTGTTTCGTATAGTACGATCGCAAGGTTTGTTTATCAACTTTGTTGCGTCACAGTGTTACATTTATAAAATGTCAACTCCCGTGCATAATTTAACTCTTTTTCCGTGTTTCGAAGTAAAGTTCTGTAGTTTCTGTACAGCGAGCTTTCCGACGGCAATTTAGAACTGATCCTCCGTCCGATAACAACATTGGTCGATGGTATAGAGCAGCGGTCATGAAAACACTGCACGCTCGGGCCTAGCGCCTCTTACCCGCGGACAAGACACAGCCCTAGCGTGCAATCGTCGCTGCTGGCGGGTATGCTGTCTCTCTATCACTTGTACACGACGGAGCAGAGTTCCTTACCCTCTATGCACTCTACCCATTTCAGCGAGTGCTGACGACCACTGGTATAGAGTATAGACAGTCTGCAACAACTGAATACATCTGTAAAGGGAAAATTCATGACGAAAGAGTCGAGAATGTCAGAGCAGCTTTTGTACGCAGTCCACGTTCCCCCGACCTTACACCATGTGATTACTTTCTGTGAGGATATGTGAAGGACCATGTGTACCTGCCATCGAGACCTGTCGATCTGCCAGAGATGAGAAGGATTGTAACTACTGAACACTTAAATGAAATGATATGGACACTTGTAGAGTTGCTATTTATTTCCATAATACTCAAACTGACACCATTTAGTTGGATCTAGAAGAAATTTGCTATGCAATATCCCTAGATCGAGAAACGTATTTCATATGAACTGATCATTAATTAAAATGTTAAGTTACTTCAATTCGTTAATTTAATTAACATATTTTCGGCACAAACAATTATTCAGAAACAAAATTTATAGAGAATTATCTATGTAATTAATGTTATAACACATTACGTTTTATTTTTCCTAGTCTTGCCAAGCCACATATTCAGTTTTGGCGAGTCTCTTTGCTATTTAATAAATTTAATATGTTTTTTTTTTTTTTTTTTGCCTGGTCAGATGCGTTACTTCGATTGATATTTCCACATATGTGAATGCACGTGTTAGTAGGGTTAGTAGCTAATTTCATGATACTAAGGTTTTGATGCAAAAATAAGGTTCAAATTAAAAAAAAATGTTTTTAATATACGCACTTATTAGATTTCAAGAAGTACCATGTCAGCATTTTTACCTCAGATAAATTTATACACTAGTTATTTTATTTTTTTAATTTTAGTAGGTTATTTTACGACGCTTTATCAACAGTTTAGGTTATTTAGCGTCTGAATGAGATGAAGATGATAATGCCGGTGAAATGAGTCCGGGGTCCAGCACCGAAAGTTACCCAGCATTTGCTCATATTGGGTTGAGGGAAAACCCCGGAAAAAACCTCGATCAGGTAACCTGCCCCGACCGGGAATCGAACCCGGGCCACCTGGTTTCGTGGCCAGACGCGCTAACCGTTACTCCACAGGTGTGGACTACACTAGTTACAAACAATCAATAGGTGCGTATAAAAAAATTGGGACTCTAGAAGGACTCGTATAATTTCGTGCTACTAGAAGGGCATTTTCGTGATAGTCCTTAAATTCAAAATATTTAGGCATATTCAGTCAAATTTTAAATTACTCAGTCAGATTCATACATACATCCCAAACAATTAAAGTTTTTTTTTTTTCTATTTTGAAAGGCCTTGACATAGCCTATTTCATGAAACAACTGATCACAACTGACGCATCTTTCACCATGCTTGCAATACATTCCTCGAAATTTCCTGAGCAAGATCCGCACAAATCATTAGGCTTATCATTCGGCTTTTCTTTGAGCGCAGATCTTCTTCGTTTGGCTCCTGAAGATGATGCTGTTTCGTTGTCTACCTCTTTTAACTCACTTGAGAGGCAGAATATGTCATTCTCATTGACTGCTACTTTGGTTCCTTCTGGTTATCGTCGAACTTGTCAAGAAAAAGACGAGCTTTCCTCGCGCAATTTTTATTTGTTTAAGACACAATCAATTGTCCCTTTCATATCACTTATATTTTATTTCTTTCCACATTTGATTAACTGCCATTTGCAGCGTTCTCCACATGCATAATATATCAACACACACAAATATTTTATGTTTCATGTATTTGATTCATCTTCCAGTAGAGAGTGTTGTTATAGCATAAAAAAATTTAAAGAGAAAAAATGGCCTCGTGGAATGAGAAAAACGCTAAGAAAATAACCTCTGTTATATAATTAGTGCATTGACAGACATATATTTTTTTTACCAAGAAGTATACAATGTCAGTACTTACTATTAAAATGTTGTATTCACTCACAAGTTCAAAGCTATAGATGAAATAATGAAATTTATTTCATTAATAATTATATGTTGAATAATAATTCATTTGAATGGACATCACAGGACAATAGTTAAATATAACATTTGGGGTTGCATTAAAAAAGTATTTATTATTCAATCCATCTTAAATAAGAAGCAAATAATTGCCCACAACTCTTGAAGCACTCGTAATTTCCAAAAACTCCGCTCACTCACTGCAAGAGCGCAGTGAACAAAATCTATGTTATAGTACATCTTCTACCATCAAAGTTACATTTGTCGCTGGTAGCCTATAATTTCGTGTCACGAAATAAGCCAAGTTTGCTCTATGTAAAATTCAGTTCAACTGAGAACTGATGGATAAAAACATATACTTTTACCCATTTTAGTAACTCTTCTATTCGTTTCTCTTCACTTCGTCGTTATGTCCATGTTTCTATCAATTTTCTTCTATTGTTTTCTTTTTTGTGCTGAGTTTCAACTGACGATAAATTATCTCATTGATATATGACGTCATTTGGTCTCACTGAATGGTTTCTTCCGAGGTTTTCCCCCCGCCGTGGGACTGAAGCCGGATTGTCTATGGGAAGTCCTCGGCATCACTTCATTTCGTCCCTTTGATTTGATTACCTCGTTGGGTTTTTCCGAGGTTTTCCCCAACCAAAAGGCAAATGCCGGTAATCTTTTGGCGAATCCTCGGACCTCACCTCATCATTGTAGAAAATTACTAAATTGTAAAACTGTAAAATTGTAAAATATTGTAAACATTTGTAAAAATTGTAATTGTAATATTGTAAAATTTTGACTTGTTCCACATCTTAAAGCTTCATTGCTCATGTAAAGGCTCATTCACAATGAAAATTAAACATAACGCAAGCGTTAACTTACGTTACAGTAAAATCAAGAAGTCTTACCATCATTCACGATGGGAACATAAACATAACAGCAAACATACTTGGTAACCATGGAAACATAACAACGGCGCCATTTCCTCATATTCTGTCGTATACTTCAGCGCTCCACGATTGTGTTCTGTTTGCAAATCACGTAAACATAAACATGAAAGTTTGGAGTTTGCAAACTTTCATGTTAACGTCTTACGGCAATGTTTATGTCAATGCTTATATGAATCATTATGAATGATCTCATTTGGTAGCCTGGGCGCAAACTTCTGTATTTATGTTACGGTTATGTTTAATTTTCATTGTGAATGGGCCTTAAGATCTATGGGATATAATGAATGAATGAATGAATGAATGAATGAATGAATGAATTACCAAGTTATTTCCTCTACATCCAAAAGGAGTCCTACATGTTCTCCCATGATTCCTTGCATCCAAATAATGAAATGTGCAAACTTTAGTTTTTTTTTTTATTCTGCAGGTAGCGCGTGTAGTACTTTCTTGATTTTGACCTTGACAGGTCCACAGCTACATCTTTTTCTCATGCTTGCTAGCCTCATTTCATCAGTAGGCTATACTGTAACTGACGTAATATTCCGAATTTTTTATCCGATTATTTATTTTTCCGGGCGTTCAACGCACTGATACTTAACTTGAAAATTGAAACCGGAAGCTGACAAGTAGTATCGCAATAATTTTACAAAATAAACGTATACATAATATATTTTCAAGTGTAGTACACATCTTTCTTTTGTTCACCCCTTGTTCAGAATCTTTTGTACAGGAGTTGGAATACTCGAAGAATACAGAGAGAGAAGCTAGGGTTAGACAAGAAAAGAGAATATAAGAATAAGGTCTTGTCGTCGTCGACAACGGGGTGCGCCGTCCTCTCCTTCCAACGTCTTTTTCTTTTTTTTCCTTCTTCCGCGCAGTCTTCATGCATAAGAATCCTTGACGGTATGTGTGGCATATCTCACTTTCAAGCAATTTCTCTATTCATACACCCATACGCCGTTCCATGCAGCCTTCACCACGAATTAACGGTCATGTTTAGTTGAATTACTACCGGCTCTACAAATGAACGGATTCTTGAATCCCATATCATCGCCTTTAAGAACAATAAACCTCTCGTTACGAAAAATGTATATCCAGATACCATTTCGTTCACAATTAGCTATAGTTCATAGCCTGTTAATATATCACTGTTATATTATTTTATGGCATAAACTATACTAGAATATAAAGAAAGGCATCAACATTAACAAATATATAAATTTTATAACTCGAATATATCATATAATTACATTTATACAGTAGGCATACTCGTAATAAAATATTTTTTACATTAATTTTCACCCTCATCAACTTACTTACAAATTGTCTTTTAAGAAACCTGCAGGTTCACTGCCGCCCTCACATAAGTCCACCATCGGTCCCTATCCTGTGCAAGATTAATCCACTCTCTATCAACATATCACATCTTCCTCAAATCCATTTTAATATTATCCTCCCATCTACGTCTCGGCCTCACCAAAGGTCTTTTTTCCTCCGGTCTCCCAACTAACACTCTATATGCATTTCTTGATTCGCCCATGACCTGTCCATCTCAAACGTCTGGATTTAATGTCCCTAATTATGTCAGGTGAAGAATACAATGCGTGCAGTTCTGCGTTGTGTAACTTTCTCCATTCTCCTGTAACTTCATCCCTCTTAGACCCAAATATTTTCCTAAGAAACTTACTCTCAAACACCCTTAATCTCTCTTCCTCTCTCAAAGTAAGAGTCCAAGTTTCACAACCATACAGAACAACCGGTAATATAACTGTTTTATAAATTCTAACTTTCAGATTTTTTGATAGCAGACTAGGTGACCAAAGCTTCTCAACCGAATAATAATAAGCATTTCCCATATTTATTCTGCGTTTAATTTCCTCCCGAGTGCCATTTATATTTGTTACGGTTGCGTCAAGATATTTCAATTTTTCCACCTCTTCGATTTTTATATTTCTATTTCGTAAAATATTCTCGTCACGGGACATAATAAAATACTTTGTCTTTTCGGGATTTACTTCCAAATCTATCGCTTTACTTGCTTCAAGTAAGATTTCCGCGTTTCCCCTAATCATTTGTGGATTTTCTCCTAATATATCCATGTCATTCGCATAGACAAGAAGCTGATGTAATCCGTTCAATTCCAAACCCTCTCTGTTATCCTGATCTTTCCTAATGGCATATTCTAGAGCGAAGTTAAAAAGTAAAGGTGATAGTGCATCTCCTTGCTTTAGCCCGCAGTGAATTGGAAAAGCATCAGATAGAAACTGGCCTATACGGACTCTGCTGTAAGTTTCACTGTGACACATTTTAATTAATCGAGATAGTTTCTTGGGAATCCCATCCTTATCAACATTATTCAATATTTATATAAATTAAATTAAAAAAAAGTGAACCAAGTTTATCAGAGCTCTAATGTTTTAACTCCACGGCACATTATATTGTAGCTTTTTATGTCTTTGGTGCCTTGTAGTTTTTACTTTGTTTCTGTTATTACTACAATTTTGATGTTTTTTTTGTTGTAATACATAATCTGATTCTTCTAATAACATTATTCTAATTAGATTAAACATTTCCAGCAACGAAACTAAAACTATGGCCTTCAAAGGAAGATATCCAATCAGGAGCAAAATAGTATTAAGTAACAATATAATTGAACAGATAAATTGAATGCCTTTAATTACAGGAGATCCTAAATATCTTATCAGAATGAAAAGGCCGATCACTGCAAAGACCATAAAAGTTCTTTAAAAAACCCTAGTAATAAATGAGCTCTTAGAGTTTCCCAAGTCCAGATACAAACAAGATTAAAAGTACCGGCATGTAACATTTTGACAATTGCCTCCACTAGCCGGCCCGGGTTCATTTCCCGGGTAGATCAGAGATTTTCGTGTAAAATTTCTACCTCGGAACTAGGAGATATGCCGGTGCAAAACTTCTAATCACTAGATTGTGCACTAATATATCCGAGTTAAATCCCAAATCTTTTCGCAGTGCATATGAAGAGAAGGCATCTGTTGATAATGATTCGTCCATCCGATGGAAACGTTAAGACTGGTGCCTCTCTTGGTGATATTAGACAGGAGTTGGCTACGTGCTGGCACCCAGTTTCCCCTTCTCCCTTCCTCATCTTCGTCATTCTCACCCATTCCCTACACCACATTTACACGAACACTTACATATACACTCACCCTAGTATACGACATAACTAGACAGTGGATGCGGGATGACTTATCGTTGAATGTAGGTGCACATTTACTATATGCTACAATTTTTTCATTCAGACTATTGGCTCAACAGGTTGTAAACATAAACAGACGACGTCAACGTGCTACTGTATCTCCGTACAGTTAGAAGGAAAAGAAAAATAACGTACTGTAGTACATACCTTGCAAGTTCAGTCCTCGTCATCATTGATGCAATTACCAGCGTTGCAGTAAACGACGACATATTTTCGTAAGTTGTCGAAGCTGAATCGTCTTCGCCTATCGCTTAAACAGTTTTTGTATCGAGAGAATTTCTGAAGAAAAACTATAAAATGGGGATCACTCGATTTCTTTAGAGGAATATTTGCACTAAGTATCATGTTGCACGTGTCGTTTAGACCCGCACAACTAAATGATGATGATGATGATGATGATAGTTCCTCAGATTTCATTTCAACGCATTTCCTGTGCGATGTACTGTTGCAATTTTTCTCTATAGCCTGATTGTTCTGGTTTTTATTTCAATTTTACATACATTACACACGATATTGTCTTCGTTAATACATAAAATGTCACTCTCATACTTCTTAATTGCATTTCGTATCTCTAAGCGAATTTAACGTTTTGACTACGATATTGTGACTGGATCAGCACTACACTCTTCAACTCGTACTAAATACTTGAGCAGGATAACACAACTGCACACATTGCGTTGCAATGTGGACCGGGGTTCCTTCGTTATGTACGTTGCTGTACTCGCCAGGTACACAAAAGATGGACGACGCGGCACGTGCCATATACTCCGATACGAAACAACTTCACTTTTCCTTAAGTCATCTCGCATCCACTGTCTGGACACAACTCTCCACAGATGCACATTATCCACAGCGCGGCACGCCGAAGTGGTGTGCAACTTGAAAATGGTTAACTGTCCTACCATCTATCCTCAATATTCGTAACCCGAATCACGTAAGTGAATTGTATAGGCATTGGATAAACATACACACAGCCTTTGATAATACCTACACTATTGTGTGGGTGAGAGACCTATGCTATAAAAAAAATTGAATCTCGTATAACTGTAGCAAAATGAAATTCATAACGAAAACAAACGCAGAAATGCTATCGGAACTTCACAAGTCCACCTTTACAGGAAAACATGGAGGCTACATATCGAAAGAATGTCTAAAGAAACGTTATACAATTTAATTCTTAAGTACCATCCAAGGAAAACGGAGCCAACGTTTACCCTATTGAAAGAATGTAATGGCTGCATGCATTAAGAAAAATGTTGATATTGGATTTCAAACTAAGAAACTTCTTAGAGAGGTGGTTGTATCTGAAGCTGAAATCTTTCAATTCAGAATGGCATGCCAGCAGATATTAAGAAGAATGACAGGAAAGATACTTAAGTGTTGCCTCTTACATATATACCTGTTCAAGGGTTGTCCTTGCAGAGGCGGCTTTTCAGGTGAACCAAGTGAAGCAAAACTTCACTATAGAGTTTTTAAAAATTGAAAAATTGATTTTACTTTTACTATATATATTATCACAATGCGATTGATTTTATGATATTTATGTTTATGTAAGCTCAAAAATCGCGCCACGCTGAAGAAGAATTAACGAACCTAGCGCCGCTGAATCCAATTCTTGCATTGCGACTTTCTATTGAAAGAATACTGGATGGACAACGAGAGAAGAACACGTCATTAGGCCTAGATCCTTGACTGTTTGATGATTATGATTATTATCAGAAAGAAACAGAAATTGAAGACAACACAATAGTAAATACATTCTTATTTCCGGACTAGCCGTACCCGTGCGCTCCGCTGCACCCGTTAGAAATAAATATAAAGTAATTACATAATTAAAATAGGACATCTGGTACAGGGAACATTCGTGTTTGATAGAAGGATAAATCGTTTAATATGTCACTTAATTTAAATTGTATTTAAATAATTAAAATGCGATCATCTTGGTCCAAAGACCACTCATTTGGTGCAATGACAATTCCTTTAACATGTTTCTTATTTGTTATTACATGCAACCATAGTTTAATGATTAGTTTTAATGTGCGAACTTTATATTACTTGCTATATGTTTCCATTTAATTATGGTATTAACTTAATTTTAACCATTGTTTTCTACGTCTTCAGCAAATGGCGCTTGGCCCACTACTGTTCTGAACCCTTCAAATAACTTAAATAGTGATAAAGCATTGTATAGTGGTATGTAATTATATTTCTTTCTTTCGAAAATGTAAGAATTCACGATCTCTTATATACCATTGCCATGGAATGAATAAATATGTTTTTTTTTTCCTACTCAAAAATTTAATATTTTGAACATAGGAGTTACTGCAGGAACAACAACGCTATGATCTGAGGCGGCGGTGAAAATGTATTGTATTGTTATTTTAAAAGTTTTGTATATCTTTAAATATCAGTCCTATCAAAATTTGCATAGAATAAAACTTATCGGAAATCATTATTAAAGAAACTTTTGTTATGTAACATTTTCACAAAAATTAATAATAAGCGAGATATTTCGATTTATTTAATGTAGGCCCCCTTATAATCTCCGTTTTAAATAAAGTATTTTGAATGCCATATAACCTATAATCTAAGTTACAACGAACTTAATTTATATTCCAATTTTCATCGAAATCCGTTCAGCCATTATCGCGTGAAAAGGTAACAAACATCCAGACAGACAGACAGACAGATAGACATACAAACAAAAATTTCTAAAAAGCGATTTTTGGTTTCAGGATACATGTTAACACCAATCATTTTTGGAAAATCGAAAACTACCAGAATAATTTTGGCTACAGATTTATTATTAGTATAGATGACTATGTGTTAATTTCAAAATCTGAAGATGATTTACAGAAAAATTACATGAAAATGGACGTCGGAATGGGAATTTCAACAGCAATATAAAAGATAATGACAATCGTTAACACAAATTCAGTAAGAAGCAAAATAATAGTAAGTCTACACGATAATGTAGTGAACAAGTAAAATAATTTTAATAATCTACGTTTTGTAAGATAGTCTCGTCCATACAGCAAATGCCCTCCACGACTGAAAGTTGATTTTACTGAATTCAGAGTTGCCAACCTACTGTAGATGTGTTAAAATATTAAAAATAACTACTCTAGAGTTGTAATGAAAACTACTGCCTTCTATGAATGTTACAATCCTACAATTCTTGTAAAATTTATACGCAAAAGGCAGTGTTAATTAATATAGGGGAGAGTCGGGTAGTATCGGACATCGGGTAATATCAGACAGTGCGTTTCTTTCATCTACCACCATATGGTAGTACCTGAATGACATGGTCACGTTTCTCTATGCGACATCACAGAAACGTAACCATGTCAATCAGGTACTATCATCGTGTGGTAGATGAAAGAAACTCACTGTCCGATATTACCCGATGTCCGATACTACCCGACTCTCCCCTACATTATACGAAACATATCACTGCATTTCAAATGTAGCCTAATGAACTTTGTTTAAACAATTCAATCCTCACTTAACAAAAAGAAATAATTATTCCAATTGAACACGAAATATTACAAGTACATGAATCATTTTTACTCCTTCATATTGAACGGGATGTTGAAATAATATTAAAATATTACATAAGACACTCTTGCAGTCACGCCCTCATATATCCAGGCAACGTCATTTTCCCGCCCTAATGTGAAACGAGGTTACGACTTTCGTTACCATGACAACCAAGCTCCCAGGTTAGAACCTTATTGGATATGTTCACCGTTTTATTTGCTTTTTTCTCCTGCAGGCAGGCTACCCGCTCGGCGTGCACTTCTTCCATCATTCTGAACACACACACACACACACACACACACACATACATCCACCATTTTCCAATGGAGATCCAATATCTTATTCCCATCTGCTATGTAGAACTGATGGTTTATCTATATATATCTTCCATTCGAAGAGTATACGTTCTTTTCTTTGTCAGAAAAGAAAGTAGAGAAAAAAAAATAAAAGAAAAGGGAGTGATCGTGTATCTCTTATGTCGGATATTTGCTATGTTCTTCTGCCGCCTTCTGATAGGCTACCGTTCATGAAATGAGGGCACAATGGACTCTTTTTCAAAGCTTCAACATTGAAACACTTTGCTTCAGTGCATTAGAACGCTTGTTAAAAAGAAGAACACCTTGAGGAACAAAGGGAAGATCTCCCTTTTAAGTCATTCAGTTCTTACGAGACTTTCCTCTTCTCTGTAGGTGTGAATTTATTGGGAATTGAAAATAGTATGTACAGCAGCAAAGGATCAACTTATATAGAGAGGCGTCTGATGGCAGTACTCGGAACTGCTCTTACTGCAACTTCTTCAAAGTCCGAGGTTGAATCCTCGATAATGGATTTATGAAAGTTCGTCGTATTTCGCTAAGAACTCAATACACCCTACAATCTACTTATTGAACAGTGAAAAAGAATTCTTTTATTTAATACAGTAATATCTTGTTTCATTTTTCTAAGCCCCCTGAATCATAAAAGAAGCTAGCCATTTATCTATCTAATCCAATCACCTAACCATATATTCAATGTTCTCTTAAACCAACTTATAGTAATTTAGCAATTACTTCTGATGAGAAAATTTAGTTAAAATAATAATATTATCTTGTCAAGATAAAATTATTCCCAGGCATATGTTCATATTCCATAAATAATACCTTTAAGATGATTAATGCCCGTCACTCGTCATTCGTCAATCATACTCGTTCACACACAATCACGCTTATTCAGTTCCTATTTATTTATTCATCCATTCAATCCATCCATTCATACATCCATGTCGGCCTGGTTGGCGCAGCAGATATAGCGCTGGCCTTCTATGCCCGAGGATGAAAGTTCGATTCCGGGCCAGGTCGATGGTATTTAAGTGTGCTTAGATGCGACAGGCTCATATCAGTAGATTTACTGGCATGTAAAAGAACTCCTGCGGGACAAAATTCCGTCACATCGGCGACGCTGATATAACCTCGGCAGTTGCGAGCGTTGTTAAATAAAAAAAACATAACATCCATCCATCCACCCAAAAACCCCATCTATGTATGCACCGTTTTATCAATTCATTCACGTACACCTATATAAAAACCTCTTCTGAATATACAGTACCTTCCCATCTATCGATCCACTAACCCATTCACTCACATCCACTAAAACACTACCTACTTACTGTATTTACACAACACTCGATCAATTAATCATTCAATTCATAGTCATTCACACATCCATATATCTAACAGTTCATCTACTGCCATCCATCCAGCCATCCATCCATACATTTATCCAACCACCTACACAGCTATTCATCTACTTACTTTCCTAATTGTGACCATCCATCCAGTATCCATCCATCCAAATATGCAGCTATTCAGCTACTTAATTCTTAATTGTGACCAACCATCCAGTATCCATCCATCCAAATATGTAGCCATTCAGCTACTTAATTACTTAATTGTAGCCATCCATCCAGTATCCATCCATCCAAATATACAGCTATTCAGCTACTTAATTCTTAATTGTGACCATCCATCCAGTATCCATCCATCCAAATATGCAACTATTCAGCTACTTAATTTCTTAATTGTGACCATCCATCCAGTCTCCATCCATCCAAATATGCAGCTATTCAGCTACTTAATTTCTTAATTGTGACCATCCAAATCCATCAGCTATTCAGCTACTTAATTTCTTAATTGTGACCATCCATCCAGTATCCATCCATCCAAATATGCAGCTATTCAGCTACTTAATTTCTTAATTGTGACCATCCATCCAGTATCCATCCATCCAAATATGCAGCTATTCAGCTACTTAATTCTTAATTGTGACCATCCATCCAGTATCCATCCATCCAAATATGCAACTATTCAGCTACTTAATTCTTAATTGTGACCATCCATCCAGTATCCATCCATCCAAATATGCAGCTATTCAGCTACTTAATTCTTAATTGTGACCATCCATCCACTATCCATCCATCCAAATATGCAGATATTCAGCTACTTAATTTTAATTGTGACCATACATCCAGTATCCATCCATCCAAATATGCAGCTATTCAGCTACTTAATTCTTAATTGTGACCATCCATCCAGTATCCATCCATCCAAATATGCAGCTATTGAGCTACTTAATTCTATGCAGCTATTCAGCTACTTAATTTTTAATTGTAACAAACCATATTTCCAAATATTATTGTGACCATCCATCCAGTATCCATCCATCCAAATATGCAACTATTCAGCTACTTAATTCTTAATTGTGACCATCCATCCAGTATCCATCCATCCAAATATGCAACTATTCAGCTACTTAATTCTTAATTGTGACCATCCATCCAGTATCCATCCATCCAAATATGCAACTATTCAGCTACTTAATTCTTAATTGTGACCATCCATCCATGACCATCCATCCATCCATCCATCCAAATATGCAACTATTCAGCTACTTAATTCTTAATTGTGACCATCCATCCAGTATCCATCCATCCAAATATGCAAGCTATTCAGCTACTTAATTCTTAATTGTGACCATCCACCATCCAAATATCTATTCAGCTACTTAATTTCTAATTGTGAATCCATATCCATCCATCCAAATATGCATGCAGCTATTCAGCTACTTAATTTCTAAATTGTGACCATCCATCCAGTATCCATCCATCCAAATGACCATGCAGCATCCATATTCAGCTACTTAATTTCCTTAATTGTGACCATCCATCCAGTATCCATCCATCCAAAAATGCAGCTATTCAGATACTTAATTTTTAATTGTGACCATCCATCCAGTATCCATCCATCCAAATATCAAATATTCAGCTACTTAATTCTTAATTGTGACCATCCATCCAGTATCCATCCATCCAAATATGCAGCTATTCAGCATACTTAATTAATTTAATTGTGACCATCCATCCAGTATCCATCCATCCAAATATGCAGCTATTCAGCTACTTAATTATTAATTGTGACCATCCATCCAGTATCCATCCATCCAAATATGCAGCTATTCAGCTACTTAATTTCTTAATTGTGACCATCCATCCAGTATCCATCCATCCAAATATGCAGCTATTCAGCTACTTAATTTCTTAATTGTGACCATCCATCCAGTATCTATCCATCCAAATATGTAGCTATTCAGCTACTTAATTTCTTAATTGACCATCCATGACCATCCATCCAGTATCCATCCATCCAAATATGCAGCTATTCAGCTACTTAATTTCTTAATTGTGACCATCCATCCAGTATCCATCCATCCATCATCCAAATATGCAGCTATTATTCAGCATCCATCCAAATATGCTAGCTATTAATTTCTTAATTGTGACCATCCATCCAGTATCCATCCATCCAAATATGCAGCTATTCAGCTACTTAATTTCTTAATTGTGACCATCCATCCAGTATCCATCCATCCAAATATGCAACTATTCAGCTACTTAATTCTTAATTGTGATCCATGCAGCTATTCAGCATCCAATATCCATCCATCCAAATATGCAGCTATTCAGCTACTTAATTTCTTAATTGTGACCATCCATCATCCAGCTATCCATCCATCCAAATCCAAATATGCAGCTATTCAGCTACTTAATTCTTAATTGTGACATGCAGCATCCATCCAGTGACCATCCATCCAGTATCCATCCATCCAAATATGCAGCTATTCAGCTACTTAATTTCTTAATTGTGAAAATCCATCCATCCAGTATCCATCCATCCAAATATGCAACTATTCAGCTACTTAATTCTAATTGTGACCATCCATCCAGTATCCATCCATGCACTATTTCTTAATTCTTAATTGTGACCATCCATGATCCATCCATCCATCTTAATTCTTAATTGTGACCATCCATCCAGTATCCATCCATCCATCAAAGCTACTTAATTTCAGCCATCCATCCAGTACTTGCAACCATCCATCCAAACCATGCAGCTATTCAGCTATTAATTGTGACCATCCATCCAGCTATTCAGCTACTTAATTCTTAATTGTGATCCATCCATCCATCCATCCATCCATCCATCCATCCAAATAATGCATCCAGCTATTCAGCTACTTAATGACCATTCTATAATTGTGACCTTAATTTTAATTGTGACCATCCATCCAGTATCCATCCATCCAAATATGCAGCTATTCAGCTACTTAATTTCTTAATTGTGACCATCCATCCAGTATCCATATCCATCCATCCAAATATGTGACCATCCATCCAGCTATTCAGCTACTTAATTTCTTAATTGTGACCATCCATCCAGTATCCATCCATCCAAATATGCAGCTATTCAGCTACTTAATTCTTATCCAAATGACCATCCATCCATCCATCCATCCATCCATCCATCCAAATATGCAGCTATTCAGCTACTTAATTCTTAATTGTGACCATCCATCCAGTATCCATCCATCCAAATATGCAGCTATTCAGCTACTTAATTCTTAATTGTGACCATCCATCCAGTATCCATCCATCCAAATATGCAGCTATTCAGCTACTTAATTTCTTAATTGTGACCATCCATCCAGTATCCATCCATCCAAATATGCATCCTCCATCCATCCATCCAAATTCAGCTACTTAATTTCTTAATTGTGACCATCCAAATCATCCAGTATTCCATCCATCCAAATACCAAATGCAGCTATTCAGCTACTTAATTTCTTAATTGTGACCATCCATGTGATCCAAATATGCAAATTCAGCTATTCAGCCTTAATTCTTAATTGTGACCATCCATCCAGCTATTCAGCTACTTAATTTCTTAATTGTGACCATCCATCCTGCATACATCAAATTCAGCTACTTAATTCTTAATTGTGATCATGCATCCTTGCATACATCAATTCAACCATGCAGCTATTCAGCTACTTAATTCTTAATTGTGATCATGCATCCTTGCATACATCAATTCAAGCATGCATCTATCCAGGTACTTAATTCTTAATTGTGATCATGCATCCTTGCGTACATCAATTCACCCATGCAGCTATTCAGCTACTTAGTTCTTAATTGTGATCATCCGTCCTTCCATCCATCCATCCATCCATCCATCCATCCATCCATCCATCCATCTATCCACCTACGCAGCTATTCTGCTACTTAAATCTTAATTGTGAATGTAACAGTTACTAATTTCTTTAAAACAATAATTTTTACAAACATCCGGTCAAATGCCACTTTATCTGATGTGTACGAGAGACGTAGGCGCGGTTAGTTGAAAAATAATTTCTCACATCACGTAACGTAGTTCTACGTTAAGATGTGTATCATAGTAAAGACATGTACCTCTCGACACATAATTCTACATAAAGATATGGAGCATAGTAAAACTATGTAGCCTATCTGTTGGCAGGTGATCGCACCCACACGTAGATCTACGTAAGGATGTGCAGCACAGTAAAGCTATGCTCTTGTCGATAGATGATCGCACTCACACGTAGATTTACGTAAAGTTGTGCAGCACAATAAAGCTATGATCTTGTCGACAGGTGATCGCACCCACACGTAGATCTACGTAAAGATGTGCAGCACAATAAAGCTATGATCTTGTCGACAGGTGATCGCACTCACACGTAGATCTACGTAAAGATGTGCAGCACAATAAAGCTATGATCTTGTCGACAGGTGATCGCACCCACACGTAGATCTACGTAAAGATGTGCAGCACAATAAAGCTATGATCTTGTCGACAGGTGATCGCACTCACACGTAGATCTACGTAAAGATGTGCAGCACAATAAAGCTATGATATTGTCGACAGATGATCGCACTCACAAGTAATTCTACGTTAAGATATACGTCTCTCCAGGAAGAAATCATGCCAAGAAATTTATCGCTGTTGAAGATCGAAAGCCCTCGGCCACGTATTCATCCGCTAATCTCTGATGCAGTGCTTAGTATGACATCCATTAGTACACCGTGGATGGAGGATTAATATAGAAACGCTGAAATTATGAGAAAAAAATATATATCTTAGTCAAATTAAATTCTACTACATTTTTCGATGATTTCTCAAGAATAAAATAATTTATTATTATCCAAATAATACAAAAACAAATAGGCCTATATAATGTAATATATTATTTTAATGTAGCGAAGTACATATGATATTTCCATGCAGATATTCTGCGTCATCATACGATGAACGAGTAATGGAACGGAGAAAAATTCTCTCCGGCGCCGGGATTTGAACCCGGGTTTTCAGCTCTACGTGCTGATGCTTCATCCACTAAGCCACACCGGATACCACCCCGGCGTCGGACAGAATTGTCTCTGATTAAGTTCCAACTCTTGGGTTCCCTCTAGTGGCCGCCCTCTGCACTACGTCATAGGTGTCTATGAACGTAGGACCGAAGTCCACACATGTGCTGAGGTGCACTTGTTATGACTAGTTGGCCGGGATCCGACGGAATAAGCGCCGGTTCAAATCCCGGCGCCGGAGAGAATTTTTTCCCTTCCATTACTCTTTCATCGTATGATGACGCAGAATATCTGCATGGAAATATCATATGTACTTCGGTACATTAAAATTATATATATATATATATATTAAAATTATATATATATATATACATATATACATATATACATATATACATATATATGATATGCGTAAATCCTATATAATATAAGCTAAAAAAGATAACATGAAAAACAATACAGTAATAATAACAAAAATATACACTTTCCGCTCCGTTTAAGTTCCAAATCATACTTAAACTAATTTATAATATCATTTTTGTTGTAGAGGGTGTCCACATATAATCCTTACAATTTCAGATGCATATAACAAATTTTTGAGACTGATATCTGGACGCGGTTTTCTTTATATTAGTCAGAAACAGTCAAAGTTTTTATGGGCATTTTGTTGGATTGTTAAATTGCGTTTTTTTGGTTGCAGGCTTTGGAAAAACAGTAAGTGATTTATTTAAGAGAGATCCTACAGCTTCCAGTGACGTAATGGTTGATGGTAAGAAAGAAAAATGGGCAGTGGCTGACAATATTTTGCACTGTTTCTACTGATGTTGCATCATTCGAGTCCAATGAATTAACAACCTCTTTGACTATTTCTATGTGCTAAGCATAATACAAAGCTGCATCCAGCCATGCTCCCCATCGAGTTAAAACTGGTGCAGGAGAAAGTGGGATATTAGGTGCTGTTGATCTAAACAACTTGACTCTTAAAAATCATTAAAATATGCCATATAGGCACTAAAATATTGAAATATGATGCATTTATCAAAATCACGAAAATATGCAGTTATATGCACCTTAAAATCATGTTCAAATAACTGAAAATTCCATAATTCGTGCACATAATGTATAAGCATACATTTTTAACACCTAAGAAAAAACATTCAAATGCATGAACTTCCGGGCCCTAGCTATGTAGCTAATCTTTCAATATTACGTTACAAACATAAGTATCTACAAGTGACTTTAAAATTAGCGTTAAAACAAGGTTGTCCGCTGTCTCCTTGTTTATTTAATATATATATTAATGCACTTATTAAGGACTGGGAAATTGATTTGGCCACACATTTTATGATCGATAATAAACCCCTTAACATTCTGGTCTACGCAGATGATGTAATTATATTAGCTAACACCGAAGACAACTTACAAATGACAATTCATAGGTTATATCAAAAAGCAAAAGAGTACAATTTAGAAATTTCTATACACAAAACAAAAACCATGGTCTTTATTGGTAAAAATTCTATAAGAACTAAAATAGTTATCAATAACTCTGGAGTAGAGCAAGTAAATGCTTCTACTTACCTTGGCTGTAATCTCTCCTATATTCATTCTCGAGATATAGATAATAAATTAGCCAAATTTCAACAGCTTCTAAGAACAATTAGAAATACACTGTTTAAAAAGGTCAGGCAAGACACAATTTTGAAATTCTACAAAACAATGGCCATACCAACTTTGCTATATGGATCAGAAACTTGGACTCTTAACAACTAGTCAACTGAAAAGAATAGAAGCAGCTGAGATGAGATTACTAAGACCGCTAGCAGGCTACACTCTCTATGACCATAAATATAATGAAGACATCCGACAAGAACTAAATATCGCAGCCATTACAGAGACAATCCACAAGTATCGGAGCAACTGGCATGAGCATGTTCTACGGATGCCAAATGATAGACTACCCAGGAGATTATTAAATTAAAGACCCTTGGATACCGAGATTGTGGACGCCCGAAGAAGCGATGGAGAGACCAGCATTTCACCTGAGACGGAACAGGCCAAATGGCCTAAACCCTGATAGCTATTGATGATGATGATAGTGAATATTTTCGTGATGTTTACATACGGAAGTAATTATTATTATGATTATGTTGCCATTACTTTGCTTCATGTATTTCAATTTGTTAAAAGATGAGTGATAAATGTTTTAAGTTAATGTTAAATTATGCTCTGTCGTAGATGGAGAACCATCTGGTGGAGGTTCTAATTATTACACCAAGTTTCGTAACATGCATGCTCAGAATTCGTTCCCACGAAATTAATTGTCCCTACTGATTCTTTTATACTGCACATTATCATGACCATCTAAATTTCAAACTTTGATCAAGTACGAAACCATCACCAATCACCACGAGGGCTAATTTGATCACTGCCTTTGTCTTTTCTAGTATATCAATTTAATATAATCAAGTAAGACGGCAAACTAGCTGCGGATGTTATGAGAATTAAACAATATAAAAAAGTTTAACAAATATGCACATAAAGCATTCTATCTACTTAAAAAGGGAGAATTTTCTGAAGTTATTTATATCATTTTCACACAGATTACAGTCTATCATCTCCCTAAGTATCTAAAAACTGTACATGCTAGAAATAAATTAATTAGATTTCAAATCAGCAGTCCAAACTTAGCCAAATCCGCATATTACTTTTCTTGACGAATTTTCTTTGTAGACCAGTGTAATTAAAGCATTAAATTCTTTGGGTATACAAATGCGATGAGATGGATAATGAGTTTTCTTTTTAAACATATTTTGATCATTCGTTTATGTAATAATATTAATGGGAGAATGTAAATCTGTGCTAATCCACCCCATCCTATAATTCCATGTAGCTAATCGGCGATGTATGCAATGGAGGGAAAGGAAATGGCCACCCCTATCCTATTATCTCCTGGCCTTGTTGCCTCATAAATGGTGCCTTCTTAAATAATAATAATAATAATAATAATAATAATAATAATAATAATAATAATAATTTTATACTTATGTACTAGTGATGGGCGAAGTTGTTCTTTTCCCGGAACAGTTCCGACGGTTCCGGTTCGAAAAAATACTATGTTCCAAATAACAGTTCCGAAATAACAGTCACCAGTGGTGATGAGTCGGAGTCGTTGAGTCGTTCAAACGAACGGTACAGTACCCTCCCTCTTCACCATAGACAAATAACACCATGCAGCTCACACTGGAGCACTCATAGGCATGACATAGTACACATTCTTATCTATAGATGGCACTGCAATGCACATTCGAATCGATTTTGGAAAATTGCTGTGCATGCGGACAGAACTCAAAAGCTTAATGTTAGTAATTACACAGCTGTTGACTACAAGGACAGAATACAACACTTTGTTTTCGTACATAAAGTTATAAATACATGGTAGCCAACTAAAAAAAAATAACATAACATTTAAAACATATGGTATGTAATTTCTGTTCTCTCTATTACATAATAAAAAAACAAATCATTAATTTTTATTTTTACTTTTCTTAATGCACAGTTATAATAATAATAATAATAATAATAATAATAATAATAATAATAATAATAAATATTACAATTTCATAAACAAAAAAGATATATATTGGCAGTACTGAAACCTGGAAACCCCGCAGTGGGTTAGTAAAATGTTGGAATCGCATCTTTACCAAAGTGTAATTTAAACTTCGCATTAAACCTCGCTCTCCAAATCAGTACTTATATGGGTAGTTTCAACAAATAATGCTACAACATTTTTGTCGTTCTTTGATAACAGAGAAGATAGCACAAAAACTTGTGCCTGTCAGACTTAACCTCAACAAACGACATACAGACATTGTAACTAAACCACTCATTACCATTTACGACTTTAACCTTTGTATAGAATCAACTGATCAATGAATTAATAATAGTATGCGTACTTTATGACTTTGTAGAATGTTTATAAAACAGAATTAGTCAACTAATGGTGAAATAAACCATAAAGCGGGAATCAATATTACAGATTATTGAATACTTACTATAACATTACAGATGATTGGCCAGTCTTACAAATGTTGATATTAAAGTTCGCGCCACCGCAAGGATTTCAATGTCCATGCGCCCCCTCCAACCACGTGAGAGTTTCAAGTACAGTGTAACTGCAGCTGTCGTTGGTTCATCGGAAAGCTCCGACGTTCCGACTGTTATCTCGGAGTCGGAACATACCTTATGCAACGCGGTACTGCGAGCCCGCAACAGCTGGGCAAGTGAGCAGCTCGGAGTCGGAACACTGTTATTTCGGAACAGGAGGTTCCGACCTACTGTTCATTTTTGCAACAGTTCCGAGGAGTCGGAACATACCTTGTGCCACGCGGTACTGCGAGCCCGCAACAGTTGGCAAGTGAGCAGCTCGAGTCGGAACACTGTTATTTCGGAACAGGAGGTTCCGACCTACTGTTCATTTTTGCAACAGTTCCGAGACCGGAACAGTTCCAAAATAACTGTTGTGTTATTTTTACCCATCTCTATTATGTACTAATTCATTTTACAGCAAAACATAGTAACTTTTGTTGGGACGTATATAAGGAACCATATAGTGAATATAAGCTAAAAATTAAATAAATTGTGGCGCAAGAGACTTTTATGTACAGCGATACAATTTTTACTCGTATTTAAATGTTAATAAAACACAAACCACTTACCATAGAGGGATGAAATTTTGTACATATGTTATTACTAACCAGATATAACAATGATAAGCATTTCTTGAATCTAGCTTTAAAAACATGGAAGTTAGTAATTTCAATATAGTGTTCCCTTAAGACAGTGATCGCCAAAAGCTGTGTCGCGACACATGCTCCTGCCTCCACTCAAGCGTAACTATGGCATCATACCCCCACCCTCTGTTTACAGCCTTCTCTTCGATATGAGACAAGACATTTATCAGCAGCGGACGTGCGTACACATGTAATGTTACAAGTGAGTAGGATAATATATTTCGATGTCTTTTCCAAAACAGAAAACAGTTAATATACTAAAACTTAATTTAAAGGAGCATGGGAACAAAAGTATTTATTTTGTGCAGATGGCAAAAATATGAGATAGGGCTACTTAATTTGCTGTAAAATGTTTAATTAAGTATAAAAGAACAATGTACGTTGTTATTATTCTCTTGATATAAAGACTACCACGCCCTTACCTATAAATTGAATATTTCATTAATAAACGGTCAATAAAAAGTATCGGCTTCTATGTCTTAATCGGGGTAAAATACTTCGACGTTTTATTGAAGTATGTAGTGTAATTTACAACTTCGTGACCAGCCTGGTAAGTTTTTCTAATTTCAAATATCTGCTGATGTAAAGTACACGTTCTTTTTATGTTAAATAAGAAAATATATTTTATTTGATTAAGGAATGCATAGGTGAAATTACTAAATCTTACAGTTTTCATTTTTTTCTCAAAGATCAAGGACACTAGAATAAAATTTGTGACACGTTTCCTTATTAAGATTAAATAAAAGGCAGGAATTTTTTTTTCTCAACGTGTGGAACCATTTATATATTAATTAATTAAATTAATATATAAATGGTTCCACACGTCGAAAATTAAAGAAAATCACGTTGAGAAAAATTCCTGCCTTTTATTTCATCTTAATAAGGAAACGTGTCACATAATTTTATTCTAGTGTCCTTGATCTTTGAGAAAAAATGAAAACTGTAAGATTTAGTAATTTCACCTGTGCGTTCCTTAACAATATTTTTTATTTTTATTTTTTTATTTTATCAGGTTATTTTACGACGCTTTATCAGCATCTTAGGTTATTTAGCGTCTGAATGAGATGAAGGTGATAATGCCGGTGAAATGAGTCCGGGGTCCAACACCGAAAGTTACCCAGCATTTGCTCATATTGGGTTGAGGGAAAACCCCGGAAAAAACCTCAACCAGATAACTTGCCCCGACCGGGAATCGAACACGGGCCACCTGGTTTCGCGGCTAGACATGCTAACCGTTACTCCACAGGTGTGGACCCCTTAACAATACAAAAATAATGAATAAGAGGATAAAAGTTAACACGGAAAAAGTGTGTGTAGTTAATAAGTAGAAGAATATTATATTGCTTTTGTTTTCCGGTCACAGTCCTCTCTGCACTGTTATTCGCTGCATTACCTGAGGAGATACCCACTCCACCCCTCTCCCTGCGATAGTGGTGTGCGGGTTGCATTTCTATTACGTCACAGTTTCGTGGTGTGTGGCAACCACTGCCTTAAGACATAAGTAATTGACATGAAAATTGAATTTTAAGTTTTGATCGAAGAAAATATGGTTTAGGACAGTGTAATTATAGTTATATTTGTACGTTCACTACTATGACATTTTAAATTACATTTGTTTTCCACTGCAGAGAGTCCTATTTTATTTACGGCAAAAGAAATTAATGATATGATCTTGAAAGCCGATACTTCATTTTACAGCTATCCGTACTCATAGTCACTTCATCCGACGTAAATCTCATGTAACATGCTGGGAATCGAACCTACGTCTCGTTGTTAATAAACCTTTAATTAAATGAGATACAGTCTAGCTATATCGACAGTAAATTAAAACGACGAAATCTTCTTTGTGACGTTCTCTCTTTTTCCATATTGAGTGTCTCTGTACTGCAATTGAAGGCGTTTTCCAATTGCACAAATTACTGAAAATAAGATGGGGTAATCATATCTAGTACAGTTTTCTCCTTGTAATGTAGTAACGAAGACTGTCGCCATAGTTCCAGTTACAACATTCAATTCTCCCATCAGAATGAGAGCGCAGATACAAATTGATCAAGCATAATAACAATAAAGTACTCGGAACGGCGCAAGACGCGTTTCAAGTTCCTTCCTCAATGCAGACTCTTTGCACCTCGGAACTAAATGAGACAGCATGTATAGTAGGAACTTTTGTGTACAACATATTGAGATTTTCAGCGAAGTACAAAACTCGTTGGGATAGAAAAGGCAAGCGAGTGCTTACTCACTAGAACTGACGTCTTCCACCCCTTCCACCACCCTCTCACACAACCCTTTATAACCTCATCGCGCCTTTTCAATCCTCAGGCAAGCTCAGTCCGTCCCGAAGGCAGGCAACCCGTTATACTCGCAGAGAAAACTCCATTTTCCATTCCAAAAAACCTCTAAACTCCAGCAGCTAGCAGCTTCTAATGCAAAACCAAGACTGTCGGAACTTCAACGCCACTCTTAAAAACCAACGTGCAAGTCGCTCAAGGAAAAAAGTATAAAAAACTTTCAAAGACTAGATGGAAAATGAATTTTCTTGGTAGGGTAAAAAAAAAAAAAGTTTTTTAAAAAGAAGAACCAAACCAAGTGGATTTCTCGTAGAAATTGCGAAATAAGTTACCCCTAAGATCTTCTATTCTGCATTGTAAACCCCAACCACCCTACTTCCCACCTTACACTCCAGTATTCACCCTCAGTGACGCCAACGTCACCGGATGTGAAAAGATTTATCTTCGCAGCTGTTAAAAATGTTTTAAAACAGTAATTATGCCCTTGTTCTTATTCCAAATGCACGGTTTTGTAGTAACAATTTATATGAATGAACCATTACAAGTTTACAAGCCATTCTTAAAGCAATAAAAGGTTATTTTATTGGAACTACTGATAGGAAAATTCCAGGTAATTCAATTAAAACTTTACTCCCGCTATTTGTCTTTGAATGAGCTTCTATTCTTATTTTGTTTAAAGTTTTATTTTATAGTACGCCAGGAAGTAAAGTCAATAACTTTAATTAATATTCCTATAAGTTAGCTATGAGTTACTAATAAGACCGTTTTCTTAGTCTAACAACATTGGAATGAGTATAAGTGTGCACGGGATATAATATTATACCACGTGTTCTTCAGTAGACACTCTGTTCACAAACATAAGTAACGCGCAATACAGGTTCACTCTAAAACAGGTTCCATACTCCTAAACAAGTACAGTATACAGCAATGTTTATTATACAGGGACATCATTTTATTTTTACCAACATTTTTAATATTAACCTGGCTATACCTTTGGATCAACACCGTTGTCTATCCTCTTCCACGACTGGAGTTCGATGATACTGGCGTAATATACAAACAAATCACTTTACTAGGTATAGGAGGGAAGAAAAGTAGTTCATCCATTTACGTAAACTAGGACATCTAGCGCTTTTGAGTTTGATCATTTTCATTATGTTTTTGTTTACTAAAAATACAGTATAGTATTAACAATGAGTGTTTTTACTCATGAACTGAGCTGTCCATGTGGACGTATTCATTATGCAGTGTATATTATACTGTCTACTGCACATTAGCGTACAATATAGAGAATGAAGTTAAATTGAAAAATAATCATAATATGGATATTTAAACACATTTTTGAAAATGGTGGCCGTTCATATCGATACAGGCTTCAGTTCTTTTGTGCCTATTATCGCACTATAGACTACTGCATCTAATTCCAATTACCAGTTTCGTCCTTTGTAACTTGTAACTCATGTTGAAATAATTCTGTACCTACTCTATAAAAGAGTACCTTACAGATAAAATTACTCAGACATGCTATCTACTGTCCGTCCAAGTGGTTATGTCGCAGGAGGTTCGATTCCGGGTCGGGGCAAGTTACCTGGTTGAGGTTTTTTCCGGGGTTTTCCCTCAACCCAATTGAGCAAATGCTGGGTAACTTTCGGTGCTGGACCCCGGATTCATTTCACCGGCATTATCACCTTCATCTCATTGAGACGCTAAGTAGCCGAAGATGTTGATAAAGCGTCGTAAAATAACCTGCTAAAAAGTCGCAGGGTCGTAGAAAGGGGTGGAATCACGTGATAGTTAATTACTTAACGAGGCCCTATCATTTAAGTTATTTTAAACAGTTGCATAATAATATGTAGACGTCCAATTAATTCCTAACAGAAATTAATGTTTTCAGAAAAGAGCTAAGAAAGCCCAGTCACTAGTCTTTACAGTGGAGCGAGCAGAAGCAGGTGGGGGAAATCGGGATGCGACGTAGGTAAACGGACGAGTACCTGTGCGAAAATATGATTCGATATTGGAAGTTTTCGTCACTGGAAAATGCGAACATATTTCTGAAACGTACTATAATCGCTAACGCAGTACTGCGGCCTTGGTTCTGTGTGGAGGACAGTTGGAACTTCATTAGTAGAAGGGGTTGGGGTGAAGTACATTCAAATCTCAGGTACAATAAAAGTTGAAGTAAAAATAAAATGATGTCCCTGTATTATGCACTACTAGTTGAAATAAACCTGAAACAAGTGCGAAAGTACAGGAGTAGAGGAATTCGGAAGAAAGTATGTCTGCGTAAGTGGCGACATTATTTGTGCAAGCTCTACCCTTTTTAAATTCTGATTGATCTCCTAGTAAAATAGATTCAATAAATTTTTGCAAACTGATATACAGTAATTGATGCGCGATGTGCAATAACAGCTTAACTCTACTTAAGTCGTTATTCCAGCGATGGTATTTTCATAATGTGCCATGTCTTCTCTATCGACTGTAAAATTTGTATTTAATTTCGTTCATCATTATGTGAAGTGCTATGCTAAGTCGAAAGGTTCAAAATTCGCAATACAAAATTATGTTACACTCATTTTTTATACATCAGGGTTTTTGGCAGTGTCATATACTTACAATACCGTTTTCCAGCCTTCAGTTTTTCAGTAGATAATATACCACCAAAGGAAGAACATAATCTAAAAATCCATCTCGTTTTGGCTTTTAAAATTATCAAAGAAATATGATATTTCATTACTGAAATTCTTGACACCAGAAAATGCATGTTCTCTACAAATATTTTGGATTCTGAAGCAGTGCTGGATGAAGATCATCCTGAAAATTAAATCAGTGTACATGAATAAGAATATTTGAAACTGCAACATAGTTTCAGAATTGATTTCCTTAATACATCTTCCGTTTTTATTAGAAATTTAAAACAAACATAATTTTGTTTGTACAGTAATATATTTTCATAAAAAATGTAAGGGCTTATAGGCTAAAAATTCTTATTTTGTATTACCTTTATAAGTTGAAATCTTAATGTACTATTATTTCTCATTATTCATTCAATAAAGTTCGCGTATGTTAGTGAAAGAACACTTTTCTACTGATTTTAATGCCTAAGTACTCTAATTTAAATGGTCTCAGACTTTTATGTAATAACGACTTAAGTTTTCCATACTTCATTTAAAAATGGGTTGTGTTATAATTTTAACTGATATTGGATTTGAATAATTTATACAGTCTAAATTATTATACAAAACAAACGATACGAGTATATGTACTATTAAAATTTCTACATTGTTATAAAACTTTGACACTGTTTTTCTTAGAACACGAGTTTTCAACTTAAGCCGTTACCGCAGTCTAGTATATACAGTCACGAAGCTCAATACGTAGTAAATATGCATCCATAGATAGTTGCTAACCACTAGGATCGCTACTATCGCCTCACTGCAGACAATGCGAAATATTACCTGCATAGTCTATTGCTCCTAGTACCCTCAAAACTCAAGTTTCGTGATTGTATATACTATACTGTGCTGTTACTGCACACAGTGCCTCAATTTTTGTATAGAGTTCGTATATTGTATATCCTTCCCATACCAGGAAAGTAGATTCTTTTTCTGAAATAAATACATTACGATTCACAGCTAGTTCAAATTTTATCGACAATTTTAACTTTGAACATCATGTATCTAAAATCCTGTGCTGGACACAGAATGTAAATCACGTTGGAGCGTAATATTGTTAAATGCCAATAACTCAGTAACTTTAAATACAGACATCACAAACCTATAATCTAATTAAAGAGTAAATTAAAGAGCTTTCTATGTAACTTATTTTATTCCATAATTAATATTGCTGTACATCTGTTACAAGTAGCACAGAATTATATCTTTTTAAAGATATCTGTTAAAAATTCAAAGTTGTGACAATTCTGGGAAAAGAAGCAATCTTGTATAAAATAATAAATAATATTAATAACGAATCTATAGAAGACGTTGATAACTTTAAGTGCTTGGGCTGCGATGTATCTACCAACATCATCTTCATCAATTCACGGTATAGGCTAGGTTGGACCTGTTTCGGTCCCACATCTTTCCATCTTTTCAAGGATCTTCCTATGGATCGTCTTCCTTTAAGTTCAGTACATAGTCTAACCTTATTGAATTTGGTATTCCTAAGAAAATAGTTCGATTAATTAAAATGTATCTCAGTGAAAAGTACAGTAGAGTCCATATAAGCCAGTTTCTATCCAACGCTTTTCAATTCACTGCGGGCTAAAGCAAAAAGATGCACTACCACCTTTATTTTTTAACTTTGCTCTAGAATATGCTATTAGGAAAGTCAAGGAAAACAGAGAGGGTTTGGAAAAGAATGGGTTACATCAGCTGCTTGTTTATGCGGATGACGTGATTATGTTTGGAGAAAATCCACGAACTATTACCGAAAACACGGGAATTTTACTTGAAGCAAATAAAGAGATAGGTTTGGAAGTAAATCCCGAAAAGACAAAGTATATGATTATGTCTCGAGACGAGAATATTGCACGAAATGGAAATATAAAAATTGGAAATTTATCCTTTGAAGAGGTGAAAAATTTCAAAATATCTGTGAGCAAGAGTAACAAAATATAAATGATACTCGGGAGGAAATTAAACGCAGAATAAATATGGGAAATGCCTGTTATTATTCGGTTGAGAAACTTTTATCATCCAGTCTGCTGTCAAAAAATTTGAAAGTTAGAATTTATAAAACAGTTATATTACCGGTTGTTCTTTATGGTTGTGAAATTTGGACTCTCACTTTGAGAAAGGGACACAGGTTAAGGGTGTTTGAGAATAAGGTGCTTAGGAAAATATTTGGGGCTAAGAGGGATAAAGTTACAGGAGAATGGAGAAAGCTACACAACACAGAACTGCACGCATTGTATTCTTTACCTGACATAATTATGAACATTAAATCGAGACGTTTGAGATGGGCAGGGCATGTAGCACGTATGGGCGAATCCAAAAATGCATATAGAGTGTTAGTTGGGAGACCGGAGGGAAAAATACCTTTGGGGAGGCCGAGACGTAGATGGGAGGATAATATTAAAATGGATTTGAGGGAGGTGGGATATGATGATAGAGGCTGGATTAATCTTGCTCAGGATAGGGACCTATGAGGGCTTATGTGAGGGCGGCAATGAACCTCCGTGTTCCTTAAAAGCCAGTAAGTAAGTAGGGTAAACTCATCTAATTCCGTGACTCATGTAATTCCGTTATACTGAATATAATTAATATCACTGAATTTTGTGTACACGACAAATTGTTGGTAATTTGTTCAATGGATAGCAGCACTAATCAGCTACCGTCTCAAGAAGTTTGGGCTTCTGGGAACAAGTGCACTGCTAACAGGAAGTCATTTCATAGTGCGCCCTTGCTAAGAAGCTTGGTTTGAGTTGTCCTGGTGTCGTATCTTAAAATAAGTTAAAAAAACAGGTATGTGCAGAATAATACTTGTGTATAAATATATATTTCTATAGAGATTACTTTGAAGATTTAGAATGTGTACACAGTTGTCAGTTAACTTATATGATTTAGGCTACAAACCTTAAGTTGTCTGCACAATTTCTTAGGATTTTTAACATTTGGCTGCCATTACTGTATCACGGAATTAAGTGAACAGAAAATGAAAACTCGTTAAATGAACGTCACATGGCCTGTGCGACTAGTTGTCATCTGTATTAATTAATTATATCTGCTTAATTTTAAAACAAATTGGAATATATACATTTTTTTATAATATTTATTTACAATAATTAGATAATATATATTAAGTAATCGAATATTAACGCCAATTAAAATGAAGAAAATTTTGTATATGATAAATATTTAATAATGACCATCTTCGCATAGGGATCAACACTCTGTTCTCTGATCCGCACGTGGGTTCGATTCTCGGAACTCTCAGGCATTTTTAGTCAGGAACTGGTCTCAAGCTTTATCTACCCAGATTCTTAAAGATAACATAGTATCTGAATCTCAGCAAATGGGTGGATCAATTGTGATCTCTTTCTTGATTGTTGCGTCACTTTGTGAAGAACATCCCTCCAAGCAGACCTTTCCTTTTGTTGATGGACTCACATGGAAGTTACGTAGGTCCTGATTTGTTGGCTTTGGCCAGAGAAAACAAGACCATCCTCTTCACCATGTCTTCTCATAACATCCATATTCTGCAACCATTAGGAGTCAGTGTTTAGCGTCCTTGAAGCAAGCTTAGAGAAATGAGTTGGAGAACTTTCATATGACGAACTCCAATGTTGCACAAACACGATTTGACTTGTAAAAGTTATTCAATGTGGCATATGAGAAGGCAATGACATCAACAAATATCCGTTGAGAGTTTTATAAAACGGGAGTTTATCCATTCAACCCATCTTCTTTGACAGATGAAGCCCTTACAGCTAGCAAGTTCAAAGACAAGCCAACTCTTGGAAGTCAACAAAAGCAGGGTGACCTTCCAGAAGAAATAGTTTGTTCATCTGTCTGCTTCATCACAACAAAATGATTATGTTCAGTTGCCTGTTTGAACACAAGGGAAACGACGTCAGGCTGTAACAGATTTGTTGAAACACCCACATATGATCCATCAAAGAAAAAGAACGGTAAACCGCAAAATAGATGTCAGAGCCAAGTGCCTTACGCTACCAACCAAATCTCCAGCTGATGCTTCACCGCAGAAGTCTACAAAATCTTCTCAAGGAAAGCCATCCATATCACGAGCCAGTTCTAACGATGAAGATTGGGTTTGTGAGGTCTGTAACGGATCTTATAGTGTTGACGTCAAAAAACGAAATAATGAAAATTGGATTGCTTGCTCATTCTTTGGGAAAACATATCATGAGAAGTGTCAAATTGCAGAATCTGATGCTGATGTTTTATGTGTGATAGTTGTGCCACTACTGATGTTGATCGTGATGTTTCAAGTTGATTATATGAATAATGAATAACTTTAATTAGGGTAATTACGTTCATGTTAATGTTCAAGGTCACAGTGTAAGATTATTCTTTCTTTATTTTATGTACATATTGTGTCACGGAATTAAGGTTACAGTGTCACGGAATTAAGTAAATATCACGGAATTAAATAAAATGTGAGTGATGCTTTTAATTTTTTTTCTCTCTAAGTAAACACAGCTATCAGTGATTACTTCACGGATTGCCATATTACGACTTTTGAACAAATGTTTACAGTAATAAACAATATTATTTTGTGTCTTCATATAGAAGTAATAGTAATAAAATCTTATTATCACGGAATTAGATGAGTTTACCCTAAGTAAGTAAGTAAATAAGTATTATTATTATTATTATTATTATTATTATTATTAAAATTTTGTGTCGAGATTTAATATTGTCCATACTCTATAACTTACTTATGCATTTTATAATTAAGATCGTATCGCTCAAGATTTCGAAGGAAATCATGCTTCGCTAGTCCAAACAACTTGACGAATTTTGTTTTGAGCAGAATAATTTTGAGCAAAGCGAAGCTGGTAACTGAACATGTGATCAATTCTGAAATGTCCGAGATATCGAATCTCAATACAAATAAGCCCCCAAATTCTTTCCGTAAAATTCAATTCACCGCAAAAGCCTAAAACGTCAAGTCAGGAACTGAACGACAGAAAACACCGAACCCCTTCAATTCCAAACCTCTCTGTTATCCCGTACTTTCCTAATGGCATACTCTAGAGCAAAGTTAAAAAAGTAAAGGTGATAGTGCATCTCCCTGCTTTAGCCCACAGTGAATTAGAAACTCATCTGACAGAAACTGACCTATACGGACTCTGCTGTACGTTTCACTGAGACACATTTTAATTAATCGAACTAGTTTCTTGGGAATACCAATATATTATTATTATTATTATTATTATTATTATTATTATTATTATTATTATTATTATTATTATTACTACTATTATTTTGTGTTGAGATTTATACTTTACAATTTACTTATGGATTTACATCAAGTCAGGATTCAATCTCTATAGAATTAGCTGAAAGAGGCTGAACGACGAAAAGCACCGAACTCAGAAAGACTTGCACTGCTCCTCCGAAACCGAGACAGCGAACTGTGTTAGCCTCTGACTCTCGTATCATTTTAGAAGGAATGCTGGACGTGCACCTGCCAAGAGGCAGCTACACGTGGCTTCAAGTGGGAAAGAGAGAGGGAGGGAAGAAAGAGACAAAGAACGCCAAGGAAAAAAAAAAAAAGAAAGAGGGAGAGAAGAGGTTTCCACTACAGTTGAAACATTTTAATTGCATACAACTCATTACCCGGCTTCTAGCGTGCCTCCACTATGTGTCACTCCACAATATGCAGTCCAAGCCTGTCGTAACGAATCTCCTTTTCTCTGTAGCACATGTGTACAGACCTGATGGCTTCTTGTTCTCTGTTTTCTAATCGCATAAAGTCATCTCGATTTTCAAAATAATAATAATAATAATAATAATAATAATAATAATAATAATTATTATTATTATTATTATTATTATTATTATTATTATTATTATTATTATTATTATAGCTCGCGCAAGAAACGTTTACCGAAAACCAATGGTGGCGTTGCTGTCTGTTTTGACGTGTGTATATAGGCACGTCGAGAGGGGAGAGGTGCGAGCCGATGGAAGTACTGTCTCTTCCAAGAAGATGAACAAATGAAGACATTGCTGTGGAAATAAAGAACGTAGCAAGAGAAAATTTCGAAGCATATTAAACGCGCAACATATGTTTACGACCGAAATATTAATACCGTGCGATACAAGACACATTCACATGCAACGGAACAAACTAAAGTCTAATGTAACTATTACAACGCAAGACTGATTCTATCGATGTCATTTCTCTTCCGACTGTACTCTTGAATATCATTCAAGTTATCTCGTGACCTTTCCTCTCGCCCGCTCCTCCTTATCGCAGTGTTTGATTCGCATTTCTTCCAGGGTTGCCATACGTGCGAGTATAGTCGTACGCTTACGACTATTTTGACTAATTGTACGAGCTACGACGGAACTCTAAGTTGTATGCAGTTTAGTACGACTATCTTACTGAAGGGACAAAATTATTTTGGAACTCACAATGTCGGACTATAATTAAACAAAAATAACAGTTAATTTGCCCCTTTTCTAGACAACTGTTCTTTATTCAGTATGTCATTGGCTTATATCCCTGAACACACATAACATATTCTTTAAACGGATAAAAATGCTTTGAAATCAATATGGTGACTACATTTGCCATCCAAATCATAAATTCGTCATCTTGAGCTCCAGGTTTCATGTACCGGTACGTTGCGGTTATATCAAATTTAACAAAGTTCAGAGATCTGCTAACTTCATTGTATGTTCAGCAATGGAAGTATTTTTTATGAATGAAATAAAACCGCTCTAGGATTAAGAAATCTAGACGTGCTGACATTTTAGCAGTGTTGGATTTGAGTCGACTGCAGGTGGATTAATTTGATGTAATCATCAGCTGCCGCACTGATTTATATTAAATATCTGCCGTTGTGCCAGCCAAAGATAAAGTTTCTGCTGGCTTTCAATATTGTGAATTTTATTTCAACTCAACAATAGGATTTTATTCTTCCAACAATAATTCCTTTCTACAATTCACCTTAAACGCTCTCGTCAACAATAGAATTTTCACTCAACACAGTATTCGTTATAGCACTCCACTGACGGCAATGACAATTTACTTGGACTATTACGAACAACAATGAACTGTTAATGTTAACTAATATTTACAAAGCACTATTTACAAATCAGAACTATCAGTTCTCAGTTCACAGTTCTTCTAGCTCAGTCACTCAAGTTCACAGTATCTCGAACCACAGACCTTCAGAGACAGTTCACTGTACTCGAACTCAGGTCCCTCCAACTGCGGTCCACTGCACTCGAACTCAGGTCCCTCCAACTGCGGTCCACTGCACTCGAACTCAGGCCTTCGGATGCTGATACAGTTGCGGACGCACACTCGAGTCGAACTCCGGTACACAAGACTGGCTTGGTTGCTCTGGCTTTCTCACTGACTGACTGACTAATCAACTGAAAACTGCTCGAGTTCGCTGGCGTTTCTTCTTTTATAGCGAAATCATAGTTGCGAGGAATTTCTACAGGTGTGCAGAGAATTATCTGGATATCTCCACTTCGACGGACTTCTCGAAGAGTCGGGAGGGTCCGTCCCCCCTTTACTCCGTACGCAGCAGTTGCGCGCGCACTCTCTCTCCACTCTCTCGCCGCGTAGGCCCTTTCCCCTTTCCCCGCCGCGCGCCGTCCCTCAGTGCTCCGTGAAGCCCGCGCGGTCTGCTCTCTTGCGGGACGCTGGTCGTGAGTTCGAATCTCACGTCGCTGTCACAATATAATAATGTTGTTTCCGACCAAGCGTCATCATGCATGCTTTACTGAAAATGACAGTGTTGATGAAGAAATAGTAATTTGAATGCTAAATGCCATTGTGGATATCAACTATAATTACTAAAATTCTTGATTGGATGAAGAAATGGATGCTGGAATAGGAAAGACTGGAGAATGTTGGGTTTGCAGAGAAAGATCTGCCCTTGGACAGAACACTATGAATGAATGAATGAATGAATATAAATTTGTAGGATTATGAACCACTTTTTTATGGATGATATGTGAAATATATTTGCTCACGCTATCTATAAAATAGTAAAATCCTGAATGTACGACAATTTTATGCTGAAGTACGACTTTTTCATAAGTTGGTACGACGATTGCGTTTCATTTATCTGGCAACCCTGATTCCTTCCGTCGGTAATTCGTACTTGCGAGACCTATACTTCAAAACAAGCCCTAAAATTCGAAAGTGAAACTTGGGTGTTAAGAGCTACAGATAAATCAAGAATAGAAGCAGCACATATGAGGTTGCTGGGATCAACACTGGGAGTTACCCGAAGAGATAGACTACGTAATAAAGATATTAGAAACCAACTACAACAGGAGAATATGGTGGAAGAGATACAAAGATATCAGAAGCAATAGAAAGAACATGTATTAAGAATGAGTCGTTGAAGACTTCCACGGCAAGCTTTATTTTACAGACCATTTGGATGCCGAGACGGTGGGAGACTGGTGAGAAGATGGAGTGACCAATTTGACTGAAAACACTTAATTAGCCTCGGAACAAGTTGCAAAGGCCTAAGCAGTGTTTAGGAAGAAGATAATAATAATAATAATAATAATAATAATAATAATAATAATAATAATAATAATAATAATAATAATAATAATAATTATTATTATTATTATTATTATTTTACTTTATTTACTCATATTCAATGTGCTGTACGACAGCCAGGGCCAATAACAGTTCAGCACATGACAATTCCATAAAGAAGGTAGGTATCCCCGTAACATGCCATGAAGGCACTTGGGGGTATGGAGGTACGTGCTCCAACCACAAGAAAGTCTTTGCGGAATGAAACGGAGCGGGGTAATGCCACAGTCTACTATATACAGTCGCGAAGCTTGAGGTGATTTTTGCAAATCTCGTGATAAAGCGCTCCAAGCGGTTAGCAACTAGAAACAATAGACTGTCCACGGTCGACTTTGGACTGTGTCGTATTTGCATCGAGTGCTAGCTCGTTGCGTATTTCACATTGATGCTTGTGAAATGTTCGTTATTGGTTGTAATGAAAATGTTAATGGCTAAAATACAATAATTGGAATAATAATATTTTATTAGAGACGTAGAAAAATTAAGTTTGTTTTAATGAAATTTATTGATCACGTTTTATTTTCAATTCTGGTGGGATTATTATTGCTTAGGCCTACTTTTTTTTTTTTCAAAGGATATGTTTTAACTATAGCTCTTAATTTTGTTGTTGTTTTTATTTGTTGCTTTACTAGAGACGTAGAAAAAGTCTGTTACAATAAAATTTATTGATCACGTTTTATTTCCAATTCTGGTGTGATTATTATTGCTTAACCTCATCCCACTTTGTTAACTACGTAAGCCTACACTACAAGTACCGGTACACGTAAGTTACTCCATTAATTCATATTTCCATTATATTGTTGTAAAGGGAAATGAAAATTAATATTTATTGGTTTCATAGTTAATTATCGCTATAATCTTGAATGAGTGAAGCGATTATAGTAAATTTCAGTTCGTTTTGCACAAACAAAAATAATATTAACCTATTTCTTGCAGGTATCTTCGAGTTTATGGTGGAATTTAATATACTTCATTAAAGTAATAAATTAACTTTATGCATTTAATATTTCAATAATGGAAGGAAGGTGTTAACAACGAACGTGTAACATATTTTGTCGTCTGCTAGAGAGAGATCTGCGATGATGAGGCGATAGTAGCGATCCTAGTGGTGGGCAACTACCCATGTTTGCATTTTTACTACATATTGAGCTTCGCGACTGTATATAGTAGACTGTGGTAATGCTGTGAATGAATGTTGATATCATAAGATGTCATAAGGTCACACACGTGGGTACTCGTATCTCTATTGGCTCGCTCTCACAGCATAAATAATAACATTGTTACACATATTTATACTACCATAGTTACAAAATTAGATCACTGTTAATCTCCTGGTCTTTTAATCCCTCCATATAGGAAATAACATATGCAGGATAGCGCACGGTTTTTAAACTGACGTCATAACGATAATATTATCTATCTACTTCGCTCCAATAGATGACGCAATAGTAAGCACATTCCTTTCACAGTTGATCTCCTTGTTGGAGAACAGTAGAGCCCCATGCTTTCCATGACCTCGGCACTAGAATGAGGTGGTGTGGTCGGCACCACGCTCTGAACGCCTTTTAAACCCCGGGAAAGTCCCGGTACTCAACTTTATAGGAGGCTGAGTGAACCTTGGGGCGTTCTGAAAGTTTGGCAACGAGAAAAATCCTGTCACCACGACAATTCCATAAACAAGAACATTAATAATGATAGAAATTACAATACAAGTACATAGAAATAATTATTAAAATAATTACAATTAAAAATAATTGTAATTGAAAATGAAAGGATGGAATCTATAAATGAATATAATACAAATGATATTATAAAAGATAACGAGAATAATATTATAATACCTATCTAAACAAAAGACATAAGTTAATAACTGACATAAAACTCCAAAAAGTATATACTACACATTAAATGGATACAAGTTCAATCCATGCAAATTAGCATATTATTTTTATGCTCGACCATGCCGAAATGTAGTAACCCTTTAATGGACCTCATTAAAGTACACCTATTCATTGAAGTTCAGGTTTTCCACCAATCAGAAAACACCATTGTAGCAATATGATAGCGCAAGTATCGATTATTCTCGGATATACAATCGAAAGACAACTAGCGAAACGTCACGGAGGCTGGAAATCCAATACTGTCGCAGAAGGTTATGTTCTGTTACTATAATAATTAGCGTTAAGTGTAAATAATATTCAAATAAATTCGATTTGTCATCTCGTTTTTCAATGTATAAATCAATTTCCAGGTTATATCAAGATTAATGTTTATTTTACTCTCTAGATTATATCAAGGTCAATGCCATTTGTTTCTCGGAAAAAATCAATACCTTCGCGTTTGCGCACATCTCACAATTTACGAGGTCAGTTCCGCTCCCCAGTCAGATAAGAATAACATGAATACTTATGAATAATTTTAAGTTAGAAATATGGTCGAGCATAAAAAGTCATATGAACTTGCCTATAATGGTAATTATGACGCTCGCGTCTTAATTACTACCATTGTAGGCTCGTTGCATAATGTACTATTATACATCTGCAGACCGGACACAGACATTTAGAATTTCTATTGTAATAAATTTTATGAAATCTTACACCCTTAGCAGGAATACTAAGACTGATAATGCTTAGGAAGGATTCACAGTCAATATCACCCTTAATGACTTTACAAAAAAATAAATAATCAAGTAATTGACGTCTGGCAAATAAACTAAAGCAATTGAAATATATCATTATTAATGTTCTTGTTATGGAATTACTTTGAAGAGCTCACAAATAGCAAATGAAACCATGTTATGAAACTAGAAGGTTCAAATATAATTACGAACATAAAAACAAACAAAAATTAATTTTCTTAATTTTTCACTATAAAGGCTGGTCCACAATAAACCGGAAACGAGAATCGGAACGAAAACGAAAACGGTAAAATTGTTAAAATGTGTACATTTAAATGTGAGTATTCACAATTAACGAAAAGCTTTCCGGAGCCCAGGATCGGGAACGGAGAGTTGGCCAAGTTTCAACTTTGGCGTTCACGTTTCCGATCACAGCCCACTAGATTCATCCTATTGCCATATAAAAGCTATTTTGTCGTCATATATTTTGTAGCAAGAAGACCGTGACATAACCTATGCATTATTTTGTTCTGTGCTGTGCATCATGGAGCAAGTTTTATTTGATGAGATTCTATCCTCACGTTTACGATAAGCGGCGCGCCTCGTATAAAGATGAGAAAATGAAGGAGAATACGTGGCTTTCAATAGCTGCATCTTTGAATATCGATCGTAAGTGAATCATATTTTATTACTGTATTGGTTGTATTACACACTACATATTCATGCTTCAATTCAATAACTACTGTTGTGTTCATTTTTGTTCTATTACAAATGTTTCTTCTCTAATTATTTTATGTTATGGTAGACTTAAAATAGGTTGCGATAATAAAGATAAAATAATAAAGATAAATAATAATAATTCGAAGTTGGTTAACCTGTGTTTATGTTAGCTGCCTTGTACTCATGAGAGAACGCCATTGGTCAATTATACACAAATAACATCAGAATGCGTAATATCGACTTTACATATCGTTATTGACACGCATATCGATATGCATAGTCGTCTACGTTCTCGGTTTATTGTGAATCAAAAATTTTCATATTCACGTCCTCTGCTTCTCGTTTTCATTCTGTTTATTGTGAACCAGCCTTAATTCTTCTTCTTCTTCTTCTTATTATTATTATTATTATTATTATTATTATTATTATTATTATTATTAATAATCGTGAAAATCCTTTTTCCCAAACCGTTAACAAGAATGGTTTAGAATAGTAAATTTCATATTTTAATTGTCTCTAATGATAATGCTGTTCACTGACAGGTGTGATAATCTTCACAGGAGAAGCACTTTAATGACAGTGAAATTCGAGCTTAATTACATTTATGTGTACTCAGAGTTTTATTTTCCTCCGCAATGTTTGCTTGCATCTAAGCTTATGGTTTTGTATGCAAAATTAATCTTATCTGCGAAATTTTATTACAAACCAACGCTAATAATAGTAATTCATACGGTTCTGATGACTCCGGCGAACAATATTTCGTTCTTGCTTCGTTTTATCTACGTACTAACATACAATGTTAATTACTAAAAAGAGACAAGAACAGGTTTGGAACAAAATAACCCTCTGACTTAATCGGTAAGTTATGGCCGCGTCACTTATAGACATAAGCTGGACAAACAAGTAGTTTCTTGTCCTCATCCTACAGGTGTGCGTTTTTTAAAATAATGCAGGATGTGGCTGAAACATGCAGAAAATAAAACAATAACAAGCAACTTAATATCAAAGGTTGAAGGATGGAAATGTATTAAGATCATGAATGTGCTTTTAATACCACTAGCGTTACGAAAGAATAAATTTGTGCGTTTATTTATTACGTACATGGAAAACTTATTAGCGTGTCTGGAAAACAAGAACCCCTATAACGTAAAACGATTTTATACGAATAAAATTATGAGAAAGTGATATTAAAATTTGGTAGTGTTGATTTTAATAGGGCGTTTCCACTTATCAGTGGTTGCAACTAGTGCTGTGTCTCTTTTCCCATTTCCAAGACAGAGGGAAAGACTGTCGTATTAGACTGGCGGGGACTTACAGGTCGATTATGGAATTAAGGAAATTTGTATTTGAACGCATGGAAAAATGATATAAATTGACTATTATTGAAACTACGGGTCCATATAAAGTAATTTTATGTAATTTTTGCACTATTATAATGGATCACTTAATATTAAAAAAATAAGATATAACTATCCTTTAATTGAGGTTCTGGCTGATATGCACATCTATTATCAGGCAGTACATCTCACTTGATATGTGTCAGAGGAAGAACAATTGTTTGTATGCATCTGAAGTCTGACTAGTGTAATAAGTAGCTAGTGGGCGATGTATGCAATGGAGGGGGAAGGGGAACTGGCCACCATACCCATTATCTCCTGACCTAGTTGCCTCATAAGTGGTGCCTTCTTGGTATCACTGTCTTCGGACAGTTGACCAAACAACAAGAGATAACTTTCATGTGCATAGTATTTTTTTGGCTCATCATATTTACGTGAAAAACAAGGAGAAGACAAACTACAAGGGGAAACCAAGAGAAATACAAGGAGATTTAAGGTAAGACAAGGATAGTAAGGCAAAGACAGGGATAACAAGGAGAATACAAGAAGAAAAACGAAAATATAAGGTGAACGGGAAAACAAGAAGAAGGAGTAGAAAATAAAAACAAGGAGAAAAGGAGGGGTGGTGAAGGAGAACAAGGAAAAGTGAAGGAGAACAAGTGGAATATAAGGATAACGAGGGGAAGGAAAGGAGATAAATGGGAACATATGGAAAACAAATTAAATACAAAGAGAAATAAGACAATCCAATGAGAAAAAGGGGATATCAAGGAGAAGAAGGTGTAGTGAAGAAGAACATGGGAAATCCAAGGAACATAACTGGAATATAAGGAGAACAAGGAGAAGACTGGGAAAGCAATAGAAATATATAGAAAACAGGGAGAATACAGGAAGAACAAAAGCAAAGCAGGGAGAATAAGATGATAATAATTAGAAAAAAAAAGAATTAGAAAAAATATAATAGAAGGAGAACAGGAAAAATACAGGAGACTACAAGGAGAATATAGAAAATACTTAGAAAACAAGGAGAATACAGGGAGAACAAAAGCAAGGATAACTCGGAGAATACAAAGAGAACACGGGAAATATAAATAGATAACGGATAATAGAAAGAGAATAGGAAAACACACAGAATGCAAAGCACAGAGAATACAAGAACAACACAAGGAATACAAGGAAAACACGCTGATCATAAAGAGAACACAGGGAATACAAAGAAAAGACGGCGAATACAAAAAGAATACGGAGAATACAAGGACAACACGGAGAATACGAGGACAACACAGAGAACACGAGGACAACACAGAGAACACAAGGACAACACAGAGAAAACAAGGAGAACTCGCCGAATACAAGGAGAACAGAGATGGATACAAAGAGAACACGGAAAATACAAATATATGATGGATAATATGAACACGGAGACTATAAGGACAATGCAGAGAATCTTTGCATCAGTAATAACATACAGTAGCTTAAAGAAATGTTTCCTTTATTTTATGCATTTCTGGCATAGATCACTCTCTTAAATCCCGGCTACCAACAAGACGTGAAAGGAAATTTATCTCCTTTTACGAGCTATTGCATGATGATATCTTCGACTCCACCTAGAATTACTGCCATCTTTGACTTCATTTGGGATTATTTCTATCATCTATCTCAACTAGTTACTTCTATCTTCGACTCAACCTAGAATTACTTCAATCTTCGGCTTCACCAAGAATTACTTCCATCTTAGACTTAACCTAAATTATTTTCATCTCAGACTTCAGCTGGAATTACTTTCATCTTCAACTTCACCTAGAATTATCTTCATCTTCGACTCCACCTAAAATTACTTCTATGTTCGATTCTAACTAAAATTATTTTCATTCTCAAATCCATCTAAAATATTTCCATCCTACACTTCACACAGAATATCACTTCCAGCTTATACTCCACATTGAATATTATTTACATCTTCGGATCCACTGCGAATCACTTCAATCTTCGAATTCACCTCAGATTATTACAGATGGTACCCAGAATTTCTTTCGGGTTCGAATTCATCCGGAATTGTTTCCATTTCTGAATCCATCTAGAATTGCTTCCAATTCCGGTTGCACCTACAATAATTGCTTCCAACTCCGGCTCCACCTAGAATTACTTCCAACTCCGGCTCCACGTAGAACTGTTTCTTCGGCAGAATTTCTTCTGTCCCAGACTGTACCCACTTCCATCACTTCCATCTTCGAATTCACCTAAGATTATTTCAGATGGTACCCAGAATTTCATTCGAGTTCAAATTCATCCAGAATTGTTTCCATTTCTGAATCAATTCCGTTTAGCTTCCAACTTAGAATTGCTTGCAACTCCGGCTCCACGTATAACTGTTTCCGACTTCGACTTCAACCCAAATTTATTCTGTCCCCGACTGTACCCACTTCCATCACTTCCATCTTTTCATCTAAGATTACTTCAGCTGAATTCATCCGGAATTGTTTCCATTTCTGAATACATCTAGAATTGCTTCCAATTCCGGTTGCACCTACAATAATTCCGGCTCCACCTAGAATTACTTCCAACTCCGGCTCCACGTAGAACTGTTTCCGACTTCGACTTCAACCCCAGAATTTCTTCTGTCCCGACTGTACCCACTTTCATCTTCCAATCTAAGATTATTACAGATTACCCAGAATTTCACATCTAGAATTGTTTCCATTTCTGAATACATCTTGCAATTCCGGTTCCACCTACAATAATTGCTTCAACTCCGGCTCCACCTAGAATTACTTCCAACTCCGGCTCCACGTAGAACTGTTTTCGACTTCAACCCCAGAATTTCTTCTGTCCCAGACTGTACCCACTTCCATCACTTCCATCTTCGAATTCATCTAAGATTATTTCAGATGGTACCCAGAATTTCATTCGGGTTCGAATTCATCCAGAATTGTTTCCATTTCTGAATACATCTAGAACAACAGTTCACCTACAATAATTGCTTCCAACTCCGGCTCCACCTAGAATTACTTATTCCAACGTAGAACTGTTTCCGACTTCGACTTCAACCCCAGAATTTCTTCTGTCCCAGATCCACTTCCATCTTCGAACCTAAGATTATTTCAGATGGTACCCAGAATTTCATTCGGGTTCGAATTTCAGAATTGTTTCCATTTCTGAATACATCATTGTTTCCAATTCCGGTTTACAATAATTGCTTCAACTCCGGACCTAGAATTACCCAACTCCGGCTCCACGTAGAACTGTTTCCGACTTCGACTTCAACCCCATTTCTTCTGTCCCAGACTGTACCCACTTCCATCACTTCCATCTTCGAATTAACCTAAGATTTTCAGATGGTACCCAGAATTTCATTCGGGTTCGAATTCATCCGGAATTGTTTCCATTTCTGAATCCATCTAGAATTGCTTCCAATTCCGGTTGCACCTACAATAATTGCTTCCAACTCCGGCTCCACCTAGAATTACTTCCAACTCCGGCTCCACGTAGAACTGTTTCCGACTTCGTCTTCAACCCCAGAATTTATTCTGTCCCCTACTGTACCCACTTCCATCACTTCCATCTTCGAATTCACCTCAGATTATTTCAGATGGTATCCAGAATTTCATTCGGGTTCGAATTCATCCAGAATTGTTTCCATTTCTGAATCCATCTAGAATTGCTTCCAATTCCGGTTCCACCTACAATAATTGCTCTCAACTCCGGCTCCACCTAGAATTGCTTGCAACTCCGACTCCGCGTAGAACTGTTTCCCACTTCGTCTTCAACCCCAGAATTTCTTCTGTCCCCGACTGTACTCACTTCCATCACTTCCATCTTCGAATTCACCTAAGATTATTTCAGATGGTACCCAGAATTTCTTTCGGGTTCGAATTCATCTAGAATTGTTTCCATTTCTGAATCCATCTAGAATTGCTTCCAATTCCGGTTCCACCTACAATAATTGTTTCCAACTTCGGCTCCACTTATAATTACTTCCAACTCCGGCTCCACGTAGAACTGTTTCCGACTTCGACTTCAACCCCAGAATGTCTTCTGTTCCCGACTGTACCCACTTCCATCACTTCCATCTTCGAATTCACCTAAGATTATTTCAGATGGTACCCAGAATTTCATTCGGCTTCGAATTCATCTAGAATTGTTTCCATTTCTGAATCCATCTAGAATTTCTTCCAATTCCGGTTCCACATACAATAATTGCTCTCAACTTCGGCTCCACTTATAATTGCTTACAACTCCGTCTCCACGTAGAACTGTTTCCGACTTCAACTTCAACCCCAGAATTTCTTCTGTTCCCGACTGTACCCACTTCCATCACTTCCATCTTCGAATTCACCTAAGATTATTTCAGATGGTATCCAGAATTTCTTTCGGGTTAGAATTCATCTAGAATTGTTTACATTTCTGAATCCATCTAGAATATTGCTTCCAATTCCGGTTCCACGTACAATAATTGCTTCCAATTCCGGCTCCACCTAGAATTTCTTCCAACTCTGGTTCGATGTAGAATTGCTTCACATAGAACATCACTTGCACCCTATATTCCATACAGAATATTATTTACATCTTCGGCGCCACTGAGAATCACTTCCATTTTCGAAAAATTACCTAAGATTACTTTAGATGGTGCCCACAATCTCTTTCGGGTTCGAATTCATCTAGAATTATTTACACTTCTGAATCTATCTAGAATTGCTTCCAATTCTGGTACCACGTACAATAATTGCTTCCAACTCCGACTCCACCTGGAATTTCTTCCAACTCTGGTTCGATGTAGAATTGCTTCACATAGAACATCACTTGCACCCTATATTCCATACAGAATATTATTTACATCTTCGGCTCCACTGAGAATTACTTCCATCTTCGAATTCATCTAAGATTATTTCAGATGGTACCAGAATTTCTTTCGGGTTCGAAATCATCTAGAATTGTTTCCATTTCAGAATCCATCTACAATTGCTTCACAGTTCCACTTACAATTGATTCCAATTCCGACACCAGTTCTACTTAAAATTATTGCTTCCAACTCCGACTTCATGTAGAACTGCTTCTGACTTTGACTTCAACCCCAGGATTTCTTCCGTCCCCCGACTGTACCCAGAATTGATTCCGATCTCTACTCTTTCAAAACGTACTTTTGACCCCAGAAAAAATGTTTCAGACTTCACCCAAAATTGTTTCCGACTATATTCAAACTTTCTCTCAACTTAACCAGAGTTTCTTTCAACTCAACACAGAATTACTCCCGGATCAAGCTTGCATTTAATGCAGACTTCTTCCGACTATATCTTGACCATACATTTCTTCTTACTTTACCCGAAACAGCTTACAACTCCGACTATACCCAAAATCGTTTCACATCCTAAATTATTGATTCCATCATCGATTTCATAGGTTTTCTCTCAAGATTCAAATATTTGCAAGGAGGAACGAATGTTTATTTCTCCCGCTGAAGATAGAATATTTGAGATTTGAGCCACGTTGCCACTGAGGTCTTAAATCTGGAAGAGATTGTACGCTACAACCGCCACGTTCAACAATGCTACGACAGAGCGTGTTGTGACGCGCAGTGCATTATGTAATTTTAATAAGAAGCCCCTCTCCACCACCATCACATCCAAAAAAGTTTGAAACCTCTTTCCCCCGTACATATATTTTATACATAAAAAAATCTGATCTAACTTTTTTTTTCTAAAATACTCGACGGATTTATGAGACCTCTCTCTCTCTCTCCTCTCTCTCTCTCTTTCTCTGTTCCCAAGGAAAAATGGAAGAAAAAAGGTATACATATATAGCTGAAGACTTTCGTTTTTCCATCAACGAAGTTTGCCGTTTAGTTAGAATTATTTTTCCAAGGGAAATTGCTTGCTGTTGCTGCGAGGGCGTTTTTACTCCTTCAACCTCACTCACCCCTTCCTTCGCCCCCCAAAACTCCTCTACCAACTTCCCCCCAGAGCCTCAACCTCCTGGTAACCCCCGTTTGGCCTCTCCTCACCCCTTTCTCCTCATCTCAAAAGACCTCGCCAAAGCATTTTTTCCCTTCCCTTCGCCCCTCTGTTCCATCTCCTTGCTTTTCGTCAACGGTGGAAACGCATAAGATATTATAATATGCCAAGAAGCAGACGGCGGTCCCTAAGTTTGTAGCGTTGGCTCTCAAATTATCCCTTCATATCGCGTAGCGCTTAGACCAGGTCTCCTCGACGCTGGTTGAGGAGTTTTTCCAGATGAGTGAAGGTGGAAACAATCAATTTTAATAAAGGCATATTGTCTCCGTGGAATCGTGTAATTCATGCAAAAATATGAAATATGATGATATAATAATATAACGAAAAGTAGCTGCTAATAATCGTATAACTCGGGGGACCGAGTTAAGTTATACTGTTAGAAACCAGGGCATCATGTGATGTACGGAGACGTTCGTTTTAATATCCATGCAAATATGGGAATAAAAATTTAATGTTCTTAAAGTTATATCGCAGGCCATGAACAAGGTCTAGCCAGACACAGAGTACAACGTATTTCATATTTAATCCAGTTCTGCATGCTGACGTAATATTTATATATACTTAATAAGTAAATATGATTTCATTGCTTCATCTGACAAAATTGTACTTCATTAGTGAACGTTTTTATTGTCTTATACAGTGCTACCGAGTAATTCAAAATGTTTCAAAGAAATCAAACAAGAATAACACAAAGTGCGTTTATGTAAAAAGTAGGCAGACAGAAAAGAATAAACAAAGAAAGAAAGACATAAATAAAATGAATAAATTAAGAGGTAAGCAAATCAAGAAAAGGAAAAGCTAGAATAGCAGTAAATGCAAAGACATAAAAAAATAAATACAGAGAAAAATAAAAATACAAAACAAACCTACAAAAATAAGAGAGAATTGAAATAGAGAAAAGGAAGAAAATGAAGTAGGGGTGAAAACGAGAGAAGGCGAAAGAGAAGAAATGAAGGGAAGAACAGGAGAAGTTACGAAGAGAAAGTACTTATAAAACCAAAAAGAAGAGAGAAAAGGTAAAGTTGGATAAAAACTAGGAACAACATAGTGGGGAAAAAGTAAAATGAAAGACAAAGAAAGCTATGGAGAAACGAAACGGAATGGAGAAGAGAAGAAGAGTAGTAAGAGGAAAGAGCAAAGAGAAAGAAAATAAGGAAAAGGGAAAGAGGACAAAAAAGGTAAGAAAAGAAAACAGAGGAAGGAAAAGAAAGCGAGAGAGAAAAGGAAAAGAGAAGGATGAGGAAAATGGAAGAAAAACAGAAGAAAGAAAAGAGATTAAAAGAGGAAGAAGGAAGAAAAGTGGAGAGGGGAGGAAGAAAAAGAAAAAACAAAGTGAAATGAAAAACTGATTGAAAAGAGTAGCCTAATACAAAATAAGAGAAGAAAAAAGGGCAAACAAATAAAGAATAAGAATCATGAAAGAAATAGGAAAGGAAAGAAAAAGACTGTGGATAATAGAAGGAAAAGAGGAGAAAAGGAAAAGAAAAGAACAATAAGGGAGAAGAAAAAGGGAAAGAAGAAAAAGGGGAAGAAGAGAAAGGGAAAGAAGAAAAGAGGAAAAGAATAAGAAGGAAAAGAAGACATAGGAAAGAAAACGAAAGAGGGAAGAGGTGGGAAAGGGAAGAAAAGGAAATTGGAAAAATAGAAGAAGCGAGAAAAGGGAAGAAGAGGAAAAAGGGACGAAGAAAAGTAGAAAATTGAAAAGGGAAGAAGAAAAGGGAAAAATGAAAAGGAAGAAAAAAAAGGGAAAATGAAAAGGGAAGAAGAAAAGGGAAAAATGAAAAGGGAAGAAGAAAAGGGAAAAATGAAAAGGGAAGAAGAAAGGGAAAAATGAAAAGGGAAGAAGGAAAGAGAAAATGAAAAGGGAAGAAGAAAAGGGAAAAATGAAAAGGGAAGAAGAAAAGGGAAAAATGAAAAGGGCAGAAGAAAAGGGAAAAATGAAAAGGGAAGAAGAAAAGGAAAATGAAAAGGGAAGAAGAAAAGGGAAAATGAAAAGGGAAGAAGAAAAGGGAAAAATGAAAAGGGAAGAAGGAAAGGGAAAAATGAAAAGGGAAGAAGAAAAGGGAAAAATGAAAAGGGAAGAAGAAAAGGGAAAAATGAAAAAGGAAGAAGAAAAGGGAAAAATGAAAAGGGAAGAAGAAAAGGAAAAATGAAAAGGGAAGAAGAAAAGGAAAAATGAAAAGGGTAGAAGAAAGGGAAAAATGAAAAGGGAAGAAGAAAAGGGAAAAATGAAAAGGGAAGAAGAAAAGGGAAAAATGAAAAGGGAAGAAGAAAAGGGACAAATGAAAAGAGAAGAAGAAAAGGAAAATGAAAAGGGAACAAGAAAAGGGAAAAATGAAAAGGGAAGAAGAAAAGGGAAAAATGAAAAAGAGAGGAGGAAAGAAGGAAAAGAAGAAGAAAAGAAGAGAAGATGAGGATATGGGAAAGAAGAGGGAAAAGGGAAGTAAAGGAGAGAATGAAAAAGGGAAGAAGAAAAAGGTAAAAAGAAGAATAAGAGGGAAAAGAAGAGGCAAGGAATAAGACGAAATAGAGAAGATGAGGAAAAAAGAAAACAGAAAAAGGGAAGAAAGAAAAGGTGAGAATGAAAAGGGAACAACAGGAAAAGGGAAGAGAAGAAGAGAAAAATGAGAAGGCGATAAAGGGAAGAAAAAGGAAAGGAAAATGGAGGAAAAAAGGGTAGGAGAATAGCAAATTCAAGCAGAAAAACGGAAAGGGGAGGAGAAAAGTACGAAGAAAACAGGAATAAGGAGAAAGGAAGAGAAAGAGAAGAGGAAGGAAATGGGAAGAAGAACGAAATGAGTGATAGAGAAAGAGGAATAAGGTGAAAAACGGTAAAAGAAACTAAACGCAAGAAGAGAAAGAGAAGAACAAAAGATAGGAAGATAAAAAAGATAATAAAAATACTGATAGAGAGACAGAGAAAACGGAAATGTGAAGACAAAGAGGAAAGGAAAATAATGTTAACGAGAAGGAAAGGAGAAATAGAAGTGTCTCTTCAAATATTACATCATCATCTGTATTTCAATTAATCCACTTATATTTGCCTTAAACAATTAACTTTCTTTTTTCTCTAATGTATCACATCACATTATATTGTACATGTTTATTGTATTCAGGACCCTTGTGGTCACTCAAATTCTTTGAGCTGATGTCTATAATTTAGAATTTATATATATATAGCTAGAAATAGTGGGGAATAGAATGAAAGGAGAGACTGAAATAAAAGAGAAATTGAATGGTGGAAAACATGATAGAAGATAAAATGGCGAGACAATTTAAAGAGGAGTACAACTGAAGGAAAAAGGGAGAGTAAAGACAAGAAAAAGGTGTAAGTGGAGATAAAAGAGAACTAGGAAGAGAAAGGAATGAGGAGAAGAAGGAATAAGGAGGGAACGGGAGGAAATAAGTGAGAGAAGAGAAATATGATACTAAGACGAGAAAGACAAGATGATGAGAAAAATAAGTATTATAAAATATGGAGAAACAGTAGTCTAGTAAGAAGAAAATGAAGGGGAGAAGGATAAGACCAGGGAGAGATTAGAAATAGGACGGAAGGAGTGAAATGAAGAAATACGGTAAATTCAAAGGAAAGAGAAAAAGTAATAGTAGTAGTAGTAGTAGTAGTAGTAGTAGTAGTAGTAGTAGTAGTAGTAGTATAATAGCGTAAATAGTAATTATGGTGGTAGTGAAATTTTATTTGACGACAATTTCTACAGTAAAATTTCTATGTGGGCAAGAAATTACTTACAAATTTTGCCTCGTGCTTTCTATCGGAAATATATTTCCAAATATAAATGACACTCGAGAGGAAAGTAAACGGAGAATAAATATGAGAAATGTCTGCTACTATTCGGTCGACAAGCTTTTGTCATCCAGTTTGCTCTCGAAAAGGCTTAAAGTTAGAATTTATAAAACAGTTATATTACCAGTTGTTCTGTATGGTTCTGAAACGTGGACTATCACTTTGAGAGAGGAACAGAGGTTAAGGTTGTTCGAGAATAAGGAAAATATTTGGGGCTAGGAAGGATGAAGTTACAGGAGAATGGTGAAAGTTGCACAACGCAGAACTGCACGCATTGTATTCTTCACCTAACATAATTATGAACATTAAATTCAAACGGTTGAGATGGACAAGGCTTGTGTAGCACGTATGATGAATCCAGAAATGCATATAGAGTGTTACTTGGGAGACCTGAGGGGAAAATGATCTTTGCGGAGGCCGAGACGTAGATAGGAGGATATTGTGACAGCCACGTGAGATTCGATCTCACGACCGGCAGAAGAAGGGCTAGGTCGGCCGTGATTCGGGCAGGTTGCGCGCGCATCTGCTTCCTGGGGCATGTGCTGTGGCATAGAGAAGAGAGGGGAGAGAGCGACCGCGGCAGAGAGGAGAGAAATCCAGATTATTCGAGAATGCTATCTCTGGACACCCGTGGAAATTTCTAGCATTGTAGTTTGGTTATAAATTACGACACGCGAGTGAACTTGAGCAGTTTAGCAGTTTAGTTGGTTAAGTGTTGTTATAGTCAGTGGACAGCAAGCCAGTCTTGTGTAGCAGTGAAGCCAGCTTCGAGACAGGAGTTCGACTTGAGTGTGTCCGCAGCTGTGTGAGCATTTGAAGCCCTGAGTTCGAGTGCAGTGGACCGTAGTTGGGGAACCTGAGTTCGAGGTTCAGTGGACTGTCTCTGAAGGTCTGTGGTTCGAGATACTGTGAACTTGAGTGACTGAGCTAGAAGAACTAACCAAGGCAAACGAACTATGAACTGAGAACTGACAGTTCTGATTTGTAAATAGTGCTTTGTGAACATTAGTTAAAATTAACAGTTCATTGTTCGTTCTCAATAATCCAAGTAAATTGTCATTGTCGTCTGTGGAGTGCAATAACGAATACTGTGTGGAGTGGAAATCCCATTGTTGACGGGAGTAGAATTGAATTGTAGAAAGTGAAGAGTTATTGTTGTAAGAATAAAACTACATGGTTTTTTTGTAAGAAATTTACAATATTAAAATGGATTTGAGGGGAATGGAATATGTTGCTAAGGACTGAATTAATCTTGCTCAGGATAGGGACCAATGACGGGCTTATGTGAGGGAGGCAATGAACCTCCGGGTTCTGTAAAATCCATTTGTAAGTAGCCTAAGTATATCACCCTGGATCATATATAGATTGCTCATTCCTATGTTAAAATAGGTTGCACTTTGAAGAGAACAACCGCCAGGATCGCTACCCGTCCGTCGTAAACGAACACGAGATGGCAGTACAGTCGCTAATGCAATTCAAATGGGAGTTATGACGTGACTTTTTATGTAACAACTAGATGGCAGGATAGTAAACCTGACAAAAGTTGTTACCGTCAAAGCCTAGCAATGTGAGTATATATGATTTAGGATATCACCAACACCTAAATTTCCAGCTTTACGTTCCATTCGGAGGAAGTCGCGCTGAGGGTTTTATCGCCCTTCATAAATCATCATTGGATGGTCAGATTTGGACCCGTTAATATGGAAAGGGAAAGGAGGAAGGCGAGGAATAAAAGTAAAGGGAAAAGACGTAGAAATGAGGGGGAGGAAGAAGATTAGGAACTGGAATGAAGGAAGACTTTGAGAGAATTGGTCTTCTTTTCTGAAAATGAATCTATTGTTGACAACTGGTTTCTTATTGTAATCAAAATATTCTTTAAGAATGTATATAATCGCAGTGACTCTTGTGTTGAGAGTCTGCATACTATATTGACGAACCATCACAACTTACTGCATTTTGTGCCAATTTTACTATTGCTTCGCGAACGACGCTGTGCCCTAAACACTGACGTCAATAATGATCGAGTTTCCACGGTTGACAATCGAGAACTTCATAGAAGTGGAACGAAACTTTGAAGTAAACTTTGAGAAGCCATTTTATCTCCGCATTAGCATGGATATTAAAACACACTTGTGCAAGTTCAACCTCTGACCTGGTATTCAGAAGTTATTGTACGTAGAACTTATTTCGGTCATTTTCATCCACAAATTTATGCTGTTGCAAGAACACCTAAACCGGCCTTTAACCCATGCCTTAGCACATGCCTTAGGAGAGTAGATATTTTTTAGATTTTCGTATATAAGTAAGGTACTTATTTAGGACGGGTTGGGAGGGCATATAGATCCCCCAGTGATCACATCAGTTTCTACTAATCAATACTATAAATCCAAGGGATTTTCAAGATATTTTACTAAGTTCCTACAGTGCCCGGGACGTAAGTAACCTTCACCTTATTATTATTATTATTATTATTATTATTATTATTATTATTATTATTATTATTACATAATATCTACGTCCGATTTATTTTCAATATCCGTCGACATGATCATATATCGGAATATTTTCTACGACTCTCCTGGTTCCGCTTGCAAGATCGACGTTTAGTACATTCTCTTTACCTGTTATATCGAATTATACATGATTCCACACCCAACTACCTTGCCTCTCAGTTTACTCTCCTAGCTTCACATCATAATCGCAATACACGTTCACAGCACAATCTGTTGCTAAGAATACCACGTCATCAGACATCCCTGTACTCGTTCTTTCTCAATCAGCCAGTCTTAGTCCTCAGTTGTTTAAAATTAGGTTGTTTAGAAATATTTTAAATGCAAAGAATTAGTTTTTTATTTGTATAATGATTTTATTTATTTATTATTATTATTATTATTATTATTATTATTATTATTTTACACAGTCATTACTTTATTTTTCCATTAACACTTATATCTAGGTAATTGTCATGTCTCAATGTAACACATACTGTGCTGATCATACTAATTCTGCTATTCCTTTAGTTGTGAGATTATATTCATATGTATTAATTTTTTTTAAGTTAATACTGTAGACTAGAATGTATTTTCCTGTTTGTGATTATATATTCAGTCTCTTTTTTTTAATTATATATTTTTTATTATTGTTATTTTAAAGTTAATATTGATTGTGTATATGTATTCAATCTCTCTTTTACTTAATTATGTTTATTATTTTTTTAAGTTAATATTTGTATACCGGTATCTATTTTTCTGATGGCCTTAACTCTGTCAGGGAAAATAAAACTATTATTACTATTATTATTATTATTATTATTATTATTATTATTATTATTATTATTATTATTATTATTATTATTATTATTTCATATTTTCATATTTTTATTTTGACTTATTTTTCACATTTTGTTATGCCTTTCCTTTTCTTTCTATATGTTATATATTAGGCCTATGTGTCATTTCTACTGACTTGCTGTTTACATTGTATTATGATTATCTACTTCCATTTTTTTGTACTACCTAATTTGTAAATTTGTAGTGTTTTTTTGTATCGCAGTTTTACTCCTGGTTGAGTATTAAAGAAGGCCCTATGGCCTTACCTCTGTCAGGTTAAATAAACAATTATTATTGTTATTATTATTATTATTATTATTATTATTATTATTAAAACCTTTTCATCTGTGGCAACTTTCCGCAAATAGAAGAATTAGAGTTGCTTCTGAGAGATAAGTTGATATGTAACGTAATTAATTAAGATGATATGTAATTTAGTTGATATGTAAATAAATTAAGGTGATATGTAATTAATTAAGATAATATATGATTACTTAATTGGTAATAGTTGGGTGAAACAGAAGTACTTATAAGTTAGATTTACTTTTGCTTATCGTAGGCGTTATTATAGAATAGTTTTTATTTATAGTCCTAGGTTTATTGCATCTACTATTTATAGATTTACGTTTATTTTATTTTATTTAATGTAATTGTAATTATTGTATATTATATATCACTGCCACAGGGTGTATACCCAATTGTAGTGTTAATAAATACATACATATATAACCTTTGTAAGTGTAGTGCCAGTAGAAAATGCTAGATAAAAAGTCATTTTTTTATAATATGCAACACAGCTGTCCAGTATGTAACAAGCTTCATTACAACTTAAAAAGTCGTTAAATTCATTCGCAGACAAACCTGTAGCTAGATAAATGAGGTAAATATTGCTTTAAAATTGTGTTACAGTGTCTGAAATGGCAGCTGCAATACAGTGGAAGTAATACATTTGAAGACTCAGTACATCAGCAGTGACTAAGTTGCAAGGTAACAAGTGTGTTCGCCAGAGATTATCGAAGTTGGCATCTAACAAGCAACACATACGCAGCAGGTGCAACACACCCTTTCCAGAGAGGGTGTACCAAATAATACGGGCGTGGTCCATTCTAAGTCCTACGTATCTAGACCTCAGCGGACGTGTTCATTCAACAAGCAGAGTAACGTCAGCTTTCTGTAAGACGCCTTTACAGAGTCGGTAAACCGATTACCAGTGAACTAATGGTTCTTTCAAATATTCCGCTCGTCCTTGGAAGATTTGAAGACCATTTGTTTCATGGTGAAGCCACGTAGGGAATAACAATTGAGGACGGAACAGGGCATAGTTACGATTGTAAGAAGCTAATATTCTGTTTAGTGACGTTCTTTTTTGGACATATGCAGCCATCGAAGTGTCTTGTTCAATCTAAACATTTCAGTCATTTATAAAGATTGTTTCCTTTTTGAGTTACTTATGTAAGTCTATCCCTTAACAGCAATGGTTTGAAAGTTTTAATCAATTAATTGTAGTATAACAATTTTATTTTCCACCTTTGCTTATCCTAATGTTATTAGTGTACATTAACGTTTTCGATACTTTTATTGTATCATCTTCAGTTGTTAGGATGTTATGTTAACATGTGTGATGAAAACCTAGCCTCGTGGTGTATTGTGGGTTGTTCAAATGCATAGAACCTATCATGATTTCCTAGTCTTGCTAGAATTAATCGTTGCTGTGATTTAACCTAATTCAGTGTCTCTAGTTACATGTTAAAATTCTGTTAAAATTCACTATGAAGGCCCGTGTGGGACAATATAACATTATGTGAGAACGATAATATAAGATATAAATGTAAGACAAATGGAGTATAAAACACTATAAAACACTTTGAACACATGTTCTGTTGGCAGTGTTAGCCAGTTGTTATGTCGTTGAATTGGGCTGCTTCTGCTGGTCTTTGTTGAATCACTGTCTTTAAATGAAGCACTTTTGTTCACTGATTTATCTGTAGTTTTTTACTTTTAAAAAAGTTATTTTGTTCGTACAGACTAATGTGAAAATCATTGATACAGTTTCTATGTGTCGGTAATTAGATGCATGTAAACTAATAACATTAGGATAAGCAAAGGTGGAAAATAAAATTGTTATAGTTAAATAATTTAGCTTATCGGTATACTACAAAATGAAATTAATTAATTGTAGGCCATTTCTTCAACTTAGCTTTCAATTTCAGCAATATAAACGCCAATAACAACAGACGGAACCAAAAGGCTGGAGAAAAATTATTAGAAAATGTTGGCTATGTAGAGGAGAAGGTGGAAATATGGACTAGGAGTGGTAATATGGGCTACCTCGTTTTTTACTATATATGGTGTTGTTACCTAGTGAAAAAGCTCTAAAAGTACATCTCGTGTCCATCAGTCTGCGTGCACAAAGAGGCAAATCAGTTGTCTTTGTAGTACGGATGCGGTGTGTTGTTTGTGTTTTTCATCAATTTCAAAGTTTTTGCAGGTATGTAGTTTCAATTTTATTGAAATAAATATATTTCATGTTTAGAAATCACGCTTGATGTGTTGCACTGATTAAGAATAGCTCTATCACATTGCATTTGAGTAATATTTATTTAGGACAACAATTGCAATACATAATCTTAGAAACCTTCATGAGTCGATGCTGCTAATATGGGCTACCGCTATGTGTCAAATATGGGATAGGTAGCCCATATTACCAGCACGTTAACACGTCCCGTATTTTCACTATCGTGATTTGCGTTATTTGTTACAGAATATTACCACTGATGTGACACAGATTTCCTATTTATGTTTCTTTGTTTTTTCCAATTTTATTTTCAAATTCTTGTGTTAGCCCATATTTAGACCTCACTATCTATAGAAGACCAGTTCGTCTTACTTTCAAAAAGTAATTATATGCAAATATCTATTGCAACTATTGACCTTTAAGACTGGAAAAATTGTATATGAATAATTACTTTGTATGTCAATAAAGATGTCCAAGCAATATGCCACACCATTTTCCATTATTATGAGGAAAAAAAAGTGGTAACCCACTATTTACATGCTTATCACGAGGTTTACAGGCTGGTTTATGGAGGTGATTCCTGGTGTTATTTGGAACAAAAATGTAAATAATGATTAATGGTGACATTCATAATTGGAAGTTATGGAAATTTGAAAAAAAAAAAAACAGAAAAAAACTTTTTTATTTTAGGATATCACTGACAAAAATGGAAATCAAACTTAGAATACAAACAAGTGCTTCATTTTGTACCAGTTTCTTGCATGTAGAGTGAATTTAAAGCAAATGTTCAAAATTTCCTCCCTGCATCTGAAGGCAAAGATTCGCACGGGTGTGAACCGCGCGTGTAGCATTTCGTAACTTCACATGTTCGTTCCTTATTGTCGCTGCGGCATCGAGAATGTGTTGAATCAACTCTTCCTGTGTTTGCACCCTAATCTGGTACACGATGTCTTTCATCCATCCCCAGATGCAGTAATCTAGGATGTTAAATCTGGGCATCTGGCAGGCAAACGGTTGGCATGATCATGTGGTTCTAAGTGCTGCACTTTTTGCACATGAAAAGGATACAGTCCGTTCTCATGAAGAATTCTCCATACCTTGGAATGTGAAACGTTAAATCCTCCCCCCACACATCGTTAGTCCTGCGCAAACATTTCTAGCGCTACATACACCATGGCGTGTTTCGAAAATGTGTTGTAACTTCTTAATTATGAATGTCACCAACATTACTGTATTTACATTTTTTGTTCCAAATAACACCAGGAATCACCTCCATAAACCGGGAGAAAACCTCGTGATACACCCTGTGTATTTATAAGCAATATGGGATGAAGATAAATGTAAATAAGACGAAGATGAAGACGGTAAACTTGCGTATTCTAAATGAGGCAGTAGAGCAAGTGGACACCTTCAAATACACAATAAGCAGTAACATGAGCTGCTGCCAAGAAGTCGAAAGGAGAATTGCAATGGCAAAGGAAGCTTTTAATAGAAAAAGGAGCATCTTTAAATTATGGTTTATTTAACGACGCTCGCAACTGCCGAGGTTATATCAGCGTCGCGAGTGTGCCGGAATTTTGTCTCGCAGGAGTTCTTTTACATGCCAGTAAATCTACTGACATGAGCCTGTCGCATTTAAGCACACTTAAATGCCATCGACCTGGGCCGGGATCGAACCCGCAACCTCGAGCACAGAAGACCAGCGCTATACCGACTACGTACCGAGGTCGACAGAAGCATCTTCTGCGGGCCTTTTGGAAAAAGAACTAAGGAAGAGACTTGTGAAGTAGGCTACTGTGTATGGAATGTGGCGTTGTATGGGGCAGAAACATGGATATTACGACGAAGTGAAGAGAAGCGACTAGAAGCATTTGAAATGTGGATATGGAGAAAAATGCAGCTTGTGAAATGAACAGACAGAATAAGAAAGGAAGCTGTGTTGGAAAGAGTGGGTAAAGAAAGAATGATGCTGAAACTGCTCAGAAAGAAGAAAGGGAACTGGCTATGTCACTGGTTGAGAAGAAACTGCTTTCTGAAGGATGCTCTGGAAGGAATGGTGAACGGGAAAAAAGTTCGGAGCAGAAGAAGATATCAGATGATAGGCGACATTATGATGTATCGATCATATGAGGAGACAAAGTGGAGGGCAGAAAATAGGAAAGATTAGAGAATGCTGGGTTTGCAGTGAAATACCTACCCTTGGAAGAACAGTATGAATGAATTAATTCCTTGGATAGAGTACAACAATTTCTAATACCATTTTAGTCCCAAATAAACATTTTCTTAGGAAAAAAATAATTTTTCCATAAATATTAGCACTGTTTTACTCGATAAGTACTATCTGTACGATTCTGATTTTTACTCTTATCATTAGAGAAACTGATAAGGAAAGATTTATCGCTTTGCAGTTTTTCAATAAAATGGACGGTTTGATTGAAAATTAAATAAAAAGATTAACACGTATCGTTATTTCCTGCCATTAGGAAACCTGGCAACCCTGCTATAGAGATTAAGGTAGGGAATGCTGTTTTTCAGACCGAGTATGTTTGTGTTTTCGTACATGAACCGGCGATGCGCTGTTGCGGAACTATGCAAACTTGAGCCTAATTTTCTAATCAACCGTGCACTTAATTACAAAACGCATACACCGTAATATATTTGTATTTACTTTAATGTAGTCTATTGTCCCCTCCAATCCGCAGTTACATAATTTCCATCGTGTTTATTTACTTATAATTAGGGGGCGGATATTGATGACCTAAAAATCTACTTAAAATGATCATTAAAATACCCTTAAACTAATGGAAAAATGACATTAAATGAAAAAAAATGGCATTTAAACATTAGTCACCTTATTAAAAATTAGTCACCTTTTTTAATGGCTGCCTTGCAAATCTCGCAGAGAGGAGGCAATTTCCTGGAATTTGGCAACAAAATGAAGGTTTTAAGGGAAAACTATAGATTTTAAAGAGAATTTACACTAGGCTATGTTTCAATCAGGGGTAGTCTATGTCAGTGCCTTCATTCTCCGTCTCCTCCTTCCGCGCTTCACTTTTGTTACCAGATCTTCCAGATGAAGGACTGTGAATGACAAAACAAATAGTGGGCGCAGCATGCATTCTTGCAATCTCTGTGTTAAAAATACTATCTACTACAGTAGACATCCCTTCCGAACCATGTTAAGAACACAACGTCCTGTCCAGGACATGGTGAAAGTTTGCCACCTTCCAAACACCTTCGTACCGACAAAAGAAAAGTAGCGGTCAAAGTCCTCACTTAAACTAAGCTGCTGTCAAGCATTTTATATTACTTCCGTTGGGTGAAGTGAAGTCTTCAGTGGAATGAGGGATGGACTTCAGAGTCTGTTCCAAACTATAAAACTCAAACTTCACTGTTATACACTTATTCAGTAGGTAATTACTACTGACCTATTTGATTAGGAAATGATTCAACAGACCTATCGGTAAAGAAGAAAGTAAAACGCATTCCAAGTGATCTAAAAGTTCCTGAAGTATTAAAAATGACCAAAAATGCCGAAAAAGTATAAAAGTGACCTATTACTTCATAATCGTAAAAAATTGCAAAAAATGCAATGTAAGAAATTACTTTTTTACGTTGGTATTAACATAGAATGGATTTCTATATTAATAGACATCGTCCTAATGTGAAAAATAAGATGACTTTTCATCAACATCCGCCACTTGCTTATAATAATAGTTCAAATGACTAAGCAATAAAAATAATATGGCAAAAGATCTGAATTCTAGCAAAGCTGTATAAAATACAGTACGAAAGAACTTATCATCTATGTAGCTGCTATCCCTTGCTGTTTCCTGGAATGATTTCTTATTTATAAGGCGCACTACAGATAATCATAAATGATACAGTAGTTGTTCACACCTTTTCAGAAAGAAGATGAAATAATTATAATAAAAATTTGCTAGTCCAGAATATTTTACGGTTTCTACTTCAATTGAACGCGGTTACGTTGAGTATACTTGTGAACCCAACTCTAGTAGTTTAACAACGCTTTATTTACAAGTCCTAGAAAATATTTCTTTGCTAACTACGCCACCTTATGGATATCTGATGAAACATCACGATACTCAAGATAAGTGTATTTGCTTGTTCACCTTGATTTAACTATAGCTTCGCCACCAAAGGGGGTCTAGGGCGTCACATAGGCAAACTAACTAAGAAAAGCACTTTGATGTACAACACGAAGCAATAGAGTTTCCAATAATAATAATTCTCCAGGCAAGAAAATGCAATGAGCACATGCCATATAATTGTTTTCTTGAATCTGAATTTATTGCAATGCGGCAATAAACATAACCGCCTCCGACACAGTCCAGTAGGTAAATCAAATTACAGTGAAACTAAGTTGAAATCTGCATAACGGCAGAGCGCCAAAATTAAATAAATAAATAATGGGAAAGATAAGGAAATAGAGATAAATATGTACGTTATTGTTAAGATAGTTCAAGCCATACTCTGTGTTATTTTAATACTTCTGATCACTAGGGTTCGAAAGTTGATGAAATATCACCGTTTTTCTGAGACATCACAGACAATGCAGGATGCAATACAAACTCGTTTCACTTCAACAAGAACTAATATAGTCTACTTTCATTTTGCATTTTTTTTTTTTTTTTCATTTTTAGCCTTTGTTTACTAGCCGTACCCGTGCGCTCCGTTGCACCCGTTAGAAATAAATATAAAGTAATTACATAATTAAAATAGGACATTTGATTCAGGGAACATTCGTGTTTGATAGAACGATAAAACGTTTAATATGTTACTTAATTTAAATTGCATCCAAATAATTAAAATGCGATCATTTTGGTCCAGAGACACTCATTTGGTGCAATGACAATTCCTTTAACATGTTTCTTAATTTTTATTATATGCAACCATAGTTTAATGAAGATTGACATCATTTAGATTTAATGTGTATATTTTATTTTACTTGTTATAGGTTTCCATTGAATTATGGTAATAACTTAATTTTAACCCTTGTTTTCTACGTATTCAGTAAATGGCGTTTGGCCCACTATGGTTCTGAACCCTTCAAATAACTTAAATTATATTATATAATATTACATATTATATTATATTATATCAGAAGTTACTGTAATAACATTATAGCATTATGTCCATCTAGAGAAGCTACACTTTCCAATGGTGAAATAATAATTAATTATATAAATCGGTTAATTTAGCTTCCGATATTACTTCATACAAATACAGAAACATTCTCTGTAGGCTATCTTTCATAGCTTTCGATTGTTGCTGTCCAAGGCCCCTTATAGACGAAGTCATTTGTTTTTTAATTCATTACACGGCCTTAGATGGCAGTTATTTTAATTTTAAAACTCATTTATCTCATTAAATATCAGTCCTATCAAAATTTTGCATAGAATACAACTTATCGCAAATTATGTTTAAATAATGTATTTTGAATGCCATATAGCCTAAAATCTAAGTTACAACGAACTTAATTTATACTCCAATTTTCATCGAAATCCGTTCAGCCATTATCGCGTGAAAGGTAGCAAACATACAGACAGACATACAAACAAAAATTTCAAAAAAGCGATTTTCGGTTTCAGGATGGTTAATTATATATGTTAGGACCAATTATTTTTGGAAAATCGAAAATTTCGGCTACAGATTTATTATTAGTATAGATTGGTTTTTTTTAGTGTTCTATCTACTTTTTGTTGCATTTTTGCCCTTTTCTGCTTTTGAACGGACGTTTTTATAGTGTAGTCGTAGTCTACATTCGAGAATCTACTGCATATTGCATACACAATCCGATTGCGTCTTACAAGAATTTTCCCTTATGGTTGCATCATCTTGACTCCTGATCACGTGTGTTGCGCGCTTCTCCCCATTCAACGCAACAGAAGAAATATTGCAGCCGCAGTGCCAGCAGTCAGCATTAACTTCCAATCAAAAAGTTTGTATAAACAAGATAAATGATTATATTAACAAGATATTCTATTATCATAATTATATTATCAACACAAGTAAAGACGTAAATGCCGAAAGCAAAACAAAGCAGACAAACTCTTACTTATATCAGTGCTTTGAATAATCAATCTTTATGGCTTAACAAAATGTACATCATGCCTGATGATGCCATCTTGGAGGATGAAAACGTTTGCAAGTGTAATTAAAAGTAAATATATAAAAAACCAGTGATATGTAACTTGTTTTTTGTACATTTTGTTAAGCCATAAAGATTAATTATTCAAAACACTGATATAAGTGACCGTAGTAATTGGCTTAGCTGATCATTAAAATCAAAATGAATTGTGAATTAAAAAAAAAAAAGCGGACAAAGTTTTTTTGCGATAGTGACTGACTTTGGTGACAATGTATTTTCCATAGATGGAATACACCAGAGTGCTGTATTGGAGTTAAATCGCTCGCTTGAACTTGGTCGAGTGTCGCACCCTCGAGTGAGATACGATCGGTCGTGATACGTTCGTAATAAATAGAATCACAGTACAAGGTCATCTCACCGACATGTCTTATCTTGTATGGAAGGCGACAGATAAGATACACATATGTTTTGCTCACACGGTAAAAATAAGGCTTTGTTTTCTACGTGTATGACAAACGTTTAATGGAACAGTCAATGGAACGTACCAAAACAGGAACATGAATTTATAAATAAAATAGTATGAAAAACTTCGATATACAGTTATTATTGCTAATTAATAATTATTCAATATTTGATTTACCACATATATAATATGATAGGTCCATACATAGTGTTTCCGCCTATATACTGCGACAATGTAGAAACGTTTTACAAAATATTATTGATATAGCAGTAGATTAATAACAATATTAGTACAGAGATAACGTCACAGAAAATATATAATAAAACGAATAATCATGCTGCACAACTGTTACAGACGCAAAAATTGATATACTAATAATTACTAGAGATTATTATTATTATTATCATCATCATCATTATTATTATTATTATTATTATTATTATTATTATTATTATTATTACTAGAAAACTTGATACGGTTCTTGCATTATCGTGATTGTGTTCTCCGTTTATTTACATTTACATCCAATAACATCTATCAGATGTGGCAAAAACAAAATTACTCTTGTGTGGGGGGGAAAAAAAAAGAAAAAAAAAACATTTACCTACAACATTTATATTACATTTTAAAGCAAGTTTTGTAGTTGTACTATGGGGAGGTTAGTTAAACACTGCAAAGTTTTGAAATGAAACATCTATGATGTTACTACACAGTTCATCACTGTAACAAGAACGAATGTCTAACGCTCGGCTTATACCGTTCGAGGATTTATCGCTCGTGACAATTTTACCCATTATGCATGTGCGCTAACTATCGGATTATGCTATGAACTACTTGGCGCTCGAGCGAAAACGTCCGATGCAGACCTCTGAAGTATACTATTTTGTTTGTTTTTTTACTACTTAAATCATGAACATTTTTTTTTTAATTTAATGTCATATTTTCATTAATTTAAGGTCATTTTATAGGTAATTTTTCTGTGATTTTTAGGTAATCAACTTTCGAGCCTTACTGATCACCTTAGAACAGCATGATAAAATTCATCATAACCAACTGCCGGGCTCTGTATAAAACATCGGAGATTAGCCTATAAATTTCAAAGATCTATGACTAAATTAGCAAGTATAACGTTTATTAAACGTGGCATCATCATATAGACAGGCCGTGTCAAGAGTTTAAATACTAGCAAACCGATAAATACATTTATGTTGGCGCCTCTGTCTAGTAAGAGTCTGCGAAAAATTACGCAAGCGAAAAGAGTTGGCTTCGCAAAGTGCTGGTAAACGTCAAGTGTTGAAGTTGTTTGATTGCGATGTGTGGCATCTTTTATCATACTGAAGCTGAAGAGCTACATGCTGGATACATAAAAGTCATTTAACGACTGGCCTCTCAAAACAAGAGACTGCATAAATGGCAAAATACTGCGGCGCCGGCACCAGGCTGCGTGCAAGAAACTTGAAGGCATGGGGATTTCCGCTGACAGATCCCACTATCTGCACACATCCTTGTTTGTTACGATTCATGTGATGGAATGAAGACAGATTTGTGTATCGTTATACGATCAAAACAGATCAGGAGAGCTGACGTTTTAGGTAATAAACAACAGTAATTTTATTTATAACCGTTTTAAGAAAAATTCACAAAAAATTGTCTCGGCGTTAATTTCTTCAATTTTGACATAAATGGGGAACGTGATGTATGGATTCGAAAACTGAAGACTCTTTATATTTCTCCATAAGAAGTGACAGAGAATTTATGGAATCCCTTGGATTGCTTAAAGCGTCTTCATTTTTGGTATGGAATTTTTAATATCAATGAATATTTTTGGCTTCAGTCAATGCCTTATAATAATAATAATAATAATAATAATAATAATAATAATAATAATAATAATAATAATAATAATAATAATCATAATTCTGTTCACCATTCCTTCCAGTTCATCCTTCAGTAGACAATTTCTTCTCGGGCAGGGCATAGTTGCGCCCCACGGTCATAAGATACATCAGATAAAAAACGGTCCCAGTTTTGTGGGCATAGTTGCGCCCCGTTCCCATCAGGTAGAGAAAAGGGGCATGGCATAGTTGCGCCCCGATGAAATATGTAGAGGAAAAGACATTATGGGAACTCAAGCCATGTAATTAACCAACCTTATTGCTTTCTTATTCGATTTAATATTCATTATCGATACCGTTAAAATGAACACCATGAAGTTGGCGGTACTTCATTAACTGTTTTTCTACTGTTTATGCAGTTGCCTACAGTTAAAATGAACACCATGAAGTTGGCAGTACTGTACTTTATTAACTGTTTTTCTACTGTTTATGCAGTGATTATCAATAGCCTACCGTTAAAATGAACACCATGAAGTTGGCAGTACTTTATTAACTGGCATATTCAAATGAGTGAATCGTTGGAATATGGGGTCTTAGCAGTCTTGATATTTTATTAGTGATTTTCACACCGTCTGTGGCGTATAGTGAGGTTAATTTAAAATGAATGTTAAGTTTAGTGAAAAGGGTAAAGAGTTAATAATTAACAATGTTTCTAAGTTTCAATTTTCGAAACCCTGGAGTGTTATTTTAAATAGCAAAATTGATCATATGCTAGGCCTACCTGATTTCAATGCAGCTATCACTGTAATATTTTTTAAGTAATTTATTTATTTTATGACAATCACTTTCGTGTGTACTATGCCCATCGGGGCGCAACTGTGCCATGTCCATTCTGCTACCTGATTTTTTTTTAAGGACGCAACTATGCCATGTCCCTTCTGCTACCTGATTTCTTCAGGGCGCAACTATGCCAAGTCCCTTCTGCTGCCTGATTTCTTCGGGGCGCAACTATGCCATGTCCCACCTGCTACCTGATTTCTTCGGGGCGCAATTATGCCAAGCCTAGGCCTCCCAATTGATCGCGGGGCGCAACTATGCCATACCTTTCTTCTCAGCCAGTGACCCAACCAAATCCTTTTCCCCTTCATGGGAGTGCAAAGCATAGAATGTCCTCGCATGCAGGCCGCTTGGGTAGGCCCATTGTACTACCCAGGACTGAATAGTGTGCATGCCCTAAGGCCTCACGCGCTACAGACCCCCCCTGCACACCGCATCCAAACACCCAACAGCCTACATGATCCCTTTGCTTTTCCAGTAGGCCTCACCAAGATCCCTCAACCCCGGTCCCACAAGTCACCATGAGCCCAGTGGAGAGTCTGCGGTCCATAGCGCTACCACCACCAACGAATGACCACATATCCACGGGATCAAAATTCGGCGGCGGCTCGTAGCAGACTCTACATCGGAGCAAGCCCGAAACGTAGGAAAGAAATAAACATGATGATGAAAGAGGGGAAGTGTAATTGTGATGCCGAAATGAATCCGATGTCCAACGCCGAATGTTGCCCACTAAAGGTAAACGTTCACTACATCGCATCGCACTCCTCGGACGAATCGCATGGATAGGAAAAAGACAATCTTTGCTGTAATTATGTAACCGCGTTCACTAGATCGTATCGCACGCATCGGCTCTCGATAAATCCGTCCACTTTTCTCGGATGAGCAACTTTTCCGATGCGTGCGATCATGGCCTCCTTTACTAAGTCAATTTTAATTGCTCAACTGTTACTATTATGTTGTGCCATGTTCAGTGTCGCGCCAAAATGGCAGACGGAAAACTTATTTCGCTTGTAGAAAACTGCGAAGAATTATACAATTTGAGGCATTCCCATTACAGTAATGAAGTCGTATCTTACATATACAGGGTGTTTCCGAGGTGGTGTTACAAACTTTCAGGGATGATGGCGAAGGGCACATGTATCAATTTGAGGTAAGGAACCATGATCCGGAAATGACTGAGTCGAAAGTTGTAAGCAAAAATAGTTGTGTGGAAATGGAATTGTAATTTGGCACCACGTGCCTTCTTTCCCTTAACTTTTGGAACAGTCGTGGAAAAATGATATAGGCCGGATGTCTCCTACGTGGGTACTCGGCCCCATACAATCTGTGAGCTTGTCTACTGTTCCCATTGGCTCATCCGTATTCGAAAATCAGTTCTACTTATTCCGCTCTCGTGTACTCCTCCATTTCACTAGGACTGATCGACTGGACACTGCAACTTGTATACATACACTGCTGTCTACAGACGTGCATATCAGGACCGACCATATCCGTTACACATTACGCTATCTGCATTGCTTTAGTGTAGTTTCCTGTCCCCATCCCTCAGACAGCACACTGAATGGAATACTATAAATAGGCAACGTAAACAACGTCAGATGAATACAGTATGTGTAAGATGTACAGATAAATACACATAAATAAGGTGTACAGAGGAATAAAATTATTTCATTTCCACACAACTATTTTTGCTTGTAACTTTCGACTCGGTCATTTCTGGACCAGGGTTCCTTATCTCAAATTGATACATGTGCCCTTCGCCGTCATCCCTGAAAGTTTGTAACACCACCTCGGAAACACCCTGTATATTATGTAACCAATATTTCTTTCTTTTCTTCCTTTTCAATTAAAAAGCATGAAACAATTACAAATTTTTATTCGCTAACACTCATGATTAATAGACCTAACCTCAAAATTACTCTGTTTCCAGCAGTGTCATATGTTTAAACAGCTGATAGGGAATCCCATGAGACGATGAGGTAGAGCCGTTACAGTGAACGCACTTCACTTAAAATATCCATTTCGTACGATTCGTCCGAGGAGTGCGATACGATGTAGTGAATGCTTAAGGCCGGTTCAGAATAAACCGACAACTGAAACGAGAACGAGCACGGACATAAAATAAACGTATTTAAATGTGAGGGTTCACAATAGTTAACTGTGAATGCTCACATTTAAATAGGCGTACATTTATTTTAACAATATTTCCGTTCTCTTTCGCGCTGTCGTTTCCGTTCCCGGTTTATTGTGAACCAGCCTTTACCTTAACTCTGCTTCAATTCCATTCGGAAAATCCTCAACCAGGTAATTTTCCCTAACCAGGACTTTAACCCGGGCCCGCTCATTTCACGGTCAGACTTGCTAACCGTTTCTCCACAGCGATAGATTGACATCGTTGTGGTCTCACTTCTGATATGTTGACTACAGAAAGTCCAAACAATATACTTAAGACATGACTGTTGACAGATGTATTAGTATTATGGTGTGGACGTTTCGGTTGCTGAACGCTAGCAAAATAACTAAAACAATCAATATCTTAACTGTTATTCGTAGAGCTAGACCGGTTTCGGCATTTTTTCTACAGAGATTCGTGCCTTGTAACACATTAAAAGAAAGTTTCTGTAACGAGAAGCAGAATGACCGCCATAATAAAGATGCTAGCGAAGGTGTTTACAATAGCATCTCGCCTTCAGCAAGTGAGGGCAACACTTAAAAATGCATCGGTACGTTATCTGCTGCTCAAAGGAGACCTGAAGCGCAACGCATTAAACTCTAATTAGATTTTAATGATTCACTAAATATCGGTTACAACGAGCTTTGGTCGGTTGACGACAAAATAACAGTTCCAGCTACTTAAACTTGGGGATCTTGTTAGTAGTTAATGGATTGGCATTACATTTATGCTACGTGAAATGAAACCTTTTTAAAACCTACTTAGAGTACAGTAGATGAAGGAAATAATAAGAACACACGATGGCGAAGAGAATTCTGTGGTGGCCTTTTGGCGGTTTCATACCGTAATTACTTCAGGGGGTACGTATAGCTTTGAGCACTGAAGAATAAAATTCAGCATATGATTTTTTTCCTCTGTGTACATAGCTTATGCAGGGACATCATTTTATTTTTACTAACATTTTTAATATTAACCTGGCTATACCTTTGGATTAACGGTTGAGAACCGGAAACACCGTTTGCTACACCCATCCACGACTGGACTTCGACGATACTGGCGTAAAATACAAACAAATTACTTTTCTAGGTACAGGAGGGAAGAAAAGTAGTTGATCCATTTACGTAAACTAGGAAATATCGCAACTTTGAGTATGATAATTTTCATTAGGTTTTTGTTTAATCAAAATACAGTACAGTATTAACAATAAGTGTTTTTACTCACGAACTGAGTTATCCATGCGAACGAATTCATTATGCGTTGTATATTATACTGTCTACAGCACATTAGCGTACAATATAGAGAATGATGTTAAACTGAAAAATAATCATAATATGGATATTTAAACACATTTTTGAAAATGATGGCCGTTCATTTCGATACAGGCTTCAGTTCTTTTGTGCATATTATCGCTCTATAGACTATTGCATCTAATTGCAATTACCAGTTTCATTCTTCGTACTAGTAACTCATGTTGAAGTAATTCTGTACCTACATTACTACCATTCAAGTAACGGGAATTAAATAATCAGAAATGAGATTTCTCTGGATCATAAAAAAAAGTAACAAGAATTGAATGTCGAATGAATGTCAGGTATAATTGAAAAATATACAGAGTGATTCTATGACTATGTTACAAACTTTTAGAGATGATAGACGAGATCAGTATGAACTTTCATAATAGAAATCCATATCCGAAAACGTTCTGTTTGGTCAGGAGTTACAAGACTTGATATGTATAGCCAGTGTAACCAGCTAACATCGAATCGGCGTATGAGATTCTTCCGCAGCCTTTCAAATATCCCTGGCGTGTTTTTAATCACATCACAGGCGGCTAAAATCCTGTCAGTGTTTATTGAGTTCTTATAAACAAATGATTTTAGATAGCCTGATAGAAACAATCGAATGGATTCGTGTCGGGTGATCTCGAAGGCTAGGGCCTTCCCTTCCAATCCAGCAAGCAGGAAATGTATCATTCAGATGATTGTGGACATCTACACTGAAGTGAGGCGGTACTCCGTGGTACTGCAGCCACATCTTCTTATGGAGAGCGAAGAGTACGTTCTCTAACAACCAAGACAGAACTCCTACCACGAACCGCAGGTAGGTCTATATGAGTAAATGTGGCCGTTCAGACAGTGAAGTAGGAGACACGGTCCAATGAGATGGTCTTGTAGTCTATAACGCCGACCCACATATTTACAGCGAAACTGATTTGATTACCTTAATCTAACCTCACATTCCCCAAATATCATATGCCAAAATGTTCAGTGGAAGTTCTTTTATTTCCTCTTTAAATGTTGGACGCTTTTACTGAATCACCTGGCATTTCTGTGACTTGAATTATGGTTCGTTTCTGTGGCTCTGTAGAGCAGTCTTGCGATGGTGACTAATATTTGCGGGCGAGAGCTATTTTATGCCCGCTGCGCGCACGCGGAGCTTTTTTACCTGTAAACATTGCTAAAGGATGTACAGATCTTAGAACACAGCGCATCATGACGGAACGGAAGCGCTTAAAGCTTTCAAAGAAGAGTGGAAGATACAATATTTATGCTTCGAAAATGGTGATGAAGTCCAGTGTTTGTTGAGTAAAAAAAAAATATATATCATTTGCAAAAAAAGCAACATAAAACGGCATTATGAGATGCAACATGAAAAAAATATAGGCATTATTCAGGAGAAGAGAGAAATAAATGCATTTCGGAATTGACATCGAAGGTAAATTAATTTACATTTGGGTCAGCAGATAGTATCTAGATTCCTTTTATTTCTTTATTTTAAATGTATTATTGATGTTTTATTTGTTGCTTGTTTCTGGATATTTACTTTTATTAGACTACGTGTTTCTTTAATTTAGAAATAATATTATATCTTTGATTGCACTTTAACTTATACTATTACTAAACTCAAAATGGTAATTCACTTTTATTCCAATAACTATATTCAGGATTTTTAGCAAATATGAACTAAACATTTTGAAAACTTTGATGCAACGAGCTTTTTTAGTAACGTAAATATAAAATATACTAAAAAATATAATTTCAAAACTATTAGACCTAATTGCACCAAATTTTGTACAGATGATATTATTATAGATCTGTTTATATAGTTTAAATTTCACAAAGTTTGGCCGAAATTGTGGAAGTTTTAAAAGTCATACATATCCCCTTAAATGATTGACTCCAAAAATTACGATAGCTCTCAATATCTTAATTTAATCAATTTGCTTTTTTCGTGTTACGTGCATCTCACAAATCACTCTAAGAAAACTCCTTACATAATCACGACTATCACACAATCAATATACTCTATTTCAATCAATATTTCCATTATTATTTTTTCAACAAATACTCAAAAGTAATTAGAGATCACCCATGTGGAGCAGGTAGAGCCTATTAGTTTCTCCTAACCAATGAAGTGACCTATTTACATAATAAATAATTGCTTTTAACAAGAAAATGGTTTACATACAATTAACTTTTTCTATTTCTCTTTTTGTTCCCAAAAACCCTTCCCTTTGCGATTTGTTTATATATGTACATGTATTTTAAACAACTGAGTAATTAGCCCTATTACATAGCCAGAAATTTAGTAACGCAAGTTATTGTAATAATTGCTGCCTTTATTGCTGCATGTGCATGTACATCCCTGTTGTCTACGTTACAGTGAATGCGCTATGCGCTCGTGATCAAGGTCGAGCTCTTCTACCGTGATTGGGAGCTAATATCGTCTCATCCCTGCTGTAGAGAGTACGAGCTTCCTAACCAAGCGGTTTGTGGTTCGATTCCCGACGAGGGTTTTTTAAGAGTGATTGTTTCTTGCTTAGTCTGTGATGTCTCTACGACGGGTCTGAGACGCGGTCAGGGAGGTCCACAATGTGAGTATGTCTAATGTTAGTCCGAAATGGTGCAAGAATAGGGTGAAAAAGACGAAAAAAGAAAGAAATATGATCTGGCAGCCAGGATACAAAAACATGCCAATTGCATTGAATATTTTCTCTTAAAAATTCAATGCTCTGAGCCGGTTTTGAGCATGTAATATTTTGTTTCACGCAAGGTCGTGGACCTTTAGACCACTGATAATTGTTAAATAAAATATTTCCGAAGGTTCCGCCTAGTGAGAAACGAGTTGGTATGGAAAAATGGACGAACTAACATGAAGATACAAAGCGTTTTCGTGTATGTTATAACCGCGACGCACCTAAAAACAACTCGACTATTATGTTAAATATTAATACGAAAAATGAGTCATCCGGTATGTGTTAAACACAAAGCGAAGTGTTTCTCCAAGCCGTTGACATATTATCTTCGTTAGAGAAAACCCCAACGCCCACTACTTAAAGCGGTGACAAGGATTGCTATTTGTACAGACGTCTTTTCATGGTGAAATCACTAGAGGAGACGCCTAAAAATAAGTGGATGCAGCCGTAGAAAAGACCCGAGACTATATGATTCACGTGTAAAAAAGATAAAAACACTAACGCTTTGGACGCGGGGACCTATGTTTTATTCTTTCAGACACAATGAATATACGCTCACAGTATTTTATAAGTTCGGACAAGATAAAGCCAAGTATATGTTCCTACACCTCAGGTTCACACATAATTTACTCCCGCATAACAGAGGCGGTAGAAACAGTGTAGCGTGCATATATTATTTCCAAGTCATTAAGTCAAATTATTGTTAGTTCTGTTTGTCTTTCGATTCATTAAAGAAACTATATCAAGATGAAATTGAAGAATGAGCAAGTGGATTAACTTATTTCTTCACTTCTTTCTCACAATTCCATGAAAAACTCTACAAAGTACATTAATCTTAACACTGAAGAAGGGGGCGATATTATTAAAAAAAAATACACTATTAATTTTTCTAAATTTGGACGTAGATAAAAACTATAAAACAATATTAGATAGAGCCCGTATTCAGTAGCAAATAGACCTATAACAATATCTCAGGTATTTGATCAATTAACCCCTCAACCCTGTAGCCTACTTAAAAGTTCCGGTGATAAGCGCTGAAGCGGTATTTAAATCCCCTAGTAAATTAAATTTACATGACATCACTTTTTGTTTCCAGTTTCGAATTATTGAACATAACACATATGGCAGTGAAAATCAGACGCTCTGCAATACGTTTGAAAAGAACGAATCGAAATATCTCCAATAGATTACAAACTGTGGACGGTTTTGTGCAATCATGTTTGATGAGTACACGAGTACGTAAAACCGCTACAGAACTGACTTAGATAAAGAGACTGAAATGGAAGAGAGAGAACGGGAAGGAAAAAAGAAAGCAGCAGAAACACAAGGAAGAGAGAAAGAAGGAAAGAGGAAATAAGGAGAAATATAAAGGAAAGGAAGTGGAGTAAGAGAGAGATAAATAAGAGAAGAAGGTGAGAGATAGGAGAAGAAAAGAAAAGGGGAGAGATAGAGGGGTGGAGGAAGATAAGGAAAAGGAGAAATGTAGAAGAAGAGAAGAAAAGGGGAGAGGTTGAGGAAGAGAAGAAAAATGGGAGAGGAAGAGACAGAAAATGGGAGAGGTACAGGAAGAGAAGAAAGGTAGGAGGGTAGAGGAAGAGAAGAAAAGGGGAGAGGTAGAGGAAGAGAAGAATAAGGGAGAGATAGAGGGAAAGAAAAGGGGGAGATGTAGAAGAAGAAAAGGAAAAGGGGAGAGGTAGAGGAAGAGAAGAAAAATGGGAGGTAGAGGAAGAGAAGAAAGGGAGAAAGGGAGAGAGGTAAAGGAGTAGAAGAAAAGGGGAGAGGTAGAGTGATAGAGGAAGAGAAAGAAAAGGAAAAAGGTAGAGGAAGAGAAGAAAGGGGGAGAGGTACAGGAAGAGAAGAAAAGGGGAGAAGTAGAGTAGAGGAGTAGAGGAAGAGAAGAAAAAAGAGAAGGAAAAGAAGAAAAGGGAGAGGTAGAGAGGAAGAGAAAAAAAGGGGGGTAGAGAGAGAAGAAAAATGGGAGGTAGAGGAAGAGAAGAAAAAGAAAGGGGGGGGTAGAGGTAGAGGAAGAGAAGAAAAAGGGAGAGGTAGAGGAGTAGAGGAAGAGAAGAAAAAGGGGAGATGTGTAGGAAGAGAAGAAAAATGGGAGGTAGAGGAAGAGAAGAAAAAGGGGAGAGGTAGAGGAAGAGAAGAAAGGGAGAGGGAGAGGGAGAGGAAGAGAAGAAAGGGGGAGAGGTAGAGGAGAGAGAAGAGAAAAAGGGGAGGTAGGGGAAAAGGGAGAGGTAGAGGAAGAGAAGAAAAAGGGAGATGTGTAGGAAGAGAAGAAAAATAGAGGTAGAGGAAGAGAAGAAAAAGAGGAGAGGTAGAGGAAGAGAAGAAAAGGGGAGAGGTAGAGGAGTAGAGGAAGAGAAGGAAAAGGGGAGAGGTAGAGGAAGAGAAGAAAGGGGGAAGGTAGAGGAGTAGAGGAAGAGAAGGAAAAAGTAGGGTAGAGGAAGAGAGAAAATGGGAGAGGTAGAGGAAGAGAAGAAAGGGGGGAAGGTAGAGGAGTAGAGGAAGAGAAGGAAAAGGGGAGAGGTAGAGGAAGAGAAGAAAGGGGGGAAGGTAGAGGAGTAGAGGAAGAGAAGGAAAGGGGTAGACGTAGAGGAAGAGAAAATGGGAGAGGTAGAGGAAGAGAAGAAAAGGGGAGGAGGTAGAGGAAAAGAGAGAAAGGGGAGAAGGTAGAGGAGTAGAAGAAGAGAAGGAAAGGGGTAAAGAGGAAGAGAAAATGTAGAGGAAGGAAGAAAAGAATAAGGGGGGAGTAGGGGGTAGAGGAAGAGAAGGAAAAGGGGAGATGTAGAGGAAGAGAATAAGGGGAGAGGTAGTGGAAGAGAAGAAAAAGAGGAGAGGCAAAGGAAGAGAAGAGAAGGGCAGAAAGAAAGAGAAATATAAGGAGATAAAAGTGGAAAATAGAAGACAGTGAAAATGAAAAAAGAACAAACATAATGGAAGAGAGAAAAGAGAAAGAAGGAAGAAATGACACAAAAGAAGCAAATGAGAAAGATGAACGCAAGAAAGAGAAGAAATTAGGACTAAAGGAGAGAGAGAGAAAGAGAGAGATAGAGAAAGTGGTGAGAGTAGAGTTAAAGAGTAGAGATGAAGAAACTATAAAAAGGTGAATATGAGAAGAAACAGGAAGAAAGAAAGAGAATAAGAACAAAAAAGAAAAAGGATACGGAGAGAAATGAGAGGAAAATGAGAATAAAGAAAAATAAAAGAGAATGAAGGAGATGAAATGGGAAGAATAAAAAGAGGAAGAGAATTATATGTATATGAAGAGGGAGAGAAGACAGAAAATGGGAGAGGCGAGGAAGAAAAAGATGAGAAGCTATAGAAAGAGAAGAAAGAAAACCAGAAGAGACGAGAAAAGAAGAGAAAACAGTTGGAATGAAAATTATAAAACAAGAGAAAGTGAACCTAGATAAGAAGAAATGGGTTATAAAAGAAGAAGAAACAAGAAGGAAGTAGTATGAGAAGAGGAAGAAATAGGTACAAGCGGAAAAGAGGTCTGAGGAAGATGAAATTGAGAGGATTGAGAAGTTTATGTACTGTATTATCTACTACCATAAACACGTTACGAGTATCCTTCGCCATACAGTAAGTTCATAGTTTCAATGTTATAACATGATTAATGCGTACGTTACAAAATAGCATACAAGTGTTAAATATTGTCACTTTTTATCTTATTTATTGTGCTAATATCTGACAAACGGAGTGATAAAATGTTTAACTTAAAGAGTCCAATAGTGCTACCGGAAGCAAAATGTAACCAGACAACACCGCAGTATTTCTTCTCTCTTTTATAAAGTTTGACACTAAGGTTTGTTTAATTTCAAGAATAGTTTACAGTAAACTGTTAACTATATAGTTATTTCGTAAAATATAGAGACCTGATGAACATTAAGAAATCGTTACTCACCCAAATGACAACAAAGACCTCACTGAAACCAAGTGATGAGAAACGGTTTCTTCTTATCTGAAATATGAAAAGGGTAAGAAAATTAGTTTTAAAGTTATTTCATTGTTATTATAATAAAGAGTGGTACTTACATAAATGGACACAATAAAATAGATACAGAATTGAAACCTGAGTACGCTCAAATGAATCTTCCTTTCCTTGAAGAATTTTCTACCCTTTTCCATGAAAAAAATATTAGTGCAAACACTCGTGATGCCCCACTTCCATTACTGTGATATTCTGCTTACTGACCTAAGCGTTACTTCGGCGCAGAGACTACAACGTGTTCATAATATGTGCGTCCGTTTCGTCTGCAATATTCGCCGGGCTGATCACGTAACACCATCCCTCGAAATGTTGTCCTGGCTCCGTCTAGAAGATCGTAGGAAAATCCACTGTCTTTCCCTTCTCTTTCACATATTGCATTTCTCCACTCCTGTCTATCTTGCGTCTCGTTTTCAAAATTTATCCACCTATCATAACCTTGACACACGATCACAACACTCATCAATATTATCCATTCCCTCCCACCGAACATCCTAATATTCATCTTCTTTCACTGTGGCTCTTCCTCGACTTTGGAATTCCCTACCGAGTAATGTCAGGGACTGTCAGACATCAAATCAATTTAAGAATAGGCTAACGAAATATTTTTCTAACAATTCTTGTTAACAATAATAGCTGTTTCAGGTTTCTCAATGTTTAGTGGTTATATGTATCACAGATAAATCTCTAAATTATCTCATTATTATTATTATTATTATTATTATTATTATTATTATTATTATTATTATTATTTCTTACCAATGTTTATTATTGTCAAACTAACATTACTTATCCAACTTTCACTATTTACTTTCATGTTGTTTTATGGTCTAGATATTAATGTAATAACTATGTAAACAATTGTATTCAATTAAAATTAGAGTCTGGCTGGGCGGAAGAGAAGGCCTACTGGCTTTAGCTCTGCCAGATTACATAAATAAATTATTATTAAATGATTATTATGTCAGATAAAAGGGGAGGTTAAACACAGCAACTTAGAAAACAGAACTTGAAAAGCAAAAGAAATGAGATGATCCGTACATATGCTCTTAGACACTTGAATTTTCGAGAAATTCATTATTATCCGTGAAACTACATCCCTTTAAGGACCGACCACCCGGCTGTTGAACTCATAGCCACATGCCGAAGCAGAGGTGAACGATCACCCAACCAGAATGGAGTTATAGTGTGGTTAGCACGATGATCCCCTCGTCGTTCCTTCTAGAGCATGTTCTGAATAATTTACAGATAAATAGTAAGATATCATTACGACTTACATATACGAAATGTATATAACAAAACTTAAAAGAAATAAAATTCGGAGTTGGCGAAACCTTCATGGCATGGATCTTACCCTTGAGCAACGGTGCTTTTGTGAAGATTACATTATGAATACTGTAAATATTTAGAGGTAGGCCTACATTTTCCGAGACCATCCTTTTGAGTCAACATGCCTGAAAACCAGTAGCTGCGTTGCTAGTATTCATGCCTGAGAGGTGACATCATCGCTTCGTTAATGGAACACGAGTGTCTTTAGCTAATTTCACCATTAATAAAATGTGTTGACCAAGTTGCAAGATTTTGCCATATGAACATAGTCTGAAAAGGTATAGATGCTCCAGGACAATAACACGGAGAGGTAAGAAATGTAGAACATTACTGCTACTGCTACTACTACTACTGCTACTACTAATACTACTACTGCTAGTACTACTACTACTACTACTAATGCTACTACTACTACTGCTACTATTAATACTACTACTGCTAGTACTACTACTACTACTACTACTACTACTACTACTACTACTACTACTACTACTACTGCTAGTACTACTACCTACTACTACCACTGCCAGTACCACTACCACTACTGTGCTACTACTACCACTACACTGCTGGTACACCACCACCACTACTGCTGGTACTACTGCTACCACTGCTACTACTACTACCTACTACTACTACTACTACTAATGCAGTACTACTACTACTACTACTACTGCTGCCACTACTGTACCACCACCACCACTACCACTACTACCACCGCTGGCCAGCTACTACTACTACTACCACTACCACCACCACTACCACTACCACTGCTACTGGTGCTACACTACTACTACTATTACACTGCTACCATTACCACTACCACTGCTGCTACTACTGCTACTGCTAGTACTACTACTGCTGCTACTACTGCTCTTGCTCCTGCTTCTCCTAATCCTACTCCTACTTCTACTGCTACTACTATTGCTAGTACTACCATTTTTTCTATTATTACTACTACACTACTATTACAACTATTGCTACCACTGCTACTACTACTACCACTACCACTATTACATAACATAGGCTACTGTGCTAGTGAGCAGTTAAGCTCTTTATCATATTTTGATAAGTTACTCTTTTGCTTGGTTGTCGATACGTTTCTTTTCCTAGGGGGCTATGCAACATCACCTACATGTAGGTTCTCATCTTAATTTCACATTGTATATTATTCTGAACCCTCTAAAATTTCTTAGGAGTCTCAGTTCTGTCGTCTGAAATTCAGTTCTTTCATCTTCGTTTGTTGTTCATAATAGTACAGTCCACGGTTTAAGCCACAGTCGCATTTGTCTCATTTTGCTACTCGACTTCTAAAAATGCAACAAAACTTTGAATATAAATGTGCAAAAATGCGAAAATCAAACTGGACTTCAAAAACGACGATGGTAATGGAGAAAATGAAATCAGAGATGTGTTTGAACTAATCTGAATTTAAATGAAATGCTAATGTCATGGGAAATCTTAAAAAAGTTATCGAGTAATAAAGGTTCAGGAATTGATTTCAAAGAGTTAGTGCAATTCATGTAAGTTAAGTGAGCAATTTCTTCTAATTGATTTATATAATTCCATCGAATACTGTAAACTGTAAGCGAGTATTTAGTTCCATGAATCTTGCAAAAATTGGAATCAGAAACCGTCTTTCACTAAAAATAGTTAGCACTCTGCTAACAATAAATCTTGAAGGACCTACTAGTAAAGAATTCCAATGTTTAGAGTGTCCATAAAATAACGTATTTTAATGTAATGTAAATTCTGCAGTAATTGATTCTAAACATACCTACGTGTAATGATTTACTTACGTAAGTATATCTAGAGTGTGATAAGATCGATTGAAAGTAATAAAACTTCAAGAAACAAATTACATGACTTTTTGTTTCTGTATACTTTATTAATTTTATCTTTCTGCACAATCATTTATATGCATTTCGTAATTTGCACAAATATAATTTTTCATTCGTGCATTTTTGCGACAATTATTCATTTTGTAGCTTATACCCTTGTACAGCCATTCAGAAGAAGAATTTTTATCTTCAAGCGTGTGTCTCACCGTTTCGAAATTATCTGCAACTTCCACCAACAAACTGTTATTGCTTAATACTGGAATGATCGCTTTTTTTGTCTTTTTATTTTAATTGGCTATTTAAAGACGTCATCTTAGTGCAGTGTCTGACCGTGGGATTTGTATTGCAGTGTGTTTTACCGTCTACCGGCTTACATTACGTAAACATTGCGTGTTAATAGATTATGTTAGGTTAGATGAGGGAATGACATGAGGCCGAGGTATGCGACAAGGTTAGAGTGGGTTAGATGAGGGGATAGCTGAGTGACGTGAGGCCGAGGAAGGCAGAAAATTGGAAAGATTGAAGAAAGATGGATTTGCAGTGAAAGACTTGGGCAGAACACTAAATGAAATGAAATAAATGTATTATTATTATTACTATTATTATTATTATTATCATCATCATCATCATCATCGTGATCATTAGGGACCGGATTTTTGTGTAATTACATATTATATTCCTTTCAACCTAACCGTATACAAATAACAAATCTTTGCGAATCTTTAATTACCATTTAATACATTTAAAATTTGACAAATATTTTTACATTCGTGCATTTTTACATATTATTATTTATTATAATGTACAGCCATTCAGAATATGATATTTTATATTCTGCGCCATCATCACGATTAAATTAATGGAACGGACCAAAAATTCTTCCGGCGCCGGGATTTAAACTGGAATTTCAGCTCTTTGTCTTTTTATTTTAATTGGCTATTTAAAGATTCCATCCCGGCGTTGGAAGAATCGTCTCAGTTTTAAGTTCCAACTCTTTTTCTGAGGAACTCTAGTGGCCGCCCTCTACGTAAACATTACGTCATAGATTATGTTAGGTTGAACCTGAGGGACCATGAGGCCACACATGTGCTGAGGTTGCAGTGGGTTAGATGAGTGACTAGTTGGACGGGATCCGACGGAAGGCAGTCTTAAATCGCTCATTGAAGAAAGATGGACCTCAGCATGTGAAAGACTTGGGCAGGTTAAATGAAATATCTATGATAAATGTATTATTATTACTAGATTATTAAGATTATTATCATCATCATCATCATCTTCTGACGCCGGGGTGGAACCGGTTTGGCTTAATTACATATTATATTCCTTTCAACCTAACGTAGAGCAAATAAAACCCGGGTTCAAATCTTGGCGCCATTAATATATTAAAATTTGATCCGTACATATTTTTACTATTTCATCGTTACATATTATGGCTTGGTATTGCATAAATCTACATATTTTGGAATTTTATTTATTTTTACTTCTTTAAAAGGAAAAAGAAAACTTCTGCTGGGGAAGTTTACAATTTGAAATACGCAGATTTAAAAATCCTTTTTACCTACCCGAGAAAGGATATATTTCGGGACGAAACATAACATCTTACTTCCATGAAGTAAAAGAAGCACTCACCCCTTACCGCCCACTGTAAATATGAATGCACAAAAGGCAACCTTTCTCATACAACTACTCTGTATTGTAAAAATCAAGAAGGGAATAATCTCATACGCATAAGCGGACGACATAGTAGTAGGGTCTAAAGACCTTAAAAAGTTACAAGAAACAATAAACATCATGGTAAAATGGTACAATAAAAACAAATTTGATATAAATGTGGACAAGACAGAAATTATGATACTCAGAAACGGCGGAAAAGCACTAGAAACAGTAGAAATCATCATGAAGAACAGAAAATTAAAAATTGTACCAGATTAAAAATATCTAGGCTTAACAATACAAATCAGCGCAGATATTGATATTAAATATTTTCATGATTTTACATTATTTTGGTACATATTCAGCTTATTTTTCTTACATAAATATGTACATATTTCACACCTTGATATTACATAAAAATCCGGTCCCTAATCATCATCATCATCATCGTCATCGTCATCATCATCATCATAAATTATGGCACGATCTATCGGTCTGGCATAGTCTCAAAACTGTCTAGTGTAGAATCATTGCATTGTTTAATAGTTCGACATTTGTCAGGGTATTCTAATTTTCTTCCGCCAACAAGGAGGACTCGTTATCTGAACACCACTATACATGGCGAGTGGAAAGGGAGGGATGGGGGTTGCATGCTGCAATGAAAGGGTGAGCGTCGTCGTTGCTCGGCTGATCAATCCTCGAGTCTTTGTGATGCTCAACGAAGGACGGCGAAAATAATGATTGCATGTGCTCCCGCCTTGCTTGCCTTCAGAAATAAAAAAAATGCCAGTCCAAAGGATTGGGGAGGGGAAGCAAGACGCGAGAGGAAGAGAGCAGACGACTGCTGGGAGAAATGTAGAACAATGATAAAGAAGCATGTTGGATTAAGAAGGCAAGACTACATTCAATTGATATAATCCATTTACTTAATCGCATTATACGTCAATAGATCGATTTTTAACCTTCTTCTCGAACAAGAAAAGCCTTTAGGCAGTTCATCTGCATTGAATTCCTGCGCTGCGAAGGAGTGCTAGTGTTTGTGGGTACAAGTCCAAAGGATCTAGGTTTGAATACCAGCAACCTAAGTAAAGGAAGGCTTTCTGACTGTGCATACGGTATGTATGTGCCGATATTCGTTGCTTATTATGCATTTTTTGCTTATAAAACGTTCGCGATTTTCAGGTAGTTTGAACTCTACAAGTTAGACAAACTTGTAGCAGGACTTCTGTAACTATTTATATATCTATTTAATCCATTCATTCATTCATTTACTCATTCACTAATTCATTCACTCATTAATTCATTCATTCATTCACGACTAATATCTAAACTGGTCTTAATAATAATAATAATAATAATAATAATAATAATAATAATAATAATAATAATAATAATAATGGCTTTATTTAACCTGACAGAGTTAAGGCCTAAGGCCTTCTCTTACACTCAATTAGGATGAAAACTTGCTTACATAGTTGTACATACAACTGGATCGGAATTAAGTAATTGCATACTGATAAAATTTAGGTACATAATGAGATCAAAAGAGGTAGTTACATAAAATTTACCTCATAAAATAAAAATAAACATAGTAGAATACATATCACATAAAAAGAAAAGCCGATAATTCAATAAAAAATGTAAACAGTAAAAATAAAAATAAACACATTAGTATACATATTAGTGTTAGATTACAATTAAGCATGTAGGATTCACATAATTAAACCAGAAACCAACATTGAATAAAATGTACACAATAAAAAAATAGATTAATAATAAAAAAACAACACAGTGGGATACATACTGGTGTTAAGTGATAGATAAACGCGATTTACATGATTACACAAAAAAAAAGTCTTTAGCAACCTAAACAATTAACTTATTCACAGTAGTGAATTGAAATTTTTTAACGATTCTCTCCATGACAACCAACGCATTAGAAATAATAAAATCCGTGCATCCATTCATTTATAACTTCTTCATAAACAACATATTGCAAAGAAATGCCTACAGTTTAAAATTAAATTTAGATACCAGTAATGGAGAAATATTGTACAGCACACGAGAGCAGAAAGAGTTTATGCGCTCGTGGAAATTATCACCCTCGGCTTCGCTTCAGACGCTAAACTCTCCACTCGTGAATAAAATCTAATTTTATTCTTTTAGCTTAGTTGCGTTATGAGTGATGGCTTATTGGTGCCACTTAAAGTTCAGACCTGTCTTCGGCAGTTGACTAAACAACAACATATTATAAATTACTATTATTTATTTATTTCTTAGTCTATTTATTTATTTAGTTCTTATTTATATAATTATCCATCCATGTATTTATACTTATAACAAGGCAAAGCCCAAATTACCAAAATTACAACAGAGAGTATAAAATTACAGTCATTAGACCTATGTGTCATGAAAATGAAAATGAAATACAAATAGAGAATGAACTATTCAGAAGTGTCATTTCTTTAATTGGCTATTGTTCTGAAGCTAAAAATGTGTTGTTAATTGCTTTGTACAAATGTTATTTTTCAGGGTGGTAGGCCTATTGATAGACATTTCGCAGCACGCGCTACGAGCGTACTAAGCTAGCCCCGGCTATCCACTGGTTACTAGTACAGAATTCAAATCATATCCATCCGATAATACTGGTTTATGAATACGAAAAACGCTGGTCATCCACCGGAAACCCGCGCTAAAAATGTCTATGAATACGGCCCTATATGTTTAACTAAAAACGACATCATTCTTACGTACTTGCCACAAAAATTGTTACAAATAATACAGTTTTAGGAACTCGATTCTTTACAGTTTAATTATGCTTCCTAATGTACAGTTTTAAAGAATTTACAAGAGTGGCGTGATTTGTAACAACTGTTGTGATAAATGCGTAAAAAATGTAATTTTGTAGTTAACAATCGAAAAAAAAAATTCTGTACGAAGCAACTATGAAATTCACAACACATCTGTAGCTTCAGAATACTAGCTAATTAAAGAAGTGATACTCCTGAATAGTTCATTTCTGTAAAATTCTTTTAACCTTAAAACTAAAAAATAATGGTATTTTACAAATTTCAAATTAGTGTAATTCTGAAAATATTGAGATTAGGACAAGTGTTTATATTACATTTTTTTGCTCAGAATGTCTTGAAAATAAGCTCCGTAAGTGACGGTAAATCCTCGTGAATCACCCTGTATATGAAACATTATTAAAACAATTTGGAGTAATTTCAACGTCTCTTTAATTTTTCACAGCAACATGAAGCTTTAAAATGCAGGTTTATCAAAACTTTAAATTTTGAGTTGTTTCCCTCTTGAACTGGCCCATCGTTACGGTCTTTGGTATCACTTTCTATAGATTGTTCACTATAACATTTCTCGCTTTACACATAGGTATCTCTTATATAACTCTATGTACGGTGTATGATTAGATTCTTCCCATGTGTTTCCATTATGTACATCTATGGCTAGTGTTGGCCATCTTTTCCCCCACTGCGTTCACAAAGTCGTCTGACCATTTCGATGCGGACGCCATCTTCCTCTTTTCCCCAGTCGGTTGTCCCACATCGTTGATGCGTATGCCCATCATCCTCAGTCCATTCGTGCTATGTGTCCTCCTCATTTACACTTCAGATGTCTTGCTCGTGCCGCTAAGTACTTCATAAAGGAAACTCAATAAAACTTTTTCAATATAAAACAGAAATAATGATTTTCAGATGCGACAGGAGACTTACTTGCGTAAAGTGAAAACAACGGCTCGACTCCTACCAGTAAAATTTGTGAAATATTTTATATTAAAAGAAAGCGAATTAATAAATTGTGACTGAATATTCAAGACACTCGCCGTGAATTGTGCATAGAATTAACCCTCTACCTACACTAGTTGAAAATTAAAAGAGTATGCTTGGGTCATTATACAAAAAAGACTTCAAATTGGGAAGTTATATTACAACAGGTTCACAACGAAAGACACTTATAGTAAAATATCAAACATTTGCCACTATTCTAAGTAAGTATTGTTGAAACTGTAGTGGAAAAAATAGGTTAAGAGTCTGAAATCAATAATAATCCCCTTAAAACAGTAAATATTAAAAACTTCTGGAAGTCACCTGACCAAGTGTTTAGTTCAGCTCTCTATCTTTCCCCCGTGTCTTCCTTGACGTCCACCCTGATCATTTTACATTTTTCACTTTGAAATCAAAGCAACCCTCATGTTTCTCCACTGCCCTTAGTATACTCGTAACCGTATCAAAATGGAAACAGAACTTCTTATTGACCTATTTGTTTATTTATTTATTATCTTATTTCATCTATGGACATGGGTCAAGGCCCTTCAAATCTGACAGCGCAGCGAAAGATCTGTTTAGCTAATTATGTTATTACTACGTGATGTACATGCACTTCAGTTTACCGACATTTTGATAGTTTTTTCCTAAAGAATAGGGAAATGGCTATATGGACGAATGAATCGACGGGTAATTGGATGGATTACAATCAATGTAGGAGCGGATGGATTAATACATTAGTGGGTGAATAAATAACGCATGGGAGGGTGAATTAATCACTTGATGAGTTTTGAATGAGAAAATTAGACGAGTTGGCGAATTAACCGGTGGACGAGAGAGGTAAGCGATTAATTAACGCGTGAATATTGGATAATGAATTAACGTATGGATTAATATATACTGAGTGGATAAATGAATTCATGGGTGACTGAATGTATAGTGGTAGAAACAGATACTATAATGGTAGTAGTAGTAGTAGTAGTAGTAGTAGTAGTAGTAGTAGTAGTAGTAGTAGCAATACCCTAGGTAGAATAGATGATGGTGATAATACTGATGATGTGATAGTAGTCATGGTAGACGTGTTAATGATAGGAATATTGGTGGTGGTAGTAGCGGTAGTGATAGTAGTGATTGTGATAGTAGTAGCAGCAGTAGAAATGGTGATAGTAATATTATTACTTGTAGCAGTGATAGCAGCAATAATGATAGTAATATTGGCGGTGGTTGTGGTGGTAGTAGTAGTTTTCATAGAGATAGTTGTGCAGCAGCATTACTGGTGGTAGTAAGTAGTGACTGGTATTAATGATCATGATAGAGGTATTATGGTAATTATAGTGATAGCAGTATTAGTGATAGTAGCAATAAGGAAAGTAGTGGTTATGTTAGAGTTAATATTTATAGTAGCAATAGGCGTAATAGTAATAATAGCAGTAACAATGGTAGTAGCAGTGGTGGTGGTGTTGGTAGTAGTGGTTGTAATACAGATAAGTATTGGTATTAGCAGCAACGGTGGGGATGGTAATAGCAATAGTTGCCATAGAGGTAAATAATTGCAATAGCAATAGTATTGGTGGTAGTGGCAGTAGTGATTGATGTACGTAGTGATAGTAGTGGTGATGATAGTAGTAGTAGCTGTGATAGATGTAATAGTAGTAGTAGTAGTAGTAGTAGTAGTAGTAGTAGTAGTAGTAGTAATAATAATAATACTGGTGGTAGTTGTGACAGTATTGATTGTCATACAGGTAAATTTAGTAGTAGACTTAATTGTGGTGGTAGTAGTAGTGGTGGTGATAATATAGTAGTAAAAGTAGCAGAAATGGCAATAGTAGTGGTTGTAGTGGAGATAGTAGTGGTTGTAGTAATAGTTTTCGCAGTGAAGATAGAAGCATCAATATTGCTAGTGGTTATAGTAGTGGTGGTGGTTGCAGTAATGACAGTAGTAGGGGCAGATGTGGTGGTAATATTAGTGGTAGGAAAATGGTAGTGGTGGTGGTGGTAGTAGTAGTAGTGGTAGGAGAATGGTGGTGGTAGTAGTAATAGTAGGAACATGGCGATGATGGTGGTAGTAGTAATAGTAGGAACATGGTGATGGTGGTAGTAGTGGTAGGAGAATGGTGGTGGTAGTAGTATTGGCAGGAGATTGATGGTAATAGTGGTAGGAGAATGGTGATGGTAGTAATATTAGTAGTAGTAGGAGAGTGGTAGTGGTAGTAGTGGTAGGAGAATGGTGGTGGTAGTAGTAGTAGTGATAGGAGAATGGTGGTGGTGGTGGTAGTAGTAGTAGTAGTAGTGATGGGATAATGGTGGTGGTAGTGGTAGGAGAATGTTGGTGGTGGTAGTGGTAGGAGAATGGTGGTGGTGGTAGTAGTAGTAGTAGTAGTAGTAGTAGTAGTAGTATGGTGGTGGTAGTAGTAGTAGTAGTGGTAGGAGAATGGTAGTGGTAGTGGTAGGAGAATGTTGGTGGTGGTAGTAGTAGTAGTAGTAGTAGTAGTAGTAGTGATAGGAGAATGGTACCGGTAGTGGTAGTAGTAGGAGAATGGTGGTGGTAGTAGTAGGAGAATGGTGGTGGTAGTAGTAGTAGTGATAGGAGAATGGTGGTGGTAGTAGTAGTAGTGATAGGAGAATGGTGGTGGTAGTGGTAGGAGAATGTTGGTGGTGGTAGTAGTAATAGTAGTAGTAGTGGTAGGAGAATGGTAGTGGTAGTGGTAGGAGAATGTTGGTGATGGTAGTAGTAGTAGTGTTAGGAGAATGGTAGTGGTAGTGGTAGGAGAATGGTGATGGTAGTACAGTAGTAGTAGTGATAGGAGAATGGTGGTGGTAGTGGTAGGAGAATGTTGGTGGTGGTGGTGGTGGTAGTAGTAGTAGTAGTAGTAGTAGTAGTAGTAGTAGTGGTAGGAGAATGGTAGTGGTAGTGGTAGGAGAATGGTGGTGGTAGTAGTTGCGGTAGGAGAATGGTGGTGGTAGTAGTAGTGATAGGAGAATGGTAGTGGTAGGAGAATGGTGGTGGTAGTAGTAGTAGTAGTAGTGATAGGAGAATGGTGGTAGTATTGGTAGGAGAATGTTGGTTGTGGTAGTAGTAGTAGTAGTAGTAGTAGTAGTAGTAGTAGTATTGGTGGTGGTGGCAGCAGTAATGGTACAATAATAGCAGTGGTAGTGAAATTTTTAAGAGGTGGTAGTTTTAACAATAGACGATGTTATTGCCCTTTCTTGCAAAAATGTTAGCACTACCTAAATGTATAGTGACACTATTAGTGGACCACTGGCATGTTCTACTTATAGAATGTAGGGAGTGTACTAAGAGGTCCCCAGGGACTTCCATGCTGCTGAAACATTTCCTTGATTACGAGCCTGAGTGTGTGATCGCCCCTTCTTGACCCCGTGTCGTGGTAAGGCTTCCTGGCCGTCATTTCTGGGCTCACCGTCATACTTCCTGTTGCAGTCATTGTGTGAAGGCGGCAGAGGAAGTTGAGACGGGCCCCCATGCAGTAACTCGATAACATGGGCAGGGGCGATGGAACTCTATAGTTCACCATATATGGCCATCGTGGATTTATAGCTTTAAGAAGCGCCGGTCTGCCGGATATGTCCTGATATCCCAAATTAAAACCACTCGTGTTCCACAGAGCTCTTATCGCTGTGTTTACTTGTATTAATTTATAGTAGGTAAGGATTATATGCTGGAAATGTAAGTGGGAAGAAAATATGGTCCGGAAACCGGATGTGAACACACTCTTAATTAACCAGTGGACAAGATTCTTATTTCAGAATTTATTGATGCTTTTATGTCGGACGTAGCTTACGTAATGATTCAGCAATGTTGGAGTTCAAAGTTTTCGTTTAAAATTGTATACAGACCATATACGTAGTTTTCATTTCTAAATTTCCCAATCCCTATGTTCTTGGTTTCTGCAAGAAAGGTGATTTGCTACGAAACAATCGATACGCAAAAGGATGACATGTCCTCTTTTTTAATCTTTTTATCCTGTCCGGCAGGCATTAAAAAAAATTCAAATGTCCGGCATTTCGCATTTCAACTAGAATTAATATGAATATTGAATAATGTGCGATGTTATGCATAGAATATCTAAACAAATGGTGCAAACCTATGAAAGAATTAACTGTTTTCAATGGTTGAAGATGGAGCATATAAAGAACATAAAATATGATGACCTATTGACATGGTTTGAATTCTTACACTCTAAAAACGTCACTACTCATGATTCTAAGTATTTTATCAATTTTATTCTGCAATGTACAAAAATATGCCAATCAAGTTAATTTGAACAAATACTTAAATTTAGATAAACAGTAGTGCAAATTCTTCAATTCCAATAATTCTGCGAGCGCTGAAACTTTCTCAGAACTCTTAAAAATATGTCAATTCTATTTATTTATTTCAGGTCACAATGGAAGTGCTGAGAAACTATTTTTCCCTAATATCTGCTCAATGGACAAAAGAACGAAATCGCATGCTAACGGAGATGGACAGAGGTATCATCATGAGAAATATAATTTCAAGGACATGTCCTGTGAACAGTTCCATAGTTATTTGTTACAAGATATAAATTTGTCCCGTCAGGCTCTTGTGCACAAAGTGGTCTCCACCGATAACTAGGGTACAGATGTAATACTGATCCATCAACTAGTGAGAAAAGTGACTCAGGTGAGCCATTGTTTTTATCTTTAATTTTTTTCATACCAATTTTTAAAAAATACTCCTTTTTTCAGCAATGTCCTCTTATTTTAGATTCGATGTCCTCCTATAGAATTTCTTCTCATGGTAACCCTATTGCATATCAACCGACGACACTATAAAAAGGGCAGACATAGTGGCGTTCAATAGAAAGAAGACGTTCGGATACATTTTGGACCCAACTGTGAGATTCGAGAAGGATGCTGCTCAAGCAGAAAAAGTAAAAAGGAAAAGCAAAGATATTACAAGCTATATATTTCCTATTTTTTTTAAAGTATGACATTCCAAATTGGGAAGTAACTGGTATTTAATTGGAGCACGTGGTATTATTACAAAATTTTGTATTACTACATTCTCGCGTTTAAGGTTTAAATATTCCATCTTTCTACAAAATGTTTTGAGAGGTTCATCACTTACTTACAAATGGCTTTTAAGGACCCCGCAGGTTCATTGTCGCCCTCACATAAGCTCGCCATCGGTCCCTATCCTGAGCAAGATTAATCCAGTCTCTATCTTCATATCCCTCAAATTCATTATAATATTATCCTCCCATCTACCGTCTCGGCCTCCCCAAAGGTCTTTTTGCCCCCCGGTCTCCTAACTAAAACTCTATATGCATTTATGGATTCGCCCATACGTGCTACATGCCCTACCCATCTCAAACGTCTGGATTTGATGTTCCTACTTATGTCAGGTGAAGAAAACAGTGCGTGAAGTTCTGCGCTGTGCAACTTTCTCCATTCTCCTGTAACTTCATCCCTCTTAGTCCCAAATACTTTCCTAAGCACCTTATTCTCAAACACCCTTAATCTCCGTTGCTCTCTCAAAGTGAGAGTCCAAGTTTCACAACCATAAAGAACAACCGGCAATATAACTGTTTTTATAAATTCTAACTTTCATTTTTTTGACAGCAGACTGGATGATAAAAGCTTTTCAACCGAATAATAACGGGCATTTCCCATATTTATTCTGTGTTTAATTTCCTCCAGAGTGTCATTTATATGTGTTACTGTTGCTCCAAGATACATACTTAAATTTTCCAACTTCTTCGAAGTATAAATCTCCAATTTTTATGTTTCCATTACGTACAATATTCTGGTCACGAGACATAATCATATGCTTTGTCTTTTCGGGATTTACTTGCAAACCTATCACTTTACTTGCTTCAAGTAAAATTCCCGTATTTTCCCTAATCGTTTGTGGATTTTCTCCTAACATATTCACGTCATCCGCATAGACAAGCAGCTGATGTAACCCGTTCAATTCCAAACCCTCTCTGTTATTCTGGACTTTCATAATGACATACTCTAGAGCAGTGATGTCAAAGCAAGGGCATTTTTCTGACCTTGACGACGTGCGCGGGCAGCAAGCGCTAAATATGGAAAGAGGAAGGGTTGTGTATATGAATAAGCAACCTGTTGGATTAAGAAAACAGTGGTGCCAAACTTCAAACGGAACGTGAAATTTTATGTCGTTATTTTTATATGGCTTCTTTCTGTTTAATATTATCTATATTGTCTGTAAAAGAAAAGAACTAACACTGATTTCTTAATATTGCACTTGTGTTTTAAATCTTAATAACATAATAGAGAGTTAAGATGGAATATTCACTTAAATTCCATAGTAGTATAATATTATACTGTATTAAAAGGATGAAACACAACATTCATAAAGGAAGTGATATTCTAAAGAAAGAGATTGAGTATGACATGATAAGTTGGAATTTATATTGATGGTATCTTTAGCCTTACAAAAGTAATCAATAAACTAATCAAAACAATATTACAGTACAAAGCAAAATTACCCAGGTACTGTATCTGTTTTAAGTGTAACTAATATTACATAACAAAACCCTTATCGCATTATGGTTTTAAGGTGATATTTGTGAGCAACTTCCTATCATCAGAATATTAAATTATTTTCTCGAAATGTGCTGAAGCTATAGAGCTGACATTTTTACAACACATGGGTACGTATCTTTTGCTTATGATGTAACAATAGTTGCTTTGTAAATTCATTTCCTTACAAACTTTTTCCATGCGAATATTTTCAAAATTTTCAATACACTATTTGCAGTAATACGTATATACGGTATATTAGATTTACGAAAACATTCTGTAAGTCTACTAAGTAAATAGGCCTGTACCTGAAAATTTCACTTTTCTATACGAAAAGTTGAAAAAATATTTCTTTTGAATAAAAAAATCAAACTTGTGAAAAATGAGCATTAAAATTAAAACTTACATTCTTATAATGCACTTATACTTCTCAGGCAAATCTAAAAATTAACATAGATACAGTTTTAATAAGTTCTCTTCCCTTTATCTATTGAATCAGTGCTGGCCATCCCTGTAATTGGCTCGACCAAGCGGCATATACTACCTCTTTCATCAGTCTCTTTCCTTTCCGCTGTAAAGCGCTCAGTCTCTCCTGGGCTCTAAAGCGCGCTTGCTCCTGTGGCATCAATTGACATGCCTGCTCTAGAGCAAAGTTAAAAAGTGAAGATGATGATAATAATAATAATAATAATAATAATAATAATAATAATAATAATAATAATAATAATAATAATAGTGATAATAAATACGTTCCTTATCCTAAAGTACATATTATTACACTTTCTATGTTTTACAGCATGAGACAGGTCCATATAGTATGATGTTAATAAGCAATCTAACATTTTTGGATAACAATATTCTGGTTTTATTATTAGGAAGGAACAAGAACTGCTGGATTTGAGTCAAGACTCGGCTGTTTCGGGATTGGAGATCCGTGTGACATTTTCTACATTATACGCTAGCGGAGCGGAAGTGCCTTCTCCCCCCGAGGGTTCTGCGACGACGTGTGAGCGAGCGTACAGGAGCGGATGCTGCGCGCTCCGCCCCCCACCCCATTCTTATAACACACGAGAAAGAGACGGGAGACGACCACCAGCTTCTTTAAAATTCTGCTGCAAATCAGTTTTGTAGAAGACAAAGCGGCCATGAAAGTCCTTTCGTTTTAAAAGTTGAGCGTTGTGAACAGAGGGGGTCAATATGCATAACAGATATGGCCGAGAGAAGGAGGAATAGAAGGACGGAAGGAGAAAAATTGAAAAGGTAAAAAAATTATAAAGAAAGAAAATTATTACATGTATGCTAGAAGAGAAGATGACAATGAAGACAGAAAATATAAGATGATAGAAATGGAAAAAACATGGTTAGTGATAATTAAAAAGAAAACGACAAAAGGAAAGAAGAAAGAAAGAAAGAAAGAAGAAAAGATAAAAAACAAACAATTGATTAAATGGCGATCTTACTCGTGTTAATTATATTAATAATAATAATAATAATAATAATAATAATAATAATAATAATTTATTTAACCTGGCAGAGTTAAGGTCATACGGCCTTCTCTAACATTCAACCAGCAGTAAAACTGCGTTACAAAAAACACTACAAATTTACAAAGTACACTACAATCTTACACACAGAACTGAATTAGATAATAATAATAAAATGTAAACAACAAGTAAGTAGAAATCAGACATAATATATAACATAGAGAAAGAAAGAAAAAAGTATAATAAAATGTGAACAGCAGGTCAAAATAAATGAGGCATACAAAGTATAAAGTATAAAAAAATAAGACAATTATTGACAATAAAAAAAAATAATAATAATAATAATAATAATAATAATAATGATAAAAATAATAATAGTAATAATAATAATACTAATAGTAATAATAAAATAGTGCAGTACAAAGCATACAATGAATACAATATTTTTAAGTACACACAGTAAGGAAAATTATGATTATATATAGCTCAACTTATCACATTAGAGATATACATTATCGGAAAATATGAAAACAAAAATATAAAATAAGTTAAATATCACTAGAACATAAAAAATGTGAATACTTGGAAACCTGCAATACAACACTTGTCATAATAGTAAGTTAATTTGGCAACTCGTCATAAGATAATTTTCTAACTTGGATTTGAAAGATTTCAATGTTCGGCAGCCCTTGACTTCAGGCGGCAGAGAGTTCCAGTAGCAACAGTGAAAGATGAGGAATACAGAGATGATGTGTGAAGTGGAATTTCTAGCGTGTTATCGCGTTGTGATCGAGTATTAATATTATGATAGCGAGAGAGAGTATGTAAGCATGAGTGGCTTACAGCTGTTTCGGTATTACTTGACACCATCCGCAGAGCCTACTAGATATCGGCGCTATCTCAACTTCGCTGCCTGTTGTGTGGGTGCGTTCGTGTGTTGAAGAGTTGTGTCAAATAATGTGCGTGTTCTGAAATTGATCTGTGTATTGAGAATTTGATTAGGGCAGCGAAGTTGAGATAGCGCCGAGATCTAGTAGGCTCTGAGGATGGTGTCAAGTAACACCGAAACAGCTGTAAGCCACACATGCTTACATAATTAACACGAGTAAGATCGCCGTTTAATCAATTATTTATATTCAAGTGTTAAAAGTAGTGTATGAAAGATTCAACATGGAAAAAAAAAAACAGGTGAGAAAATGAAATAAAGGATAAAATAAGCGCAATTTTAAATGAAAATTAAAAAGTTCAAGAATTGAGAAAGAGAAAGAAATGGGAAAGAAACAGAAAACCAATAATGAAAGCTACTTTCTTTTCTTACTAATGGCGGGTACTTGAGTGATCATTCACCCATATGAAGTCAGATGTGTAGGCCAATTCATCGACATAGTTGTTGCCAAGGGTGCGCCATAGGAGGTTGATCTACGCTATACCTGCGATGAGATGAGCTGAGCTGAGCTGAGCTGAGCTGAGATGAGATGAGATGAGATGAGATGAGATGAGATGAGATGAGATGAGATGAGATGAGATGAGATGAGATGAGATGATGAATAGGGGGCGGATGTTGATGACCTAAAAATCTACTTAAAATGATCAATAAAATGCTCTTAAAATAATGGAAAAATGACATGAAATTAAAATAAAATGACATTTTAATATTAGTCACCGTATTCGCACTACAACTTCTTAAAAATTAGTCACCTTGTTTCAATGATTGCCCTGCAAATGTTGGAGAGAGGAGGAAACTACCTGGAATTTGATTAAGATAAAGGAAAAGAGCATGCAACAAAATTAAAGTTTTATGGGAAAACTATAGATTTTAATGAGAGTTTACAATGTGTTTCAATCAGGGGTGGTCCATGTCAGTACCTTCATTCTCCCTCTCCTCCTTCCGCTCTTCACTTTTGTTACCAGACCTTCCAAATGGGGAGTGTAAATGACAAAACAAATTGTGAGCGCAGCGTGCATTCTTACAATCTTTGTGTTAAAAATACTGTCTATTGTAGTACATCCCTTCCGAACCATATTGGGTACACAACGTCGTATTGTCCAGGAAACGGTGAAAGTTTCCCCCCTTCCAAACATAAATTCTAAAGACCCCTCGTACCAATAAAATAACAGTAGTGGTCAAAGCTCTTAAAGTAAGCTGTTGTCAAGCATTTTATATTACTTCTGTTGTGTGAGGTGAAACCTTCAGCGAAATGAGGGATGGACTTTAGAGTTTGTTCCGAACTATAAAACTCAAACTTCACTGTTATTGACTTATTCAGTAGGTAATTACTAGCAGGGTCTACTACTGATTTGTTTGCTTAGAAAAAGATTTAACAGGCCTATATGTAAAAGAGGAAGTAAAATGCATTAAAAATGATCTAAAAGTTCTTCAGAATATTAAAAATGGCCAAAAAATGCCGAGAAAATGTAAAAATGACCTATTAGTTCAAAAATGTAAAAAAATGCAATATAATAAATTAATTTTTTACATCTTGAATCTTGCGTACACTACTTTTAACACTTAAATAAATATAAATGATTGATTAAATGGCAAACTTACTAGTGTTAATTACATAAGCACGTGTGGCTTACAGCTCTTTCGGTGTATACTGTAAACCATCATCAGAGCGGCGTCATCTAGCAAGAACCAGAGGACACAATATATCTACATATGCCGAATGCATAACTAATGCTAACCACACATACAATACATAAATACAGACATGAAAATCCTACACATACAACCCAAAAACCAAAAACTCAACACACTAGAACAATATGAAATATACAGACACACTAAAACACACCCTAATCAAATTCTCAACACACAGATCAATTTCAGAACACACACTATTTGACTCCACTTTTCAACACACAAACGCACCTCCATAACAGGCAGCGATGTCGAGATGACGTCGAGATCTAGTAGGCTCTGATGTTGGTGTACAGCATACATGGGGACAATTTTCGGTTACGTGAGGCACTCGATTTGAAATAGTTTGTTTACTAGGAGAGGAGACTGCAGAGTAGGATGGGAAATATAAACTGCTGTGACCCGCGTCACCTTAGCGTAATCGCTAAGGCGGTCAATGGTCGAATTATTAGGAAAGCGCTTGGTTAACGTGAGAGACTCGAAAACTTTTATTCAATTTGGCAAATTAATTCGGCAGCTTTAATCATAAACTTCTTTACTATTTTCCCATCATTGAATGATTTAAATCACAGGCGAGAACTTGTGTAACTAGGCAATAATATTCCATCACGTTGTCTACGTTTATTTTCTTGAATATTCTGGCGTTTGTCAAGGTTACTTAATAGATTTGCACGTTCTCGACCTAAATTAATTTCAGAAAATCATATTTCGTTTCCTACGCAAATTTAATATATTTTTTTATAAATTTCTTTTGGAAATAATACGTACAAATAACATTTAATTCCTCGAACTTTTTAATGCAGCGTGTCTAAGTTATAATGTCGTATTTAGTATACTATGCAAATGTTAAGATCATACATTTTCTTCGAAATAGTACGAAATATAACATTTAATTTGTCTTACCTTCTAATTGAGCATGTTCTTTATGACATAAGGAGTAATGTCGTATATTAAATTTATTAATGCCTAATAGGATTTTCGAGCATAACATACATGGTTTGTTCTCCCCTTCTAAACAGCAAAAAAACTCTTCCTCCCATTTCTCATGAAATAATCGTTTTCTATCGCGTACATACTGCTTTGATAATCCCATTATGCCACCACTGATATTGCTTATGAAACTGATATAGAACCTGCCCACGCCTAGGAGCTGCGTGAGGGAGAAAAGGGATCTGTGAAGATGATGTCACTCAGAGCGATAATCTCTGTGAAGGTCAGTGAGGCATTATTTCTCAAGTGAGGCACGATGCCCATCCATGGTGTACAGTATACACCGAAAGAGCTGTAAGCCACACGTGCTTATATAATTAACACTAGTAAGTTTGCCATTTAATCAATCATTCAATTTTTTACGTCGATATTAAGATAGAAAGGATTTCTATATTAACAGGCATCGTCATAATGTGAAAAATAAGATGACTTTTCATCAACATCCGCACCCTAGTCATGAAGATTTGCTGGAATGCCATAGGGCAATCGAAGCTCCCGGATAAAACCCTTACGTTACCTGGATCAGGGGCTTGCCCAACACAAGTTATAAATCGGGGGGTGCACCGGGCATATACAGAGTGGGGCATAGGATCCAAGTGTTTTTAAAATAATCATAAAACAGTTAGTGTTTGTTTCCAACACATTTTATTGGTAGAATAACGTTTGCCAGAACATACCATTTCAATTATGAGCGGAAAATTACATCTGGCATGTGATGTCCGTCTGTGTTGACGCATTGTTTAAGGCGGTGAAGAAAATTCACCTCTATTCTTTCCAGGAGATCTCTGTTGATTTGGGTGATGTGTTGACGTACTGTGTCCTTTAATTCATCTAATATTCGGGGCTTATCCTCGTAAACACGTGCCTTTAGATACCCACATAGAAAAAAATCACGTGGACAAGTCAGGGGACCGAGGGAGCCATGGGACATCACCAAATCTCGAAATGAGACGATTGGAAAACAGGAGGCAAAGAACTGCCATTGGCGCTCTGGAGATATGGGCCGTGGCCCCATCTTGCTGAAACCACCTATCTTGTATGGTTGTAAATGTAAATCGCCATGCAAAATCCGTCTTACCGTACGATTGCTGATTCCAAGAGCAGCTGAATGTCTTCGAGCAGAGCGGCCTGGGCTGCGCAGTATCGCTTACCTGACTGAAAATTTTCTGGAGTACGCACTCTGTGTTGGGGGCCGGGCGATTTATTCTTCAATATTGCGCCTTTTTTAAAGATTTTTTTACCCAACATAAGATTGTGTCACGCACGGGAACAGAATCATTGCGATTAATATTAAATCTGTAGCAAAACTCACGCCGTATCGAGGTCACCGACTCGCCATTTCTAACAAAACAATCATACGCAAACATGCGTCCACTGCTCCATGATGCCGACTGCAGGTGAAATGCTATTCGCCACGGAATGGAATGTCACATGTCGCACGTCTCTCCCTTTCATAATGACAGAGTACAAGCCATATCAAAAACACTTGGTTCCCATGCCCCACCCTATATATACTGACAAGTCATGGGCATTATTTGTAGTTTTTTGAAAACAGTCCTACACGATTCCCTAGATAATGCGATAGTTTAGAAATGACATAAGCGGAGCCGAAACACCCAAATAGTTAATTCTACATATTTAAAGTTAGCAGACTTATTGCTACTGACAGAAGGAAATCATTGGTAACAGTAAGTAGGCCTATAAAATACGACAGCATTGAAATAATGTTTTAAACAAGGACATTCCAGGAATGGCTACACTAGCGACAGCTGTCAGTATTTAAAATGAATCTCTTTACAGAACGCGTTTAAATTTCAGGTACTGAATAAAAGCGTAGAGTACAACTTCCAGAGGAAGACTATGAGTAGAATTGATGTGAAAATAAGATAAGCATCAATCAGAATATAAAGAGATCTGTGGAACAAACATCACGACAGATTCTATTGAACAACCTTCCATGCACTGAATGATAAATACTATTGAATTAAGGATGGTCCTTACCCTCAACTCGTGACTGCAAGAAGACAATTCAAAGCGATACGATACAGGATTACATGATAAAATGTTAAAATAAATATGAAAATTAAAGCGGATTTAACTTTTAAAAAGTATTTTCTTAATTTAATCAACTGGCGATTTGTCACCGAAGTCAGGAGTTTTATTTATGACAGATACTACAACATCCCTGTTTCAATAATAAAAAATTTACGTATAGCCTAGAATTTTAGCAATTCACTTACATACTTACAAATGGCTTTTAAGGAACCCGGAGATCTATTGCCACCCTCACATGAGCCCGCCATCGGTCCCTATCCTCAGCAACATTAATCCAGTCCCTACCATCATACCCCATTTCCCTCAAATTCATTTTAATATTATCCTTCCATTTACGTCTCAGTCTCCTCAAAGGTGTTTTTCCAACTAAGACTCTATATTCACTTCTGGATTCATCCATACGAGCTACATGCCCTGCCAACCTCAAGCGTCTGGATTTAATGTTCTTAATTTAGTATGTCAAGTGAAGAATACAAAGCGTGCAGTTCTGCGTTGTGTAACTTCCACCATTCTCCTGTAACTTCATCCCTCTTAGCCCCAAATATTTTCCTATGAACCTTATTCTCAAACAGTCCTAATCTCTGTTCTTCTCTCAAAGTGAGACAGTTTCACGACCTTTACAGAACAATCAGTAATATAACTGTTTCATAAATTCTAACTTTCAGACTTTTGAGAGCAGACTAGATGACAAAAGCTTCTCAACCGAATAATAACAGGCATTTCCCCTATTTATTCTGCGTTTAATTTCCTCCCGAGTGTCATTTATATTTGTTACTGTTACTCCAAGATATTTTAATTTTCACACCTCTTCGTAGGATAAATCTCCAATTTTTATATTTCCATTTTTTTTATTTATCTCTATCTTATTTATGTTTTTCTGATTTTATGACTTTTCCTTAAACTAGTACGAAACACAACACCCATGTCCGAGGCCTGACTCGAACCCACAACCCTTCTGGCCAAGCGATAAAGGCATGCCGTGCCTCTACCGCTTGAGCCATCCAGGCTGGCAATATTTCATACAATATTCTGATCACGAGACATAACCATATACTCTGTCCTTTCGGGATTTACTTCCAAACCTATCGATTTGCTTGCTTCAAGTAAAATCCCCGTATTTTTCTTAATCGTTTGTGACTTTTCTCCTATCATATTCACGTCATCCGCATAGACAAGGAGCTGATGTAACCCGTTCAATTCCAAACCCTCTGTGTTATCCTGAATTTTACTAATTGCATATTATAGAGAAAAGTTGAAAATTAAAGGTGATAGTGCATCTTCTTGCTTTAGCCCACAGTGATTTGAGAAAGCATCAGATAGAAATTGGCCTGTACGGACTCTGCTGTACGTTTCACTGAGATACATTTTTAATTAATCGAACTAGTTTCTTGGGAATACCAAATTTACTAAGAATATTATATAAAACTTATATCTTCACCGAGTCATATGCCTTTTTCAAATCTATGAATAACTGATGTACTGTACCCTTATACTCCCATTTTTTCTCCGTTATATCTCAAATACAAAAAATCTGATCAATAGCCGTTCTATTACGTCTAAAACCACACTGATGATCACCAATAATTTCATCTAGATATGGAGTTAATCTTCTGAAAAGAATATTGGAGAAACTTTTGTGCGACGTCAACAAAAGTGATATTCTTCTAAAGTTACTACAGTTAGTCTTGTCACTCTTCTTAAAGATATGTACAATTATGGACTCCTTCCAATGTTCTAGTACAAATTACAGTCTTCGAAATAACAGTCTTTGTTTTTGCGTATTGCCTTCGGTACAAGGGGAGAAATTACTTGAATGCCAATCGCACAGTGCAAGAGTTCGGAATCCTCTTCTTGCGATGACTGTGGCAGTCCCACTCAATGTGCAGGCTTTTTACATCTTTCGGCGTTCCTGTCCTGATACCATATCGTCTTGCTTCTCCCCCCTCCCCGTCATAAGTGCATGCATATATGTACTGCCCGTGTCTCACGTCCTGAGCCGAGAGCTCCCTAGTGCTTATAGCCACGCCTCTCAGGTCTGCTCGGATCGTCACGGTAGTTGCAGTGTGCGGCACGGTAGCATATTACATGTGCTGAAAACATTATCCTATGCCATTCCAGGGGTCTTTTCTGTTTGTAATACTGGTGACTCTAATCATGATTACCACTATCGCTATTATCTCTGCTGGCGATTTCCATAGCCTACACATTCGCTTGTCGATGGTTGATCTTGCTTCATAGCTAACGAAAGGAATACTGAAAATACCGATGTGTTGAACGCAGGGTAGTACTTGTAGGACCTCCCACTTTCCCTCTCTGCGTCTCGCTCTGCAAAGAAACAGCTCAGGAAGAGAGACACGGGCAGTACGCATATGTGGATGGATGGATGGGTTGTATGTGTGTACGTAGGACTATGCAGTACGGACGTGTGTTAGGGGGACCGTTAAGAAAGTAAACTTTCCTGGGGATCTTTACAGAACGAAAACACAATTTCATGGAAAGATTTATTGGAATAGATACAGCAATATTTACTACATTTTCATGGAATATTCAATTCGATCTGAATACGATCCGTACTGAATGCGATCCCCGTTTTCATGCAATTTTCGATACGTATTGAAAACGATCTGAGTACGGAAGCTGAAGTTTCGAAATGTGGTTATGTCGGTTAACATGTCATCGACATATTAGCGTGTTGATCACTCTGCAGGCATTAACTATAAACAATGTTGCGTTTTCCAAATGGGGCGCATGAAAACTTATTATTCTGGCTGTTAATGAATAATGGTAATATTGACTTTAAGGAAAATGCGAAATATTATGTTTTACAACACTCTTTTTCAACATACATATTTTCCTCGCTGTTGGTAAAACACCTGACACATCAAACAAATGAGGATCGATCACGCTTAGCGTATTGAGATCGTATTGAATACGATACCCGTTTTCATGGAACTCAATTCGAACTGAATCCGATCCGATCCCACTTTTTAGGTGTATCGACTTTGAGACTCAAATCGAATTGAATCCCTGTTTTCATGAAGATTTCAATATGGTAAGTTTATTCAGATCAATCTGAATACTCCATGAAAACGTAGTAATTGAACTATTTTCCAACATATTCCCCACCCGAATTGAGGCATTTATCATACCGTGGGATCAACTTTTGAATCCCTGTGTCTCAATTCCAGTGGAGAAAGTATTGAAATTTTTTTATCCGTAGCGCTACAGCCCGTGGAGGGCCTAGACCGACCAGCCGGCTGCTGGCTTCACGCTCACATGCCGAAGCAGAGGTGGACGATCATCCAACCAGAATGGAGGTATCGTGTGGTTAGCACGATGATCCCTCCAGCCGTCATAGCTGGTATTCGCAATCGGATTTCGATACCTATCGTAGCTCCCCAAGTGCATCACGATGCTGGGTGGGCACCGGTCCCATACACTGGCCGAAATTTCATGAGAAAATTTCTTCCCCCATGAGGACTCGAACCAGCGCGCATTCCGTAACGCGAGTCCTAGGCAGGATGCCTTAGACCACGACGCTACGGCGCGGTACTGTATTGAAAAATATCTAAACAAAAATTGCTATATCTGCTCTAATAAATATTTCCACGCAATTGTGTTTTCTTTCTGCCAACGACCCTAGGAAAACTTATTTTCTAGACACGCCTCGTATGCATGTAGATAATTTAGAACTACGTACGAGAATACGAAAAGAAGTATACGATATTTTAAGAAAATGAAAAAATATAAAGCATTAATTGACCTAACCTTCCAATACAATGGATACTTATAGTTTCATTTATTTTTATATTTAGTGGATTATTTTACGACTCTTCATCAACTGCTGTGGTTAGCTTATCTAGCGTCCTGAATTATATGAAGGAGATAATGCCGGGAAGTGAGTCCACTGTCCAACGTCCAAAGTTACTCAGCAATTGCTCTTAGTAGGTTGAGGGCAAACCTTGGAAAAAACCTCCACCAGGCAACTTGTCGCAACTTGTTTGAACCCGGACCTGCTCGTTTCACGGTCAGACACGCTAACCGTTACTCCACAGCAGTGGACTAATTTATATTTATTACAGAACATCAGGAATGAATTGTTTCTTGGAAGTGGAGACATCATGGTCTGGTACAAGAAGGTAAAGAGGATTTTTTTTTTACAGTCCGAATTATTTTAACATTCCTGATTCTGAGAACCATAATTAGTCAAGTGTACATCACTTATCATTTAAATGGTCACCTGAGCCAAGTTGCAGGTCATTCTCTTGTATCTTCAGTCTCTGTCTATGGGATATTTATGCACCATAAATTACCTCAATGTTTGGCGTGCATGACTACATACGTCGTTTTCGTGTTTAATTTATAAAATGAGTCACAAATACTATATAAGAACAAAATCCGGGCCAGGGGTCGGTCGTAATTTCGGCCCCGTCGTAAAACTGGCAGCCGTAAAATAGGGGTCACTGTACATAAATTTTCAGATATGTTTATCTTATACTTTTATTGCTATTTCGCCGTCGACTACTTTCACAGGAGTGAACACAAAGTTGTTAAATAGAAAGTCCCAACGGATAATCACTTGAAGTTGAGCGCAGAGAATGGTCAGTCCGTCACCAGATTACGATAAGCTACTGTAAGGATATCTTTAACGTTTCGTCTTTCTTCTGAAAGGCCCTATATAAATGTTAAGGGAAAAAAATTACATAGTCATAAACAAAGTCGCGAGATTTTACAATAAAACCCACTTATCCACAGGTAACTATGAGAAAAATCTGCGATATGACCAACGATGGATCTGTCGTGATGCGAGATAATTCATATAGCCAGATATTAAACCATATTTTATAGGTACTAAAAGTGTTGCGGCTACGGCCACAATGTTTGTCCATGAGAAATAATAAAGGAGAGGTCTGGAAAACAGCTAACAGTGTAGGAAGAACGCTACAAATTTCGAAATGTATACAACGAAGTTTTGTTAGAATGAACATTAATAAGTTTTCTAATAATATATTAGTAATAATAATGTTACCAATTTCATTTCATTTCATATAAATGGAGGAAAAGAAGGCTCATATAAATGGAGGGAAAGAAGACAGAGGACGGACACTGGAAAGTTTTCTTTTCTCAATCGTACTATCAGGGACTGGAATGCTTTACCTGCAGACTTACTAAAGGCTTTACCAATAACCAAAAATGTATTTAAAAATAGGCTTAAGGACTTTACTAATAGACGGTAGTATATTATTCACACTATTTTATTATTCGAAGTGTTGTATCAGTGAAGAAGTGTGTTGTGTCAGTGAAGTGTGTAGTGTCAGTGAAGTCTATTGTGTAAGTGAAGTGTGTTTGTGTCAGTGAAGTGTTGTGTCAGTGAACTGTGAAGTGTGTAGTGTCAGTGATTAGGTTATTTTACGACGCTTTATCAACAGCTTTGGTTATTTAGCGTCTGAATGAGATGAAGGTGATAATGCCGGTGAAATGAGTCCAGGGTCCAACACCGTAAGTTACCTAGCATTTGCTCATATTGGGTTGAGGAAAAACCCGGAAAAAACCTCAACCAGGTAACTTGTCCCGACCGAGAATCGAACCCGGGCCACCTGGTTTCGCGGCTAGACGTGCTAACCGTTACTCCACAGGCGTGGAGTAGTGTCAGTGAAGTCTATTGTGTAAGTGAAGTGTGTTTGTGCCAGTGAAGTGTTGTGTCAGTGAGGAATTGTGTCAGTGAAGTGTGAAGTATGTAGTGTCAGTGAAGTCTATTGTGTAAGTGAAGTGTGTTTGTGTCAGTGAAGTGTTGTGTCAGTGAGGAAGTGTGTTGTGTCAGTGAAGTGTGAAGTGTGTAGTGTCAGTGAAGTCTATTGTGTAAGTGAAGTGTGTTTGTGTCAGTGAAGTTGTATAGTTCATAGTGGCAGTGCAAAGTATTTGAACAGTGAAATGGTTTTGAAGTGTCAGTGAAATCAGGATAGAATCAGTGCAGTGAGGGAGTTGATAGCGAAATAAGTGTAGTGCCGAAAGGTACTTGTGCAGGTATGAACTTAGGGTTAAGATACAAATTATATTTACTATTTTAAGTGATCGTGCTTCATTTAATTTAGGATGCTCCTTGTTATTATTATTATTATTATTATTATTATTATTATTATTATTATTATTATTATTATTAGTTGTGTTTATTATTAATTGTCATTATTGAGTGTAATTAGTTACCACTGCCACCGGGTATATACCCATTTGCAGTGTGAATATATGCATACATTTCATCTACCTATCCATATGTCAGTATACAATATCAGTTCATTCGATCCATTAATTTATATACCAATTCCATCCATCCATCTATTCCTTTTACAAAACCGTACAATCTATATAACAGTATAATCCAACCATTCACCATTACAATCGATGCAGTCAATCCACCAGCACAATTAATTCACCGAATCATCCACGCACAATATCAATCAATTCAAACAAATCCATATATTCTTCGAACCATCCAACTCATTAACATAAGCTATCCAATATATTCATCTAATCTACTCGTATATGTTCATCGGTCCAGCTAATCAATTTATCCAATCTATCGAATGCACATATCAAATTAGTCTAATCTATCAAATCTATTCGTCCATTCATTTTAACCTTGTAAATTACTCATTCAATTAACATAATAATGTCATGCTACGGGGTCAAACGGAAAGTCATGCGCAACCCATTGTTAAAAATCTTAATTTTTATTTTTTAGACAAATCAGGTACATCATCTTAACCTACAGAGTTTTCTGTCACTTTTCAACATAGTCTCCATTTCTTTGCACACATTTTCCCCGCCGTTCTGTAAGTTTAAAAATTCCCTTGCTGTAAAAGTTCGTTTCATCTTCCCGAAGACATTGACGCACTGTTTTCCGCATGCCCTCCAGCGTCTCGTAGCGTTAGCCTCGCAGCTGCTCATTTACAGAACCGAAAAGATGGTAGTCAGAGGGTGCCAAGTCAGGACTGTAGGGAAATTGCGCAAGAATCAGTGTTAAGCCACACGTTATCGTGTTGCAGGATGATCTTCTTTCCAGGGCGTTTCTCGCTCAATGCACGACGGAGCTTCAGAATATAGTGGACAGCATTTATGGTCTTTCCAGGTTGAAGAAATTCAACCAAAATGCATCCCAGGACTCGTCAACTCTTTCCTTGTTGCGTTCCGTGGAGGCAGCTCGAGGGCGACCGCTACGAGGCTCATCTTGGATGCTCGTGTTCCCACCTTCTAAATGTTTCACCCAACTCCTAACACTGTTGGCGCCCATGCACACATCTCCGTATACACGCTGAGGTCTGAGATGAATTTCAGCAGTAGATTTTTCTCCTTTAACAAGGAATTCAATGACAACACGCTGTCGAAACGAACCACTGCTGTCAATCATTTTGCAAACATTGCCTGCGGTCACGTGATAGAAGTTAATGACGTCACAATATGTCAATACATAGTGTAAAGTCTGTAGATCATGATCATATAATCGTTTTTGTTACATTGTTGCAAATGAAATTATAGAAATGTGTTGCTCATGACTTTCAGTATGACCGTCTGTATTTATCCTTCCAATAATCTCACTCATTCTACCCATATAATTTACCCTGCCAACCCACTTAACTATCCATCCGACGCATTCACCCAATCAAACAACTGATTCACTCAATTCGTCCAATCCATGTACTCAATTCGTCAAATACACCTATTCCATTTGAAGGGTTCAGAGCCATTGTGGGCCAAGCGCCATTTATTAAAACGGAGAAAGAAAGGGTTAAAGGTAAGTGAATACCATAGTTTAATGAAGATTGTCATATCATTTAGTTTTAATGTGCATACTTTACATTACTTGCTATATGTTTCCATTGAATTATGGTAATAACTTTATTTTAACCCTAGTTTTCTACGGTTTTAATAAATGGCGCTTGGCCCGCTATGGTTCTGAACCATTCATATATCCTATTTACTACTAAATTTCCGGGGTTCGTACTATCACCTTCTACATTTAAATATCTGGTAATCATCATGATGCTTTATTTTATTTTGGTAGGTTATTTTACGACGCTTTATCAACAGCTCAGGTTATTTAGCGTCTGAATGAGATAAAGGTGATAATGCCGGTGAAATGAGTCCGGGGTCCACCACCGAAAGTTACCCAGCATTTGCTCATATTGGATTGAGGGAAACCCTCGGAAAAAAACCTCAACCAGATAACTTGTCCCGACCGGGAATCGAACCCGGGCCACTTGGTTTCGCGGCCAGACGAACTGACCGTCACTCCACAGGTGTGGACTTGATGCTGTAACAACAACGTCGGTGTTCATTATTAATAACATCAAATTTACGAGCATTATAGGGCTATTAACTTTAGAACTACAATTAATCACGTTTAGAAAATAATCACTGGAACAACCTTAACAAAAGTCAGTGTTTTCCAACAGAAGAATCTTACTACACAGTCGGAATATTTAAGTACATAGCCGTGGAATTTGTGTCTGTCGTGCTTTGTTTCCGAAGTGAGCATCTGTCAAAGGTAGAGCGACGTTGGACATGTGATGGTTATCGCGGCGTTACGATCGCGGCAAATTGATGTGATTACGAAGAAGCTGTGCTATCCCACAGCGCTAACACTTGGTGTTGAAATTTCAAGTATAAGGTAGAGAACAATCACACAAATTCCGACTAAATCATTGAATATAGCCCACAGCATAATATATTACTCAATAATGAATTATTTAAATTCTGAAGACGAAGGTAATGTGCAGATTCCATTCCACATCTCATACAAAAAGAATGGGAACATAACTTGCAAGATACTGCATTATAGATTACATCATAAAATAACTTTATAAAGCAAAATCAACATATTCTGAGATTGTAAGACGAAATCCATTTAAATATTACAGAAAAAAAAAACATTACATTGGACAAGATCACATCATTATACAATATTTTATTCATTACTGATATCTACATTTTATTACAGGTATCTAAATTTAATTTTAAATTGTACGTCTTTGCTTTGTAACGTGTTGTTTATGAAGAAGTTTATAAATGAATGAATGCATGGATTTTCTTCTTCATCATCATCTTCTTCTTCTTCCCTTCAAGTATTAGGCGAAATGGCCTTTACGATCTCACAGTTGAATTTTCAATCCAGCACTTCTTTGGACGACCGAGCGATCTCTTCCCGTTTGGACGATAGTGGAGCATGACTTTTGGGATTCTATCTCTATGCATGCGATGGAGATGATTTATCCGGTTGTTCTGATAATTTTTTACATGATTAATTACAGGTTCTAGTTGTAATTCTTCCATTACAGCTTCATTACGTTTGTGATCCCATTTCGTATATCCAGCTGTATATCTCATAAATTTCATTTCATTAGCCGTTATTCTGCTTTCGTCTTTCTTCCTCAATGTCCATGCCTTACTGCCGTAACAAAGTACAGGTCTCGCCAAGGTCTCGTATAGGCGAATTCTAGTATGCCTTTGTACTAGGGAAGGTTTCATAATGTTGTCAATTATTCCCATTGTTTTGGTGTACAGTATTTAGAAATTTTCTGTGAAATATCTACTTCATCGAAAAAAGATAATGTGTATCCGAGATATGTAAAATAATTTACTCTTTCTAATATTTTTTAATCTAAACATATTTTGCTAGGCACAGGGTATTTTCCGCAGAAGGCCATAATTTTAGTTTTTTCTTTATTGATTTAATTCCAATATATGGAAAATATTCTTAAATGTATGGATTTTATGGTTGCTAATGTGTTGGTTGTCATGAAAGGTTTTAATTTACACCAGTGAATTAAACAGTTTTAATTCAGTGTAGTGAATAAAGCCATTATTTAGGTTCCTATGGACGATGAAATAAAGACAAGTTTAGATAACAGTCATGGATAAAATACAGAGCGATCCAAAAGTCGCGCAAATCTTCATATACGTTTACATATAATTATGAAAATAAATTTATTATGTTTACTTACATCAGTTGTCATATGCGTTACATCATTTTTCACAACATATGCTTAAAATAGCAGCCCCGTTCAGTAATGCATGTACGAACCCTTTTTTACCATGTTTCCTGCCACTTTTTTGAGCACGCGTACACTGATGATGTTAATCTCCGTTATGTTCCTATTTAGTTCCTCCAGAGTGTGCGGCCTGTTTTTGTATACCCTTCCTTTAAGATAACCCCACAGGAAGAAATTTGGGGACGTCAAGTTGGGGGAACGTGGGGGTCACAATCCTTGAGAAATGATACGCTCACCAAAAAAAACTTGCTCAAGAACTACATTGTTTCATTAGATGTGTGACATGTGGCACTGTCTTGCTGGAACCAACAATCACGTTCATCACTGTCAAGAAGTGCTAATCAACATTCCCTAAAACGGCGATTAATCTCGTTATGGTCGAATTATTAGGCACTGCCACATCCGGATAATTCCTACGAAATTCGTCTACAACACGTGCATAAGAACGACTGGAAAAATAATGTTCAACAATGAGAACTCGTTGCTCTTGGGAAAACGACATGTTTGCCGAGCAATACACGAGGGACTACTGCAAGCATCAGTGTATACATACACATCACAATGACGTTTAGATTTGTTGCTGTTAATACGCATGATGCTATCTAGCGGTAGCCGACAGCATTTTCCAACTGCACTACTCAACATACACTATAATTTTAATTGCGCGACTTTTGGTAATATAGGCCTACATATACTTGTATGTATGTATGTATGTATGTATGTATGTATGTATGTATGTATGTATGTATGTATGCATGTATGTATGTATGTATGTATGTATGTATGTATGTATGTATGTATGTATGTATGTATGTATGTATGTATGTATGCGTGTGTATATGTATGTATATATGTATGTATGTATGTATGTATGTATGTATGTATGTATGTGTGTGTATGTATGTATGCGTGTGTGTGTATGTATGTATGTATGTATGTATGTATGCGTATGTGTATGTATGTATGATTGTAATGATAGGCTTAAGGTAAAAAATTAGGTTTACTTCAGTTAATTAGGTTATTTTAAAGTGTAATTTTTTTTAATTTAGTATTCTCTCTTTACTTCATTTAATTTAGATTTCCATATCCGACTATTATTATTATTATTATTATTATTATTATTATTATTATTATTATTATTATTATTATTATTATTATTCAATTTTTAATTTTAACAAAATTGGAATTAAATATGATATGAAAATCAATAAAGAAAAAACTAAACTTATGGCCTTCTGCGGAAAATACCCTGTGCCTAGCAAAATATGTTTAGATTCAAAAATATTAGAAACGATCAATTCTTTTACATATCTCGGATACACATTATCTTTTTTCGATGAAGTAGACATTTCACAGAAAATTTCTAAATACACCAAAACAATGGGAATAATTAACAACATTATGAAACCTTCCCTAGTACAAAGGCATACTCGAATTCGTCTTTACAAGACCTTGGCGAGACCTGTACTTTGTTACGGCAGTGAGGCATGGACATTGAGAAAGAAAGACGAAAGCAGAAAAACGGCCAATGAAATGAAATTTATGAGATATACAGCGGGATATACGAAATGGGATCACAAACGCAACCTGAAGATGTAATGGAAGAATTACAACTAGCACCTGTAATTAATCATGTAAAACATTATCGGAACAATTGCATTAATCTGCATCGCATGCGTAGAGATAGAATCCCAAAAGTCATGCTCCACTATCGTCCAAACGAGAAGAGATCTCTCGGTCGTCCAAAGAAGCGCTGGATTGAAAATTCAACTGAGAGATCGTATGGCCTAATACTTGAAGGGAAGATTATTACTATTATTATTATCATCATCATCATCATCATCATCATATCCCTCACGTACTAGACCCTACAGGATCTGTTACGGTCTCATGCCAGCGCTTTCGTGGTCTTCCCAATTTCCTCTTTCCTCTCGGTACATAAGTAAGAATCTGTTTAGGCCATCTAGTGCGATCCATCCTTTCGACATGTTTTTTCCACTGAAGTCGATATTGTTGAACAAAATTAACCATAGGATCCATTTTGAGTTCCTGCAATATGTCCACATTTTTACGGTGTTCCAGCAAAGAGCATCCCGCTGTTCGTCTCACGAACCTCATTTCCGCTGTCGTCAGCCTTTGCTCTTCAGCTTTTCTGATTGTCCATGCCTCGCTGCCGTAAGTGAGGACCGGTCGAGCTAGTGTTTTATATACCTTTAGCCTTGTATGTTTCTGAACATGGGAGGATTTGAAGACGGCGTGAATGACGCCAGTGATTTTTATAAATTTATATATTTTGTTTGACATATCTTCATCAGTGATGTAAGACAGGTTATAACCTAAATAGTTAAATGAATTAACACGTTCAATTAAAGTATTATTTATCATGATCTTACTTGGAATTGGGTTCTCTCCCAAAAATGCTATGACTTTTGTTTTCTCTTTTGAGATTTCCGTATTGAAATCAGAGGCGATTATTTGCAAATTATAAATGGCTCTTTGTAAAGCATCCTCTGTTTTAGCGATAATAACCTGATCGTCGGCAAACATTAGTGTATCGAGAACTGTGTTTCGATTAATTTGAATTCCAGCGTGATGACTTTGCCTCCAAATGTATAAAATATGGTTCATATATATAATAAACAACAGAGGGGAAAGACCGCACCCTTGTCTGACACCTTGGTTGATGGAAGTCCAGCTAGTAGTTCCGCGTTCAGTTCTTATGGCAATTTCATTTTGTTGATATAAATTATAAATGGAGAGAATGATTTGGTTTGGCACATTATCATAGCGTAAAATCCCTAAAAGTTTATTTCTATCAACTCTATCAAAAGCTTTTATAAAATCAATAAAAGCTAAGTGGGTTGTAATATTAAATTCTCTGTGCTTTTAAATTAAAATCTTCATGGTGAAATAGCTGTCACAACATGATCTTCCTTTTCGGAATCCATTCTGTTCTTCAGTGATTTTGTCTTCGTAAAGATGTGATAGTTAATTTTTGATTATGGCTGTATAGATCTTATATCCAGAATTGAGAAGACTTATACTCCTGTAATTTTCACATAGTTTTTTGTTTCCTTTCTTATAAATGGGTACAACAATGGCTTTTTGCCAACTTTCTGGGGGGTTTAATCCTGCCCATATATTGTTTAAGAAATATAAAAATCGATAGGTAAATTCTTCTCCAGCGTATTTAAAAAGCTCGAAATTTAAATTATCTTCGCCTGGGGCTTTCCCGTTTTTTAAACGTTTATATACTTCAATGAGTTCATCATAAGTAATAATATCTGTTGTGTTGTTATTGGAATTCTTTAATGCAAGAGAGATGTTTTTGTGAAACGATATATTTTTAAAGTAAGCAAGTAGAGATTCGTTAGGAATAGGGTTTATAACAACATTTTCTTTTATCTCCGAATTTATTTCTTTTAAAATTTTGAAAGTTTTGGGTCTTGGTAATGTTAAATCTCTTTCTAATCTTGAGACGAAATCACTTCATTTCTCTCGGTGTCGCTTTCTTGTTTCCCGTTTTGCAATTGCTCTCTTTCTTTTATAATCAATTTCATCTTCAAGTTTTTTTGTTTGCAAAAATTGGAGATATGCTTCTCGGTTATCATTTATCACCTTCTTGATATCCTCATCCCATTTCAGTATGCCTCTTTTTCTCTTCTGCTTAATATTTTTACGCCAGTACTTTCAAATGCAGCCTTTTTCAAAATATCTGTTAAGTTGTTCCATTCTTCCTCTATATTATCCGAGATTTTGATTTTTTGAAGATATTCCTTTAAGAGACACTCTTAAAGCCATTTAATACTATCATCTCTCAATAAGTCTACTTTAAAAATAAGCCTATTGCTTTCTTGCTTGAAATTTTTAATATTTCTTTTATGCCATGGTGCTGGTATTCTAATAGGGGATACAATTAAATAATGATCTGTCTCTAATTCAGGACCTCTATAAGCTTTGACATCTAAAACGAAGCTAAACAGTTTTTGATTACAAATGACATAGTCAATAATAGATTGTGATCCTCTTGCGTGCCATGTATATGTGTGTATATTTTTGTGTTTAAAGAAAGAATTATTATTGTGGTATTAAGTTATCACAAGCGTCGGGTATTTGTCCGATTGCAGTGTTAATAAGTACATACATAGAAGGACAACAGTGAATAATTGCACTTCTAGCAATCGTATGTGACAAAAATTGGAACGGCATAGGGATCACCAATTAGTCATTTTACTCCAAATAAATACCGGTAGGTCCGTAAGATTTTCTGCTCCCATAGAACTATCCAGTTGAAAACGTTTCCGTAAGTACAATGAACGGGCGATACAATGTTACTGGTCCTTCTTGTTGTGCGAAGTTGTAAACAACTCTGGAAGTTAATTCAGGAGACTTAACACGTGGTTTATGTGAGCTACCAGCTCATGACACATAGAAGGATTTATTTTGAAGGTACTAATTATAGACCGAGAGAACACACGGCTTACAGGGAGCCCTCAGCCTGCACCAACTATCTAATTATAAGAGATTGATATTGATTTTTACGTTATTAATATGACAGCATCAACTACCGAAGTTAGCCTACATATCAATGATTTAATAGGTGCTGAGAGTTCGTTGAACAGGGTAGGAAACCAGTTTTGTGCAATAAATTACATACACGGAATTTTTCTTTTTCGTTTGTTAGTGGGAAACGGTCATTTCTCCCAAACTCTTCGAAACTTCAAAATATACACTTTTGTGCAATCGGCACATGCTTTCTCATTTTTCAATCACAGAGACGTATGCGGTTTTATAATACAGAATGTCCGAGAGGTTCTGCGTTATAGGCGATATCATTAAATTTGCAGTGTGACAAGTTGTCTCGAAGAGAACTTTCGTAATCGAAGGATAGGACGCAGAGAATCCAGAAAATGGTCTCCAAGGTCGCCAGACTTAAACCTCCTTGATTTTGCCTTATGTGGTTTTCTGAAGGAAAAGGTGTACAAATTGAAGATTCGTGATCTGCAACATCTACGAACACAGATCGAGGAAAAGCGTCGTGAAACCATGTATAAGCCTTTCAAGTGGTGCAGAAACTTCACACTTCCAGCGCTCAGTACATTTCACAACAGCGAGTTACAGTGAATTGAAAAAAGACCACAAGTCCAGGACACGTTGAATTAGAGTATTTATAAAAAGAAAAAAAATGTAAGGTTTGAAGGAATTTGAAGAATTCAATGTGCTACGTACATGATTTTTCATACTCGTATTTCTATGTTTGTATGCATTTTATTTTATTCAAATTTTTTTGTTAGAAGTACATTTAAAGTTGTTTATAAGATAAAAAATATGTCAAACAATAGAAATTATTACGCTTTAATAAGAAAAGTAGTCACTTTAAAATAGCAAACGCTTTTGAAGACAATCAGTTTTTTGTGTCTCCTGAAAAATTTACTCAAATGAAGATGTGGATTTTCTGCATTTCACGACTCATATTAGTTAATACCGTGTGTAAGTTGAACAGCTGATTTCCATATAATGTTTTTTTATATAATGGTACCAAACACAAAAACCAAAAATTGTAATTTTATTTTCCATGTAGTTCAGCCCTTTTTACCTCACTGACTATTTCATACAAAGATGGTCTCTCAATTAAATATTACTACACAAGGAAGGATGGTAGATAGATAGATAGATAGATAGATAGATAGATAGATAGATAGATAGATAGATAGATAGATAGATAGATAGATAGATAGATAGATAGATAGATAGATAGATAGATAGATAGATAGATAGATAGATAGATAGATAGATAGATAGATAGATAGATAGATATATAGATATATAGATATATAGATAGATAGATAGATAGATAGATAGACAGATAGACAGATAGACAGATAGACAGATAGACAGATAGACAGATAGACAGATAGACAGATAGACAGATAGACAGATAGACAGATAGATAGATAGATAGATAGATAGATAGATAGATAGATAGATAGATAGATAGATAGATAGATAGATAGATAGATAGATAGATAGATAGATAGATAGATAGATAGATAGATAGATAGATAGATAGATAGATAGATAGATAGATAGATAGATAGATAGATAGATAGATAGATAGATAGATAGACAGACAGACAGACAGACAGATAGGAAGGAAGGATGGTAGATAGATAGATAGATAGATAGATAGATAGATAGATAGATAGATAGATAGATAGATAGATAGATAGATAGATAGATAGATAGATAGATAGATAGGTAGGTAGGTAGGTAGGTAGGTAGGTAGGTAGGTAGGTAGGTAGGCAGGTAGGTAGGTAGGTAGGTAGATAGATAGATAGATAGATAGATAGATAGATAGATAGATAGATAGATAGATAGATAGATAGATAGATAGATAGATAGATAGATAGATAGATAGATAGATAGATAGATAGATAGATAGATAGATAGATAGATAGATAGATAGATAGATAGACAGACAGACAGACAGATAGATAGGAAGGAAGGATGGTAGATAGATAGATAGATAGATAGATAGATAGATAGATAGATAGATAGATAGATAGATAGATAGATAGATAGGCAGGTAGGCAGGTAGGCAGGCAGGCAGGCAGGCAGGTGGGGCAGGCAGGCAGGCAGGCAGGCAGGCAGGCAGGCAGGCAGGCAGGCAGGGGCAGGCAGGCAGGCAGGCAGGTAGGCAGGGTAGGTAGGCAGGTAGGTAGGTAGATAGATAGATAGATAGATAGATAGATAGATAGATAGATAGATAGATAGATAGATAGATAGATAGATAGATAGATAGATAGATAGATAGATAGATAGATAGATAGATAGATAGATAGATAGATAGATAGATAGATAGATAGATAGATAGATAGATAGATAGATAGATAGGGTGGACGGACGGACAGACTGTCAGATAGATAGATAGATAGATAGATAGATAGATAGATAGATAGATAGATAGATAGATAGATAGATAGATAGATAGATAGACAGATAGATAGATAAATAGACAAATAGATAAACAGACAAATAAACAATCAAACAAATAAATAAACCAATAAATAAACAAATAAATAAATAGCGAACTAATAGAACTCTATGGAAAGAATGTGAGAAGAAGAACCAGAAAAATAAAAATGAAATAATCAAACTCTTAGGAAAAAAATAAAAAAAAAAACAAAAGAAAGAGGTCTGGGCGAAATAAACACATGCAAGACATTGCCTCTTTTTGTCTTTTTGTGCAGGGAATGCAAATTGTCAGATATTGATGGCTGTTCTTACAGCAGATAACTAAAATTAAGTTCCTACTGTCAACTGTCGACAATCTTCCATGCCGACGCGTACCAAAGGTCGGAAGTTCGAATCTCGACCCGGATGACATTTTTCATTACTTAATTTATCAGCATCTGCAAGTCATTATTTAGAAAGTTTGAAATAACAAAGAGATATATCAGAGTCTGCTTGCTGTCTCCCAGACGGCAGAGCAATCAAGTAAGGATAAGACTTAACATGTGTCATTTTGAAGGAATGTCGGCATCAATCAATGCAGCATATTGGTAGAATGCATAAACAAGGGGAGGTAGATAGTACAATGGCAGCAGGAAGTGCGTCGCGACAGACAGGACAGACACTCGTAACAGGAAATGACGACAACGACGAGCCATACCAGGCGTCTCGGCGAGTACTAATCATGTTCCCCACAGAATTCATGCGTAACGAATAGAAACAGCGTTCACTACGCATCTTAACAGCAGATCACTCTACAGGCACCTTCCTGCTAAAGAAATTTAATCAATCATAATAGAGTTGGGATAAACTGTTCTTATAAGAAACAGTTTCAACTGTAACTGTTTCATGAACGAAACTGTTCCAAAATAACAGTTTCAAAGAAACAGTTACAACATCAGTGCCAATTGTTCCAACTGTTTCAACCTCTCATCTACTTCGGGAACATGTTTCAAAGCCCTTGAACCGTCTTCAAATCACCCGTTCAGTGTATTATGACAACGAAAGACAGTTTTCGTAGGTTACTGTTAAGGGTACAGTAAATAACTACAATTCAAAATAAATTGATTTTAGTAAAAAATAACGCATATAACCCTAGGAGAGTTTAATAACGATGATATTAGCCGATGATATTTTTCGCGGTATATTAATAATTAACACTATGTCAGGGAACGTATTCTCCATCAATGGAAGCTAATAATTAGGAGATTTATTAGGGAATTTGATTCGTGCAATTAAATTGCGCCATCCTACATAGGCTACTGTTGCACGAAGGCCGTGTGGAACATGGATATTATATCTACAGAGCGTTCGCCTACGGGTGGGGCCAGGAAAGCGGCCTGCCTGCGGTGTCGCTTGCGGGAATCGTCTATCCGTAAGCTTCCGCTTTCTATACTATACTCTGTAGTGTTTTAATTTTAAAAGTTTAGCAGCAGTAAAGACTGATGTTTTTGAAACACTAACTTCCTGTGAAACACGTCTTAGAGATTTATTAGGAGTGCGTGTAAATAATGCACTGATTTCATCAATTTTTTCTTCCGTCAATACTCTTTGTTTTCGCTTAGGAATTGTAGCATTTATCGACCCTGTTGTCCTTAATTTGTTAACAAGACGTCTAACAGTTTCTCTACCCGGAATTGGAGCACCTGGATATTTCACTTCAAATTGCCTACGCACCTCTCTACATGACTCTGTTTTCACATATGCATCATACATAAAAACTCTCTGTTCAAGCCTGAATTTTGCGTTTTGCATTGTTAACAAATTTTGCACACACGCTGAATATTTAAGCAACTGTGTCAAGAAGCTGCACTGTACGTATTAAACACTGCAACAGCTGGCTCACAACTGATAACTTGTCGACCTTGATGTCCTTGATTGTCGAGTGTGTCTCAACAACTGCGCGCACAAACCGGCGTATCAGTACATGCCGCTTTCCTGGCCCCACCCGTAGGCGAACGCTCTGTACTTTCGATTGGAGGTTAATGATAGCGCTACACATGGCCTTTGCAGACAACAAAGAAGAGGAAAACTGTTTCGAAATTGAACTGTTTATCTGTTGGAACCATGTGGAACGTTGAAGTTATCACTGGAGCAGTGTAACACTCTTTGGAACAGTTGGAACAGGTTATATCACGAAACTGTTTCGATACGAAACAGTTTCAATTGTGAAACAGTTTCAAATAAACTGTTCCAACTTTTTTTTACCCATCTCTAAATCATAATACTTTCCTGACACTGGAAATAATACATCAGTCCCGTCTTGCTAACGATATCCCGTTAGTCACAGAACCCATTCTAGGTTTTGAAAAACTGTGTGAGTTTCGCAATTGGTCACACACCTCATTTACATTTTAAGGTCGTCAGCACTCGCTGAAATGGGTAAAAGGTAAGGAGTGTATCGCAAAATGTACCGTCGTGCAGAAGGGAGAGGAAGAAAGCATAATTACCCGCCAGCAGCCACGGATGCACGCTAGGGCATCTCTTACTCGTGGGTAAGGGACGCTAGCCCGAGGGTGAATTGTGCTGATTACCGCTGTTTTAAACAATATAAGAATCTTCTGCCACTGGCCAAATTAAAAAGACATATAATAATAATAATAATAATAATAATAATAATAATAATAATAATAATAATAATAATAATAATAATAATGTTTTTATTTAACCTGGCAGAGTTAAGGCCATAAGGCCTTCTCTTACACTCAACCAGAATTAAAACTTGCTTACATATTTGAACATACAACTGGCCAAAATTTCTTCAGACTCCCGTCTTCACATAAAATTGCTTACGACGCCCAACACAATTTCAAAATTCTTTTCGACTTTCTACTCCATTCAAAATTCCTTTCGGCACCCGGTTCCACAGAAAATTTCTTCCGGCTATAAACTCCATAGAAAAATGCTTTCCACTCCCGATACCATCAAAAATTCTTCCGACATACGACACCGCCCAAAATCTACTGAATTCCGGCATTAACAAAATTGTTTTTGAGCCAGAACTCCATTTAAAACTACTTTTGACTCCAGGCTACAATCAAAATTGCTTCAGACTCCCACTTCCGTCTCCCGACTCTACTAAATATTTCTTCCGACTACCGACTCAATCCAAAATAAAATTGCTCCCGAATCCACTAAAAATTACTTCCAACATCTGACTCCATCAAAAATTTTTCCCGACATCCGACTACATAAAACATTATTTTCGAAACCTGACTCTGCCAAAAATTACTTCTAACTCTCGAATTTATCCAAAATTACTTGCGACTTTCAAATCCATTTAAAATTTCTTCAGACTCTCTATTGCCTATTCCATTAAAAATTGCCTCCGACTTTCTACTCAGTCCAAAATATTTAGTTTCTAACTTCCGACACTATCCAAAATTGTTTTCGGTTCTCAATACCCACAATTACTTGAGACTTCCTACTCTTCATAAAATTATTTTCTACTCCTGGCTTCACACAAAATTAATCTTCCGACACGATCCAAAATTGTTTTCGGTTCTCAATACCCACAATTACTTGAGACTTCCTACTCTTCATAAAATTATTTTCTACTCCTGGCTTCACACAAAATTAATCCCGACTTTTGATTCTACCCATGACACATAATAAATGTTAGTTACGTTGTGTGAGGTAGGTTTTCAATTATTGCTTCAAACTTCCGACACCCAATTTCAGTATTTTCCGACTCCTCGAATTCATAGATCTGATTTTAGTCTTCTTTGATGAAGGAACATGTAACTCCGAAACTTTGTATGTTTGTGGTAGAGCAAAACCCCAAGAATATCTCACCAATTACATAATTAATTCACTACATTCGCATTTAATTACAAATAGAAGTGTAGAAACGATCTTACAGCAGTTTTATACATAATAAATCAAATGTTATACAGTATTCAACCATTCATAAGACGACACAACACAGATTCATTGTTTTCTTATTCCATTAACATCTTCCGCAGAAAATGGTGGCTACGGAATTGATTTCTTGCCGCTGTCTGCAAGATTTATATTCTTAACTCCTTGTGTTAAATCTTTGAGAAATAGCGAGAGTCAAATAAGAAACGGAAGGTCTAAAACTCGTTTCATTGTGAAGGTCGCGTTTATTGGCAAAGGAAGTGTCGTTAACAGTAATTATGTACTGGACGTGGAGATCCATTAGGGACCATTTCAACATACTGTAGCGGCATTCGCTTTGCAAGGCTTTCAAAGAAGACAAACAAAAAAAACAACGATTTTAGTGCATCTAATGACCGGTGAAATGTTGACGTAGTATTTTAAACAACTTTTTATTTGTTTCATCTCTTAACTGTTATAGACATTTTTGTAATTAAACTTGATTCTACACGAAAGTGAGTAACTTTGCATGTCGAGAACTACAACATCTGTAATTATTCAAATTTTTGGTTGAGAAAATCTGATCCATTTTCCACTTAGGTTTCATATGTAATTTATGTCGAGAACGTGAGAGCTGTGTAGACGAAATGGCGTCAAATGATCGTGAGGTGGACATGTGTTCGTGCGCTATTCATACCCCTGAATTGCGCACAAGTAATTTATACAAGGTCATGGCAATGCCACTGTTAAATCTCTTTGAAGGATCTGAGGTTCTGTCGTATATTAAAGAACAGGGAAACTATCGGATATAAAAAAATGCTTAAATCCAAATTCTTAGGTAAAAAACCAAACCGCAGATATGCTAAGGAAACGCTGGATTGAAAGTTTCTTTTCATCATGAGACTAGAACGATCTCTATAGAGTATTTATAAAATGTCATCTGAATAGAGGAGATTTAGTTACGTAAATTCATTATAAAATGATGATGGCTGAATGTAAGTCTAATGGGTTTCGAGCAATTCCTGGCGATCCCGTAAAATATCAGCAAATAACAACGTATGAAGCATTTACAGTGGGCTGAAGAATATCAGTACTGGCCAGCTGAGCAATGGCGTGAAGTTCTCTTCAGTGACGATTCTAAAATCAACATTGGTGGAAGTGATGGGGTTGTAGAGTGTTTCGGAAGTCAAGTGAAGCACTGAATTCATCCTGTACTCTAAAAACTATGAAGTTTCCTACTAGTATTAGGCTTTGGGAGTGTTTCTCATGCAATGGTGTTGGGCGTATCATGTCCTGGAATCTACCGTCAGTGGAGAGAAGTACAAGAAAATTTTGGAGAAGATGTTACCATCAGGAAGGGATTTGTTTGCAGGACAACCATTCATTTTTCAGGACGATTCAGAACTCTGCCATCGTGCAAAAGTGGTCAAAGAGTTCCTACGCGAGCAAGAATATATCATAGCACTGTCTTGGCCTGGCAATTCACAGATGTAAATCCTATTGAAAAATTTTGGATAATTTTGAAGAATAAAATAAGCGAAACGCGAACAAAAGTGGAATTGACTGAGGTCATTGTGAACATCTGGTATCATGCAATGCACATTGAAACTCTCCAACGTCTAGTAGATTCCATGCCAAGGAGGTGTCAAGACGTTGTGAGGTCAAAAGGCTATCCCACCGAGATAAGAAACTAATCCATGAAGTGCAAAAGTTTGGTCTTGTACTTTCAATTAACAAATGCTATAGACATAGAGAATGCTATGTAAACAGACATAAATGAAGTTGTTACATATCATTAGACAGGATATAAAAAAAAGCTTTCAGAAAATATAAATTATAGATTGTATTACTTTCTAAACACCTGTAACATTAAAACATGATATAACTTAATCCAAAGGAAAAAAATAAGAGTTGCTATTAATTTTTCCGGCACTGTAAATGCTTCTATCAAACTAATTCGGAATTGTATGTCTTCATCTTCACGGGGACTATGTAATGGAACAAGATTGACAACTGCACTTCTACAAAGACACATCATAGACGATCGTGTAATCGAAGAATTGACTTTAAATATCGCTTTTATACCATGCATACCACTTATTCCATCTGATGCAAACATGCATTTCAAACTAAAAGAATACAGTCTTTTCAATAATCATGCAGGATGATTCACGGGGATTTACCGCCACTTACGGAGCTTATTTACGAAGATATCCTGAGCAAAATACGTCATATAAACATAGATCCACTCTCAATATTTTCAGCGTTACACTAATTTGAAGTTGTTAGTAAAATACCTTTTATAGTCTTAAGGGTAAAAGAATGTAATGAACAGAGAATGAACTGTTCAGAAGTATCATTTCTTTAATTGGCTACTGTTCTGAGATTGGCCACTAAAGGGAAACTAAAGATTGAACTTAAACTGGGAGGATTCAATTCGGCATCGGAACTGGAATCCGGTGTGGCTTAGTGGATAAAGCGTCAGCACATAGAGATGAAAACCCGGGTCTGAATGCCGGTGCCGCAGATAATTTTTCTCCGATCCTCCCATCCTTCACCATATGATAATGCAGAATTTCTGCACGGAACTATATGTACTTCGGTACATCGCAATAATATGATATGCGTAAATAATCGCTTAGTGATTTAAGACGGCGCTCATTCCGTCTGATCCCGGCCACTTAGTCACGCATAATGAGTGCACCTCTGCACAGTGTGTGTTGGAATTATGCCACTGTCACACATCTGTGACACAGTGCATGAGGGTTGACCACTAAAGGGAAACTAAGAGGTGTAACTTAAACTGAGAGGATTCAATCCGGCATCGGAACTGGAATCCGGTGTGGCTTAGTCAATAAAGTGTCAGCACGTAGAGCTGAAAACCCTGGTTCGAGTCCCGGTGCCGGAGGAACTTCTTCTGCACTCTACCCTACCTTCATCATAAGGTAAGGCAGAATTCCTGCACGGAAATATCATACGTACTTCGGTACATCACAATAATAGTGTTCTGAAGCTCAAAATATGTTGTGAATTCCATAATTGTTTCGTACAGATTTTTTCCTTCAATTTTTTACTACATAATTATATTTTTCTCACTCATTTATCAGAACAATTGTTATAAATCACGTCATTCTTGTACTGCCTTTAAGACTGTACATTAGGATGGAAAACTGAACTGTAAAGAATCAAGTTACTAGAAGTCGTGTGATCTCTAGCAATTGTTGTGATGAGTGCGTAAGAATAATGCAATTTTAGTTGAAAAACTGAAAAAAAAATCTGTACAAAGCAACTAAGGAATTAACAACACATTTTTAGCTACAGAATACTAGCCAACTAAAGAAAGTATATTTCTGAACAATTTATTCTCTATTATTAACATTTTTGGTGAATTTTTATTACTGTACTGCCAGTATAGGAAATTAAAAACAAATACTGAAAATACCTTAGTTTTGTAGTGTGGAGTAGTAGAAACTCGATGTGATCACTGGGAGAGCTGTAATCCCACCTAACCCCCCCCCCCTAAATAGGTTCCTTACTTATATAGGAAAATCGCCGTAGTTGAAGGAAGAAGCGGCCATATTCCGTCATTGTGACGTTATTTGAGGTGGAGTGGGAGAATGATTGCAGTGTCGCCAACTGTGGTAACCACTCATATTATCTTACACACCTAACCTAACCTAACCTAACCTAACCTAACGTGTTACACACCTATTGTAGCATTCCTAACGTTTAGCACACCTGTTGTAACATTCCTCACAGTTTCATTTCGTTTGCCGATATTGGCATCCCTGCTACGCCTATAGGCTGGAACTCAAGAGTCATCTAGTGGAAGTGAAGTGAAACTGTGATTGTTAACTACGTTATCGAAGTTATTTCTGTGTTATCTGCAAGAATTGTTGTGTCATTGTAGTGATAATTGCATTTATATTGTACAATAAAAATTGAAATGTGTCGTGGCTGAGATAAAAGTGTTGTAAATTGATTTCCAGCGCCACAATCCCTGTGATAAATGTGTGAATATTCGTTAGCAGTCCGTTGGAAGTGGCAGTAGAGTAATAAAAATTGACCACATTTTTCACCATTAGAACCAAAGAAAAAAAAAGTATTTTTTTGCTCGACCATGCCGAAATGTAGTAATTATACACCTGATAGCAGCTCTTTAATGGACCTCATTAAAGTACACCTATTCATTAAAGTTCAGGTGTTCCACCAATCAGAAAACACCATTGTAGCAATATGAAAGCGGAAGTATCGATTATTCTCGGAAATGCAATCAAAAGACAACTAGCGAAACGTCACGGAGGCTGGAAATCCAATACTGTCGCAGAAGGTTATGTTCTGTTACTATAATAATTAGCGTTAATTGTAAATAATATTCAAATAAATTCAATTTGTTATCTCGTTTTTCAATGTCTAAATCAATTTCAAGCTTATATCAAGATTAATGTTTATTTTACTTTCTAGATTATATCAAGGTCAATGACATTTGTTGCTCGGAAAAATTCAATACTTTCGCGTCTGCACACATCCCACAATTTAAGAGATATTGCACAAGGTCATTTCCGCTCCCCAGTCAGATAAGAATAACATGAATACTTATGAATAATTTCAAGTTAGAAATATGGTCGAGCATAAAAAGTCGTATGAAACTTGATTATAATGCTCGTATGAAAATTATGAAACTCGCTTGCGCTCGTTTCATAAACATACTCGCGTCTTAATTACTACCATTATAGGCTCGTTGCATAATGTACTATTTTAACAACTTCTAATTAGTGTAACTATGAAAATATTGAGAATAGGACACTTGTTTATAATATGAGAGTTTTTGCTCAGACTGTCTTTATAAACAAGCTCCATAATATTGTAACTTCTTGTGAATCACCCTGTATAACCCCAACATGTTACATATTATTATTAATCACACAAGTTCTCATATTAGCGCAGAGAAATATCGCAAGGTCTCCCGCATCGCTAAGTAAACATGGAGTAGAACGAAGTCGATGAAATATCGTTAAAAGCTTGATAATTCTGAATACCGTCATTACACTTTGAGCGTTAAGAAAACAACTCATAAGAGAGAACAAATTTTTGGAGTTCGCGAGGCCATTGAGTGCCATTAATTTTTATGACATAACGATCCACTCCAGAGCACTGATCCCTTGTTCAGAAGCTTATAAAATCCCCTGGTTTGATACCGAGCGAGATTCAACACGCAGAGAAGCTCTCACCAAAATAACCACGACCGTTTGGCAACCGTCGGAACGCTCCGAATTAATTTCTATGCGTCCGGGTTCAGGAGTGAGTATCTTGATAGCAGCATCCACCAGTGAAGCCCTCTCCCCTCCAACGCCTCTAATTTGCGCATGCGTCGCTATATTTATAATCTCAGAGTTCGTCTCGGTTTATTTTTCTCTCCTTGTTCCGCATCTCCCTCATTATCATCTTATTCTTTTCTCCCCCAGTGTGAATGAGGCCATCAGATGATGGTTCTGGAGTAGAGTTAATTGGCATCTCATGATTACGCCCCAGAGTTGTACGAGTAACGCAGGCTTTGACCTTGTTTTCCCTTCTTCCAGAAGAAATTAAAGAGGATGGAAAACTTCGCTGCTGGAAGGAAATTTGGGAATTATTTTAACGGACTCCTTCCATATTAATCACTTAAAATGATTACTAATTTAATTACGGAATTTTACTTTCGTTTGTTTGCTTTCCACGCTGAAATGTAACAGCAAAATTGCAAACTCAAGATAAATTTTATTGTAAATTAATGTTTGTCACTTAACAACAAAAAATGACAGAGGAATCATCAAATTCCTGTTTACTTACTTACTGGCTTTTAAGGAGCCCGGAGGTTCATTGGCGTCCTCACATAAGCCCGCCATTGGTCCCTATCCTGAGCAAGATTAATCCAGTCTCTATCATCGTATCCCACCTCCCTCAAATCCACTTTAATATTATCCTCCCATCTACGTTTCGGCCTCCCCAAAGGTCTTTTTTCCTTCCGACCTCGCAACTAACACTCTATATGCATTTCTGGATTCGCCCATACGTGCTACATGCCCTGCCCATCTCAAACGTCTGGATTTAATATTCCTAATTATGTCAGGTGAAGAATATAATGCGTGCAGTTCTGTGTTGTGTAACTTTCTCCATTCTCCTGTAACTTGATCCCTCTTAGCCCCAAATATTTTCCTAAGCACCTTATTCTCAAACACCCTTAACCTATGTTCCTCTCTCAAAGTGACAGTCCAAGTTTCACAACCATAATCAAATTCCTATAATTCAGTAAAATATTTATGCTGTTCATAATTGTTATTCTGAGCATGGTAGCGTTATACGGAATATTTTGGATTTGAGATAAAATTTTGATATACAGGCTATTCGTTATCTCGTGCTGTAGCTTATAGCAAGAACTCTATAGTAGGGGTTAGTTTGCTAGCTAGTTGTAAGTGGAAGCATAGCGAGGGAGGGATGCTTTCCTCTCCTCTTTCTTCTTCCTCTCACACGCAAGTTGCTTCCTTGGACTCTCACTTTGAGAGAGAAACATAGGTTAAGGGTGTTTGAGAATAAGGTGCTTAGGAAAATATTTGGGACTAAGAGGGATGAAGTTACAGGAGAATGGAGAAAGTTACACAACACAGAAATGAACGCATTGTATTCTTCACCTGACATAATGACGAACATTAAATCCAGACGTTTGAGATGGGCAGGGCATGTACCACGTATGGGCGAATCCAGAAATGCATATAGAGTGTTAGTTGCGAGGTCGGAGGGAAAAAGACGTTTGGGGAGGCCGAGACGTAGAAGGAAGATAATATTAAAATGGATTCGAGGGAGGTGGGATATGATGGTAGAGACTGGATTAATCTTGCTCAGAACGGGGACCAATGGCGGGCTTATGTGAGGGCGGCCATGAACCTCCGGATTCCTTAAATGCCAGTAAGTAAATAAGTAAGTAAGTATATATATATATATATACATCAAATTGAAGAGTGATTTTCTAAACAGTGTTAAGCCATTTATATAAAGAAAATTTATTTTATGTGTTAACGTTATTATTTCGTATTCATCTATACAGGTATACACTTGAAACTTTCCAAATGGTGTTTTGTTCCGTGTTATTCCCATTATAATCTCACTGTTTTTTATTCCGAAATGTACAAAGTCAATAGTATGAATGTTCCAAACTGTGCTAAGTCATTGTTATTGTGGTATTAAAATTATTAATTAAGACATAGCCTACTTTCTGTTTTATATGTAAAGCAAGATATTCAAATAAACATACTTACATAATTTACTTAACATGTTTTCAAAGTGACTTGTTTCCATTTATCTTCTTCCCGTACTGCGAATGGGATAATAAGCCAAAAATTACTTAAGAAGGGGAAAATTTATAATCGTATCACTACAATCAGTTCAGTTATAAAATGTTGCAAAATCAAGAAGATGAAAATAATTTTTAATATAGAGAAACGTTTTCTGTATATTTTTAATATTTAATAATTTCCGGACAATTTTCATCACTATATCAAACATACTTTATGGAAATTGAAAAACAGGTGGTGTACCGTAGAAAAGGATATAGCCTATACCTCCTTTGCGGCATGGGAGAAGATGCGTTCCATATAGTATTAAAATGTCAAGAAACAGACAATACAAAGAAAACGTGGTTAGACAGGAAAAAAGTTTGGATATTTTTTTAATTGGTTATTTAACTACGCTGTATCAACTACGAGGTTATTTAGTGTCGATGGAATTGGTGATAGCGATATGATATTTGGCAAGATGAGGCCGAGGATTCTTCATAGATTACCTGACATTTGCCTTACGATTGGGGAAAACCTCGGAAAAAACTCCAACCGGGTAATCAGCCCATGCGGGAATCGAACTCGCGCTCGAGCGCAACTTCGGATCGGCAGGCAAGCGCCTTAACCGACAGAGCTACGCCGGTGGTTATTTTGGGTTTTAATAGGTAAGTATGTAGTACATAAGAAAATGTGTAGTACAATTAATATAAGCGAGTTAAAAAAATGGCAAATTTTTAATGACAGAGAAGTTGGAATAGGAAAAGAAAGTTAAAACTAATGGTGCATTAAATTGATCTTTCTTGTAGTGTGCGTGCGTGTGTGTGTGTGGAGTGATTAGATAGTAGTTAATTGAATGCGTTGTGTTTTGAAAAAAAAGTATAGATTTGATTAATTTTTTAGGGTACGTGAATAAAATTGTGAAGTAAGGCAGATGTGAGGTAATGTAGAATTGTTGTAACAGAGCTGTCTTACATAAATATGATAGATGAATAAATATCATATCACATCATAGGGTAAAGGTTGATATTATTGTGATAGAGTAATATTGTGATAGTTCTTTTTGAGATTTTGTTACAATTTTACTAAGGGAGAGAAAGACCGGTTTTGTGCAGAAACTTGTCTACAAACATTCCCTTAATTCGTTGACGCAAAAAACCGATCTTCCTCTCGCTCAGTAAAATTGTAATAAATTCTGAAAAAGAACTATCACAATTTTACTCATATCACATTATTACCAACCTTTACCATATATCATATCATATCATATCATATCATATCATATATCATATCATATATCATATATCGTATCATATATCATATCATATCATATCATATCATATCATATCATATCATATCATATCATATCATATCATATCATATATCATATCTCGTAGCATATCATATCATATATCATATCTCGTATCATATATCATATCATATCATATATCACATCATATCATATATCATATCTCGTATCATATATCATATATCATATATCATATCTCGCATCATATCATATATCATATCATATCATATCATATCATATCATATCATATCATATCATATTATATCATATATCATATCTCGTAGCATATCATATCATATATCATATCTCGTATTATATCATATCATATCATATCATATCATATCATATCATATCATATCATATCATATCATATCATATATCACATATCATATATCATATCTCGTATCATATATCATATCATATATCATATCTCGCATCATATCATATATCATATCATATCATATCATATCATATCATATCATATCATATCATATCATATCATATCATATATCAGTAGCAATAAATGAGTTCAATCAATACGGTTATGAAAGGATAAAATTTGGTATTCCATCTCAGAGGCACACAACAAGCAAACAAAATTGCACAACAACCAAAATCATATGCAGATTACTTAACAAAAAAACGCAGACAAGGTGAAATGTCCCTCGAACGTAACGACTGACTTGTGCTGTATTTATATTGAATAGTTTATTCAACTACTGCGCCCAATACTGTGTAGCATTAGCGGAATGAGTTCTCATGCTGATGGATGTCGAGTTGGAGGACGCGAAATGATGATAGCGTAAAAACAAAAAGGAGGAAAGAATAGTCAGGGGGGCAGGAGAGGAAATGAGCTGTGAGCGTGATGCGAAGAGATTGAATTCGACGATTAGATGTGCCACTCCACCTATACAGCGCCGATGAAGAAGCTTAAATAAATCACCAGTGCCAGCTCTCTCAATGAAGAGGTCTCAAGAGGATCAAGAGGAATTATTTCGTATTTTTTTCACCGCTATGTATAATCAAAACAGAAAGAAGTCCCGAGAGGTCTAAATTAAGGGAATGATGTCATGACATCCAGAGCTTATAGATCTTAGCATGTAGAAAAAGTAAATCAATTCTTGTACAGATATGTAGAGAATGAAGTTTCTGAGAAATCATCTGATCCCTCTACGAAACATTTCTGTTGCTTGGAAGAAAACACAAAGCATTCTTTCTTTGTCTTGCGGTTATAGTTTCAAATTCTTGATTGAAGTTTATAAGGTTCAAAACCTGCTGAACCAATGAATCTCAGGAGCAAATCATTCAAACAGGGATGTAAGAAAAACAGTGCATGAAGAACAAACGATTCCTTCGCATACTGCCTGGCTAAGCGCATTGCTATATAGGCAGAAATAACGAGAACATAATAGTTATACAGGACATCATTTTGTTTTTACTAACATTTCCAATATTAACCTGGCTATACCTTTGGATTAATGATTGAGAACCGAAAACACTGTTTGGTACCCCCTTCCACGACCAAAGTTTGACGACACTCGTGTAAAATACAATACAAATGTTACAAATAACTTTACTAATTAGGCTATAGGAGGTAAGAAAAGTAGTGCGTCCATTTCCAATATTAACCTGGCTATACCTTTGGATTAATGATTGAGAACCGAAAACACTGTTTGCTACCCCCTTCCACGACCAAAGTTTGACGACACTCGTGTAAAATACAATACAAATGTTACAAATAACTTTACTAATTAGGCTATAGGAGGTAAGAAAAGTAGTGCATCCATTTACGTAAACTAGGAAATGTTACGATTTCGAGTTTGATTATTTTCGTCGGGTTTTTATTTAATCAAAATACAGTACAGTATTAACAGTAAGTGTTTTTTACTCACTAACTGAACTATCCAAGTACCAAATCTCAAAACCTTATTCCTTTGGTGCGGTCGTGCCACAGAATCAGTCCCATTCCGAGGCTTATTTGAAGGTTTCATAACAAGCTGTTTTTTACGGTGATGGATTGTTAGCCCTTCGCCCAACCCCCAAGCTGGAGGACCACCCCTCATCAGCTGTTCGCGACTAGTTATTCAATATATTCACAGCTACCCTCCATATCTGGAAAGAAAGGTTTGGAAGTAAATCCCGAAAAGACACAGTATATGATTATGTCTCTTGACGAGAATATTGTACGAAATGGCAATATAAAAATTGGAAATTTATCCTTTGAAGAGGTGGAAAAATTCAAATACCTAGGAGCAACAGTAACAAATATAAATGATACTCGGAAGGAAATTAAACACAGAATAAATATGGGAAATGCCTGTTATTATTCGGTTGAGAAGCTTTTATCATCCAGTCTGTTATCAAAATATCTTAAAGTTAGAATTTATAAAACAGTTATATTACCGTTTGTTCTATATGGTTGTGAAACTTGGACTCTCACTTTGAGAGAGGAACATTTAAGGGTGTTTGAGAATAAGGTGCTTAGGAAAATATTTGGGGCTAAGAGGGTTGAAGTTACAGGAGAATGGAGAAAGTTGCACAACACAAAACTGCACGTATTGTATTCTTCACCTGACATAATTAGGAACATTAAATCCAGACATCTGAGATGGGCAGGGCATGTAGCACATATGGGCGAATCCAGAAATGCATATAGAGTGTTAGTTGGGAGGCCGGAAGGAAAAATACCTTTAGGGAGGCCGAGACGTAGATGGGAAGATAATATGAAAATGGATTTGAGGGAGGTAGAATATGATGGTAGAGACTGGATTAATCTTGCTCAGGATAGCGACCAATGGCGGGCTTATGTGAGGGCGGCAATGAACCTCCGGGTTCCTTAAAAGCCAGTAAGTAAGTAAGTAAGTAAGTAAGTAAGTAAGTACGTAAGTACGTAAGTAAGTAAGAAATTAAGTAAGTAAGTAAATAACTGAATTGTTCAATCGAACGTACTTATTATGCAATGTATACTATAGGCCTATTGTCTACAGCATATTAGTATACCAGTGCATTTAAATAAAAAAAATAATCAAAGTATGGATATTTAAACAAATTATTGAAAATGGTGGTCATTCATTTCGATATAGGCTTTCAGTTCTTTTGTGCATATTATCAACAACATTTTCAAGCATATCTTCTGAAACTAAATGTATGGTTTCTTGAATGTAATTATTTAATTCTTATATTGTTATTGTTGCGGGGTGTTTAGCAAACACAACTATTTCACAGTAATCCCAAAGAAATAATGCAAAGCATTCAAATCAGGCGACGTGGGGGAGCCATAATCCTACCCCTTTTGAAATGATTCTGTACCTACTCTAAAACAGTGTACCTTACTTACTGTCAATTCAATCTTCACTTCTGCCCGATCCGTATAGATTAATTTACTCAGATATGCTATATACTCTCCGTCCATTTGATTATGTAGGAGGGTCTTAGAAAGGGGGGGGGGGGAAGTCACGGGACACTTAACTAGACCATTTTACTTAAATTATTTTAAATAGTTGTGTAATATTACGTAAAGTCCATAACAGCAAATGTTTTCAGAAAAGAGCTAAGACAGTCCAGCCACTAACCTTTTCTGAGGAGCCAGCAGAAACGGGTGGGTGAAACCGGGATGCGACGTAACTAAACTGACTCACGGTATCCGTGTGAAAATATGATTCAATAATGAATGAATGCTCTTTCTTCACTGAAAAATGCGATCATGTTTCTGGAACATACTATTCTCACTCTGTACTGTTTACTATGACTGTAAGACGACTCTGCGGCTTGTGTGTGGAAGTTTGCTACTAGAAGGAGTGGGAGTAAAGTACAGTCAAAAACCCAGGTACAATAAAAATTGAAGTAAAAATAAAATTGTCTTGTATAAAATTTACATTATAATCCCTGCCAAAAGTTTAAGGACACCCCTCCATAAGATGTTTCACTCCTGTCATACGTATGTGAAACCCTGATTTAAACGGAGTTTATAATACCGGCCCTGAGGAAAACAGAGAGAAACCACAGGGACGATGACGTGAACAAATCCCGTCAAGAGGAAAAATAGAATCCCTAGAATACAAGCCTCTTTCGGAAAATACTCTTCATATTTAAAAGTACTCTTCATATTCAAAAGTACTCTTCATATTCAAAAGTACTCTTCATATTTAAAAGTACTATTCATATTTAAAAATAATCTTCATATTTAAAAGTACTCTTCATATTTAAAAACACTTTCATATTTAAAAATAATCTTCGTATTTAAAAGTACTCTCCATATTTAAAAGTACTCTTCATATTTAAAAGTACTTTCATATTTAAAAATAATCTTCGTATTGAAAAGTACTCTTCATATTTGAAAGTACTCTTCATATTTAAAAATAATCTTCATGTTTAAAAGTACTCTTCATATTTAAAAGTACGCTTCATATTTAAAAGTACTCTTCATATTTAAAAATACTCTCCATATTTAAAAAATACTCTTCATATTTAAAAATAATCTTCATATTTAAAAATAATCTTCATATTTAAAAGTACTCTTCATATTTAAAAATAATCTTCATATTTAAAAATACTCTTCATATTTAAAAATACTCTTCATATTTAAAAATAATCTTCATATTTAAAAGTACTCTTCATATTTAAAAATAATCTTCATATTGAAAAATACTCTTCATAATTTAAAAATACTCTTCACATTAAAAATAATCTTCATATTTAAAAATACTCGTGATATTTAAAAATATTCTTCATATTTAAAAATACTCTTCATATTTAAAAATAATCTTCATATTTAAAAATACTCTTCATATTTAAAAATACTCTTCATATTTAAAAATATTCTTCATATTTAAAAATACTCTTCATATTAAACAATAATCTTCATATTTAAAAATACTCTTCATATTTAAAAATACTCTTCATATTAAAAAATAATCTTCATATTTAAAAATACTCTTCATATACTCTTCATATTTAAAAATACTCTTCATATTTAAAAATACTCTTCATATTTCATATTTAAAAATACTCTTCATATTAAAAAATAATCTTCATATTTAAAAATACTCTTCATATTTAAAAATACTCTTCATATTAAAAAATAATCTTCATATTTAAAAATACTATTCATATTTAAAAATACTCTTCATATTTGTAATTAATAAAGAAAAAAACTGGCTCCATCGGGAATCGAACACTGTTCGTTCTAACGCTATCGGTACTAATTCAGCAGCCCAATGCCCTTGGATATCAAGGGGAAACATTTCAATTGTCAGAAAAGTATAACCGTATTCTCAGAAAAGTGAGAAACGTTTTATCTAATATGATTTTGCAAAATATTCAGAGTCTTCTGGTGCGCCTCAAGCTTATAGGTTCAACATAATTTAGCATAACTGATGTCCTGTGGAAGACGCTGGCATATTCCTCTCTCTACAAAAAGGAAAGCTCCTATCCTTCGAAGCGTCGTTATGATATGCAGAAGCAGGTAACTCTTTCTGTCGCAGCAATAAATAAAGTTTGTGTTCTCGGCCTTTTTATCCAGCCAAGAATAATCTTTAAAATATTCTTCAGCCTGCATGGGAAAAAGGTAACGAAAAATTTTGCATTGCTATATCATGCATACCCTTCTTCCTAGGAAGGAGGTAGAGGGAGGGGTTAAAAGGGTTAATGGGTTTCCGCGACGGTTATAAGAGGTGGCATTTCTTATCCGGACTACCACCGGAATCTATCATCTTCTAATTTATAACGAGAATCGGCAGAGGATGGTTTTAACTGAGAACACTTTGTATGCACAGTAAGGACGTGGGCCGGGTATTTTGCCTAGCGTGCATTATATCTGAATATTATGCGTGCGCTCCTAAAGAGGTCCACAACAAAGAGGCCTGTGAAAAAAGGGTGGATGTGTTAAACCCAAGGGGTGAGAGAAGATATAAAGAAAAATAAATCAAGATAGTTCTCTCCTTGGATTTCCTATAGAAAAGATAAATGTCTTTCCATGTGCTAGAGCGATGGAAATATATCCATAACAAAGAGATATGAAATCAATATCACGCACATCTAATCAAGGCTGAGACAGAGAGAAATATAGCGAAGTAATTGGAAACAAGTAGCCAAATATGTTTTACATCTTGATTACACAACTTTTAACACTATATCACTTCGGAAATAGTAATAGTAATAATAATAATAATAATAATAATAATAATAATAATAATAATAATAATAATAATGATTTATTTTAGCTGGCAGAGTTAAGGCTGTAAGGCCTTCTCTTCCACTCAACCAGCAAAAAGTGTATATACATATGCATGAACTTACAAAGAATCCAACAATTTGATTTAGATGAGAGTTACATGTATACAAAAGTTATTTACAAATTAAATAACAAAATACTATGAACTATTAATTAAACACTGAAATAAACTGTGTAGCAGAATTAAACTACAATACATAGAATGTTAATATATTTCAAATAATATTAGATAATAGAAAGAGATTATTACGAGACAATTAAAATACAGCACAATCAGGATGATGTCTAAAGAAAAAAGTAACAATGTAGTCAGTGATAGTTTAAATCAGATGATTGGAGTGAAATGCTAATAAGGTTATCTTTTAAGCTGTTCTTAAAGGTGTTTATTGTCTTGCAGCCCCTAATACTTTGTGACAAGGAATTCCATTGACGCGAGGTGGATATTGTAAAAGATGATGAATAACAAGATGTTCTATGAAGAGGTATACTTAGCGTGCCACAGATAAGTGATCTGGTATTTACGTCGTGGTTAGAGTATAGATAAGAGAAACGAGACGAAAGGTAATTTGGTGTTGAAGTGTGCAGAATTCGAAAGAGTAAAGACAAAGAGTGTAAAGTTCTACGTTCTTTAAGTCGGAGTCACGAGAGACTTGCGAAGGACGGTGATATGTGATCATACCGTCGGATGTTGCACACGTATCTGACGCACATATTCTGAGCTCGCTGTAACTTGACTGACAATTCAGAACTTAGGTCACTTAACAGAACGTCACAATAATCGAAGTGCGGCGTTACTAGGGTTTGCACTAGGGTAAGTTTTAGTTGCTGGGGCAAGACGTTTCTCAAGCGACTCAAACAGTGAATGGAGGAACAGATTTTTTTATCGTTTCTTTAACTTGAAAATTCCAACTTAGATTATTATCAAAAAAGAAGCCAAGATTTTTTACGACAGATGAATAAGGGATTAGCGTATTGTTAAGGGTAACAACTGAAAGATTACTGTTATTAAGGGAGTTAACTAAACGCTTATGTCCAATAATTATGGCTTGAGTCTTACTTTGATTAAGTGCGAGTCCGAAATTGGCCGCCCAAGTGGAGACAGTGGCTAGGTCACAATTTAACTTGTCAATCGATTCATTGATCGTATTGGGTCTGGAATGTATGTAAAGTTGTAGGTCGTCGGCATAGAGGTGATATCGGCAATACTGTAAGTTCTTTGATACGTCATTAATGTAGATAGAGAAAAGTAGTGGTCCTAATACGGAGCCCTGCGGCACTCCCGCCTTTGTGCATCTCCATTGGGAGAATTGATTATCAAGTGAAACACATTGTTGGCGGTCACGTAGGTAGGAGTCCATCCAGCTCAAGGTATTGTCTGACAGGTGCAAAGCCTTCATCTTTGCAAGAAGCAAGTCGATATCAACAGAACCAAAGGCATTGCTGAAATCGAGAAGAGTTAGTGCCGTTACTTCACCCCTATCCATAGCTTCACGGATGTCCTCAGTCACTTTAAGTAGGGCTGTAGAAGTGCTGTGTCCATGTCTAAAACCCGATTGATAGTCATCAAGGAGTTTGTGTTCGTCGAGATAGTTCATAAGTTGTCCATGTACAATATGTTCTAATGCTTTTGAAAGAGCGGAAAGAATTGATATCGGTCTGTATTGGTTTACTGTAGAAGGTGTGTTATATTTAGGTAAAGGTTTCACTAAAGCCATTTTCCAGAGAGAGGGGTAGGACCCAGTCATAATAGATGCATTGAATATATGGGTGACGGTCGGCAGGATCACATCTATTATTTTATACAGGAGAGTGATATTTATATTGTCTATACCTTGGGCTTTAGATTTCATACGTCGCAGCGTCTTCATTACGTCAGTCGGATTAATGTATTTAAAGAAGAATTTATCCCACACAGGTTGGGGTAAGATCTGAGAAATTCAAGAGTCTCTTGCTTATGTAATGGTTCAGGTGGAGCAGTGACAAAATGTTCATTTAGACTATTGAGTGACAAGTTGATGTTATCTACCCGAGGCTTTGCTTTTGTTAGACCCAGGTTATTAAGGTTACGCCACAATTCTTTCGCACTGACCGAAGGTAGAATAAGGGAATGTGCATGGCGTAATTTAGCATTTCTTACTGCTTGATTACATTTATTTCTTAAAACTTTGTAAGTATTAAAATCTAATTCGTCCTTGCTCCGTCTGTATTTACGATAAGCAGTGTCTCTGTCTGTCATGAGTAATTTTATGGCATCGCACATCCATATACGTTACAAGAGCGGTATGTTGATGTTTTCATGGTCGAGGAAAAGATTGAAAAAGCGAAACGTTTATTACATACCTGAAAGACGAATTTCTAATTAGTTGCAATGAAATCTCCATGTTGGTTTCTGTTTAATGACGGCAACTTCGGAAAACCAAAATATCTTTCTTCAACATTGTTGCTATAAAATGTTTTCTGTGTTTACTATACTCCAGCAGGCCGTGATATACGTCTGTCTTTGTTTTCCCCCAGTCTATAAATGCGAACTTAAAACAAACGGTAAGGTTATGTAATGATGTATTTTTCATTTTAATATTTTAACAATATTATTTATATAACATATAGCAGTAATAACATCCGCATCTGGATTCTTGTTGATTTTTTCACGGCTTCCTTAATGTTACTTGTATCAGGAATGCAATAAGTTTCGTGGAGTAGTAGACTTTACTTAATTTTTGCAAATATTTAAAAACAATAATTAACAGTGCAATTTAGGTGAAATTGCAGTGGTAAGTTTCCAATTTATAATTATTACAATGTTAAACTTCTCTAAAAATAATATGTTAAAAGTCTAAAGCAGTAAAATGAATGTCGCGCTTAAGCGGTAAGAAGAGGGAAATTGTTGTGTGTGTTACGTTGGGAATACTGAATGTGGTATTTCACACTTACCGCGTATTGGTTCTTTGCGGAAAACAAGCAAATACGTACGATCTCGCACAAACGTATTATGTTTATTGTGTCGACCTGGTTGGCGAGTTGGTATAGCTCTGGCCTGCTATGCCCAAGGTTGTGGGTTCGATCCCGGGCCAGGTCGATGGCATTTAAGTGTGCTTAAATGCGACAGACTCATGTCAGTAGATTTACTGGCACTACAAAATTCCGGCACATCCGGCGACGCTGATATAACCTCTGCAGTTGCGAGCGTCGTTAAATAAAACATAACATTAACATTTATTGTTGTTTATTGTTAGTAAAATAACGTGTACAAAAATACAATCTTAGTTCTTCCCTGAAGGAGTAAAACCTCGTGCTCAGGGAGATATCTAAACATAAAGACGAAAACAAACAAAGATAATTATTTGACAAACTGGGTCAAGAAAAAAAATTACAGGAATAAATTTACTTTAAAAATAGAATTTCAATTTTAACAATTTAAACCATACAAATTCTACTTATTTAGCCTGACGAGTTACTCCCTTGGTTTGACTTGTAAATTATTTAAAAATAACATGTAAGAGGGCCTTAGACTAGAAATGTTTAGCTTAAATGTAGTTCTGTTTATAAATATGCATAAGGGTGTAATTATTTGTCTTATTTGAACTGTTGTATCAGTGAAACGAGGTGATTCAGTGAAGTTATGGTTTTACAGTGCAGTGAATAGTTCCGATCAGTGATAATTTGTAGCGTCGATGAAATGTGTTATAGAGTGTCAGTGAAATGTGTCCTAAAGTGTCAGTGAAATGCATCATAGTGCCAGTACAGTGATTGAGATGAGAGTAAAGTGAAAGACTACTGATACTTGTGTAGGGTCTATACATATGTAGGTTGTTTGTAAAATTAGGCTATTTTATGTTTTATTATTAATTGTAATTAAGGCATTAAGGCAAAGTTTATAGAATGGACCACTGTATAACCTCTAAATTGATATTGTTGTGCAAGTACAGAAGCAGAAGAGATTTCGGTCGTCCAAAACAGATTGAATGAGGTCGAAACAGACCGAATGGCCTGGCCTATGAAGGAAAGAAAAATACTTTTGTGCGAGATCGTGCGTATTTGCTTGGTTTCCGCACAAAACCAACCCGCGGTAAGTCTAAAATTCCACATTCAGTATTCCCAACCGAACACACATAACAATTTCCCTCTTCTTACCGCTTAAGTGACATATTCATTTTACTGCTTTAGGCTTTTAACATATTATTTTTAGAGACGTTCAATATAGTAATAATTATAAATTGGAAACTTACCACTGCAATTTCACCTAAATTGCGCTGTTAATTATTGTTTTTAAATATTTGCAAAAATTAAGTAAACTCTACAACTCCACTAAAGTTACTGCATTTCGTGATGCATGTAACATTAAGGAAGCCGTTTGTTTTAAGTTCGCATTTATAGACTTGGGGGAAAAAAAGACAGGCGTATATCACGGCCTGCTGGAGTATAGTAAACACAGAAAACATTTTAAAGCAACAACGTTGAAGGTAGATATTTTTGTTTTCCAAAATTGCCGTCATTGAACAGAAACCAAGATGGAGATTTCATTGCAACCAATTAGAAATTCCTCTTTCAGGTATGTAATAAACGATCTTCGCACAAAATAATGTACGATACACGATCGATATGTTTTCTTTCAATTCTCGGAAATTAAAAAAAGCTCAACTACGTTTCGCTTTTTCAAACTTTTCCTCGAACATGAAAACTTCAACATACCGCTCTTGTAACGCATATTACTATTTTCTGAATTTAGTAGACATTAGAATCGAACGCACCATTCCGTATGTGATGAATGACAATGTGATGCAAATCTGGCTTGCTGGTAGAAGCTCTCTGTGAAGCAGGCTTGAATAATTTCAAGGGGAAATTGTTTCGGGGCCGGGTATCGATCCTGGGACCCTTCGCTTAGCGCACGAATGTTCTACCGACTGAGCTACCCCAAGAACTATAGGGTAGATGAGGGTAATTGTAAACAGGGGGTAATTGTAAACAAATGATGTGAAAAATACAAAACTGTGAATATAAAAATTTTATTTCGGCGGAATATTTAAATTAACATGTTGACTGACCTACAAAGCAGTTTGGCGCCAAATAGGAGTAACTGCTTAGTTGTGAACGAATGTTTTGTAAGAGTCTACTAAAAAGTTGAGAAAGAATTTTGCTTCACCTTCATATTTGGTATTGTAAGTTAACGTACAGTGCTATTTTTTAAGAATATGTTGTTTTTATGAGTAATGTATAGTAGTTAACATTTATTACAATGGTTTTGAGATCTCCCATAATCTCAGTTCATTAAATTATGACGTGTTTACATTTCCCCCATAGTTTTAATTGCTTAAAGGGTAATTATAAACATGTTTTACTATGGTTACATTTCGTACTTGTCAGTAATCAAAGAGACCCCCATCCAACTACACTGTAGAGGATTTAGAGAGGGTTGTCACAGATGTGAAAAATAGTAACTACAGTTATCGTGAAGCTCAGGAGAGGTACTGAGTTCTTATATCGTCATATATCTTAGGTTAAAGGGACGAAATGTACCAGTGACCAAAATTGGAGTTGGAAGGAGTGCAGCTCTTGCTTCTGAAACAGAACAAAAAATATTCAGTGTCTGATAGCGAAAATTGGTGTTTACAATTACCCCCTCTCAAAGAGGTAAATGTAAACAGGTGGGGTAAATGTAAACTAGCAATTAAATGCTGGAAAAAAGGCAACCTTATTATTTTAAACCCATTTTCAGGGAAAAGAAAGATCTAAAAATAACACAAGGTTTCTTTGTCATGCTTACCGTTACTGAGGGTTGTGTAATGTTGAAATAATTATATTTGAAATCAGTGAGAAGTGTTTACAATTACCCTGGTCTACCCTATACGATACCCGGTCCCGGAACAATTTTTCCCTTGAAATTATTCAAGCCTGCTTCACAGGGAGCTTCTACCTGAAAGCCAGATTTGCATAATATATTCGTTACTGTAGGTACGTTAAAGGCTGGTTCACAATAAACCGGGAACGGAAACGAGAACGAGAACGGAAATATTGTTAAAATAAATGTCTTTAAATGTGAGCATTCATAATAGTTAATTGTGAACGGTTACATTTAAATACATTTATTTTAACAATATTTCAGTTCTCGTTGTCGTTTCCGTTCCCGGTTTATTGTGAACCAGCCTTAACAGAAAGCCACAATTTAAGTCACACAGAATTGTATGCACTCAAATTTGGTTTTCTGGAGTCTTGTCAGCCAATTTGAGTTGTGTGGATAAAAAGAAAAGAGTTGTGACGGTGTCGTGTATAGTTCCTGGGGTAGCTCAGTCGGTAGAGCATTCGTGCGCTAAGCGAAGGGTCCCAGAATCGATACTCGGCCCCAGAACAATTTCTCCCTTGAAATTATTCGACTTAGTGCGAGTTCATAGTCGAACCAAAACTCTGTAAGTTAGCGCCATGTAAGTGAGTCTGCCAGGACTACACGCCTGAGAAGAGATTTTACATTTGGACACAAGGAAGAAATTTAAATAAAATGTAACAGAATATCAAGAGCAAAAAATCAATTTAGCTACTATGTAATACGGCATAAAAACGATAATGGAAATCAAAACATCAAAGAAAACCCAAATGATGTTTAAATTTAAATACTGAACAGCCACTTAACGTTGAGTACACGATGTCTGAACATGACTTTCCGGCGTAACCGCATGTTTTATTACATTTTAGAAATATGTGCATCCTGCATGAACACTTCAACTAAACCCCTGAAGGTGGAGACGTAAATTAAACCACCATGCATATTTTACAGCTACTTCATAAATATGTCTATAGCTCGCTTGAATTAGAGAAAAAGTCTTCTTTAATGTACGTTGCAATGTCACAGCAAGTACGAAATTTCGAAGAGGAGGAACTAGACAACTGGTATTCATGTTAATTCATTTCTTGCATGTAAGTAGCCTAGTATACCATTCTGTGACAGTACGATCAAGTAATTAACTAAAATTTATTTTATTAGAACCATGTAGTTACTCCGACTCCTCATTAAATATGGTGATAGAATAATCTGTAGGCCTATTACACCACAAGCAGTAAATCTGTTCTAATTTCGTTCTGAAACCTGAGTGGTCTATTAAAAAAAAAGTCCATAGAAAAATTTGGCCCATTCCAAAATATCCATACAATTCAGTTATTTTCATAATGTTCACATTGTAACATCCATTATTGGAAAACGTGTATTTATTTTGTTAGGATTATGCACGGTATATGATCAATGCTAGTAAAACGTCCAGGTCCATAGGTTATAATCAGAGTCATGTGTTTCGTAACTCTAAGTACAAGTTAGACGCATATGGAACATGCTTGCTTAGCTTGCAATGGAGGGCTCTGATTCGTCTTCCCCTCCGTTTCGTGTGTTTACATCTGCTTATTCGTATAAGGCAGTAAAACTTTAACAAAAGCCGCCCTAAATAAGGGTTCGATAGATCGGCCTACTAATCAATTCACAATGAGCAATGATTAGAAACAATTATGTGACAATTTGAAAGAAAAAAACATTAAGATAAATGATAAGAAAACATAGGAAACCATTTACAATAAAAATTTCTTGGGTACAAATGAACAATGAACAATGAGAATGCTGCTTACGTAAAAAATATACTGTGCTTTGAATTTAATAACAAACAGAATATATTTATTTAAAGTCATATTATAGGCAAAAGAAGATTATTCTCACAATAAGTAAAATGGATCTAGATTCTACTGGGCCTACTTTTTTGTTTCACAATACAAGGTGTTTCAAAAATACGGGGCATAATTTCAGGTATGTATTTCCCACATGTAGACAATCAAAATAGTTCATTACAACATGTGTCCGGAAATGCTTCATTTCCGAGTTATGGCCTTCACAACATTGAAATTCACCGAAACGTTTTTCTTTCCGTAGGTCGTTGTCATTACAGAAGATGTTCAAAATGTCCACCTCCTGCTTGAATACAGACCTCACATCGATGTCTCATTGACCTGCGAACACGATCCCAAACTTCAGGAGTATTGCGTATGTCCTCAGAACATGCCACAATTCGATTCCGAAGGGATTCCAACAGTCTCCAGACAGTCGTATGAGGAACATTGACTTGCAACGCTACCCTTCGTGTGCTGATAGAAGGAGTCATGTTCACAGCCTCCAGAATCTCCTCCTGTACTTCTGGAGTTGTAGATCTTGGTCGTCCCTTTCCCAAACCAGGAGAGTTAAATTTTCCATACTCGCACAGACGGTAATGGAGACGTACAAATGTCTTCCGATCTGGACATTGTCGCTGTGGGTACCTCTCCTGGTACAAACGACGAGCCAGCGCAGCATTGCCGTCCGCCTTACCGTACATGAAGTGTATCTCTACCAGCTCTTGATGTGAATACATGTCGCACAGTCTAACGCCTACACAACACTGAATGTAACCTTCGCCTCGGAATGAACTGTCAGAGTGCCCTCTTAATGTCTCCTTTGACGGCAACGACCTGCGGAAAGAAAAACGTTCCGGTGAATTTCAATGTTGTGAAGGCCGTAACTCGGAAATAAAGCATTTCCGGACACATATTGTAATGAAATATTTTGATTGTCTACATGTGGGAAATACATACCTGAAATTATGCCCCGTATTTTTTAAACATCCTGTATATTTTTCACTCAAAAAGTAAAATCCAATGCTTATTATTTTTCGCCTATTTCAGAATTTAGAATATTTAAATTGCACTTTTTAAAATAAACACATACATACATACGTACATACATATATACATTACATACATACATACATACATACATATATATATATATATGAATGGGGAAGTAAACAGACACAACACACGGTATTGGTCAGACACAAAACCAAATTGGACGGATCGTGTGAAAATACAAGATGCTGGTAAAATAATGGTTTGGTGTTGAATTTGGGGAAATCGTATTCTTGGACCGTGTTTTATTTAGGAGAACCTGAGTGCCATTTCTTATTTGAATATATTGCAAGAAAACATATTTCCTGATTTACTAAACGAAGGAGGTGAATTCCCATATATTTTTTAACAAGTTGGTGCTCCACTCCACTATGGTCTTGCTGTTCGAAACTATTTGGACGAACGTTCCCTGAGCATTGGATTGGTCGGTGTGAACCAATAGAATGGCCCGCCAGGTCTCCAGATTTAACACCTCTTGATTTGTCTTTTGGAGTTATATAAAGAGTTATATATGAAGAGAAAATTGAACTGTATCATTGAAGCCTGTGCTAAAGGTACAAAATGTTCTCTGTAACTGGAAAATCCGTCTACAAATGTGCATCGTCGAAAATGAACATATTGAGCACATTTTGTAGACTTTTCTTTTTGTGTCATTGTGACAATTATCATTTAATGAATTGAAAACGATTAGAGATATCTCAAAACAGATTGCATCATTATTAATACATTGGAACTGTCACAGGTTAACCAAATAGTAAAGAAGGAAAAGTTAATTACCAGAATAGCATAAAAATACCATTTCCAAAGTCTCCTTTTCTTTTTCTTTTTCTCCTCCTTTTTCGTTTCTCTTTTTCTGTTTTCCGCTTTCTTAAAGTAGTACATACACAACACCCAAGGCGGGACTCGAACCCACAACCTTTCGGAACAAGCGATAGAGACATTCCGTGATCCTACCGCTTGAGCTATCCAGCAGGTACCTTAGTACCGTACCATGTTACAAAATATCTGTAGATGCAGTAAGTAACTAATGTTTGTGTCATTATGACAGTTATCTTTAAATAACTTGAAAACATTAGATATCTCAAAACAGATTTCACCTTTTTTTTTTTTCAGAAAATTTAACATGATTTTGAGTATCTACATGACCCCCTTTCTATTTACAATTTCAAAGTTGCATCCAAAATGGCAGCTTTTGAGATAGCTGAGGGTAGAACTGAATGTGTCACTGGTAGAGCATTTGGTTTTACAAATCTTGTAACACCTATAGTAATCGAAAATCAAGCGTATGAAAGATATTTATACGGTTCCAGGCTTTTGATTCACCCTGTAATATTATTGGACTTTATTAAAATATACACAATATTTATTACATTTCTCTCGGCGCTTTTTATCTTTAAACGTTTCTACCACCAATCCTCAATCTAGGGCGGCATAAGTACCTGCGTAACCTTCGAGAGAAACCAGTGTAACAACATCGGTTGAAAATTCCTGTCCTAGTCTTCTCGCTAGTATAGATTTTTAATTTCTGACTCTGCATGCAAAATATGTGACGTTCAGCTACAAGAGTCCGCGTCGTAATTTTCTTCTATGATTTAACTGTATTCTCAGTGGCAGAGCAAGGAAATAATAAAACGCAAATTATGAAGGATGCAAACACTTGTAAACGTGACGTTCAAGGAATCTGCGCTGAAGGACATCATCGTCAACTGACGGTGACATTGTACCCAGGCCAGATGAGTAAGAAAAAGAAGCAAGAATGTAGGCTTGTGCTTATGTAAATGAGATGCGAAACGTCACTTATTGCACGGAAAGGGGCTAGCATAGACTTGAAAGGAGAAAGATATTTTAAGTCTCTTTTCATAGAAAAACTAAAGTTTCTTACAATTTTATTTAACTTCACACTTACTTATGAATGTTATAAAATTTATATAAATTTCCTTATTTTATAACACTATACTTATAACTCTAAATTTTATATTTCAATATATTTACAGTCTGTTCTTAAAAGTTCACACGTCGAAAAGTAATAAAACATTATAATGAATACAAATGCTTCGAAACTGAAACATAAGTTATACAGGGACATCATTTTATTTTTACTTCAATTTTTATTGTACCTGAGTTTTTCAATGTACTTCACTCCCACCCCTTCTACTAATGAAGTTCAACCGTCCTCCACACAGATCCAAGACCGCATATACAGTCATAGTAGCCTTACGCTCATAGTAAACAGTACGTTCCAAAAATATGTTCGCGTTTTCCAGTGACGAAAGAGCTTTCAATATTGAATCATTTTCGCAAAGGTACTGTCGTTCATTTGCCTACGTCGTATCTCGATTTCCCCCACCAGTTTTTATTCGCCAGCTAGTGGCTGGGCTGTCTTAGCTCTTTTCTGAGAACATTAATTTCTGTTAGGAATTGGACGTCTACGTAATATTAAACAACTGTTTAAAATAACTTAAATAAAAGGGCTTCGTTAAGTAATTAACTGTCACGTGATTTCCCTCCTTTCTACAACCCTACGACATAACCACTTGCACGGACAGTATATAGTATGTCTGAGTAATTTTATCTTTTCGGATAGGGCAGAAGTGAAGATTGAATTTACAGTACGTAAGGTACTCTTTTATAGAGTAGGTACAGAATTATTTCAACATGAGTTACTAGTACGAAGGACGAAACTGGTAATTGGAATTGAGTACAATAGTCTATAGTACGATAATATGCACATTAGAACTGAAGCCTGTATCGAAATGAACGGCCACCATTTAAAAAAAAATGTGTTTAGATATCCATATTATGATTATTTTTCAATTTAACTTCATTCTCTATATTGTACGCTAATGTGCTGTAGACAGTATAATATACACTGCATAATGAATACGTTCGCATGGACAGCTCAGTTCGTGAGTAAAAACACTCATTGTTAATACTGTACTGTATTTTGATTAAACAAAAACCTAATGAAAATGATTAAACTCAAAAGCGCAATATTTCCTAGTTTATGTAAATGGATGAACTACTTTTCTTCCCTCCTATACCTAGTAAAGTGATTTGTTTGTATATTACGCCAGTATCATCGAACTCCAGTCGTGGAAGGGGGTGGTAAACGGCGTTGATCCAGAGGTATAGGTAAGTTAATATTAAAGATGTTACTAAAATAAAATGATGTCCCTGTACAATGTAAATTATTCTACAATACAGGGTGTTTCAAGAGGAATAGTAAATATTTTAGGAGATGGTAGTATAGACGAATTCGAATAAAAAATTCCATATAACATGTGTCCAATTTTTATTGGGTACAGGGATACAGCTGTTAGAATGTAACCCAAAAAGGTGTTAAGCAAAGGCAAAAGATAATTTTTTTTAATTGCAAAAATTTTTTTTTTCATATAGCAGAAGGACAGTGTTTTACACATACTAATTTTCATTATTGTACAAAATGCAGTAATGTAAAAAAAAACATTGAATATTTCCAAAATTTTACTGCTGTAAGCTGTACCTAACCCCTTAAATGTAAAGTGAAAGTTTCGTTTCAAAATAATCATTGCAATAATTATTAAAGTTTTAAAATCGCCCGTTTCATTGGCTCACCTTATATAATCTTGATATATGTCCTAGTTTTTTTTTAAATACTAAGCAATCAGGATGGAATCGAGCTTACTAGGTTTTTCAACAAATTATGCCTGTAGTCATTTCGAAAATAACATTGTAAATATTAAAACTGAGTAGCCTTTATCTGGGAAATTTCAGACCTCGAGTGACATTTATTAGGACTATTTCGTGAATAAAATAAAAATGTAAATAATATAACCCTAAAATTCGATCACAAAATGTTAATAGGCTAATTGTGTATTAACAAATACTTAACCTATTCAGACATTGTGAAGTTGAAATACTCGATTACTGCAATAAAGAAATTCGATGTTATTATTCAGTAATGCCAATTGCGAAAAGCGAAATACAGGTTTAATAATGCTAATTACATGTACTACAGTTTTCTCTTATTATTATAACATAAATACATTTTCATTATCTTCTGAAATCATAATTTAATTTAACAGTAACAGTGGGGACAGCTATTTACCTATGCTTATGTATTCATAGCGAGACATGTTGCTACATAGTGAAACCATCTCTGTATTGATAGGCCTAATTAAAACACGAATTTTATTACGCCATACGGAAGGCAGTTTGACCGAAGACCTTATTATTACTATACAAGGTCTTTAGGTTTGATATGCGATAATGTTACATAAATTTAAACACCTGACTTTCCATTAATTATTTCATTTCATTCACAAAATACAAATTTTATAGGCTACAATTATTGTTTAAGTTACCTGTGGAAGCAGGACCAATATCAGCTGTACCTTATTTCGGCAGTTACAATCAGTGCTACACGAAAGCATTTTTATAGCTCGACAAACGCATTCTCGCTGTAGTGTGTAACGGAACTAAAGCTGCATCTACACAGTTCAATATTCCAATCGCGTATGCGTGCAATCTGGGAAGAATATTAAAGGAATCAAGTTTAAAAGGTACGTTCAATGAAGATGCATGGAGATTTTGTGTCTACATGGTGCGCCGTTTTGAACGTCGTCTTCACTGCGTAAATATATTACTGTTTTCCATCCAGGGGATCAACCGTGAAAGGAATGTGCTTACTATTACGTCATATATTGGAGCGAAGTAGATAGATAATATTATCGTTATAACGTCAGTTTAAAAACCATGCGCTCTCCTGCATTTGTTATTTCCTGTATGGAGAGATTAAAAGACCAGGAGATTAACTGTGATCTAATTTTGTAACTAGGGTAGTATAAACATGTGTATCAGTGTTATTGTTTGTGCTGTGAGAGAGAGCTAATAGAGATACGAGTACCCACGTATGTGACCTTATGACATCTTATGACATCAACATTCATTCACAGTATTACCCCGCTTCGTTTCATCCCGCAGAGACTTTCTCGTGGTTGAGCATAGTAAATAATATTAAATATCAATCTTGCATTCATTGCTTTAAAGTTGAAAGAAAAGTTTAACCGTGTAGTTGCATCTTAATGTATTCATGATCATCAATTTACGGGGCAACAGTTGGCGACAACGACTAAAAAAAAGAACGACCATGCGATAAATTGATAGCGATAAATCTAGCTGCAAAAATTATCGCAAAGTGTGCCTGTGATTGGTTGGAATTCAAAATTTCATTACACTTCATTGGTCGAAAATGGAATGACGTCATATAAGCGTGTTTATAAATTATTTTGCCCCCCTAATAAAAGGTGTATGTCATCCCATATTATTCATATTATTTGCAGATGACACAAGTATAGTAATTACAGCCAATAACTTCAACACATTCCAACCTTCAACAGAAGAAATTCTCTTCAAAATATCTCACTGGTTCTCAGTCAATAAATTGGAATTAAATTGTAGCAAAACTAACATAATTCAATTTAAATCCTGTCCAAATTCAACGTCGCAAATTTCTAGAGCAATAATTAATAATAGATCTCTATTAGAAACAACAACAACCAAATTTCTTGGCTTAAAAATAGATAATGTGTTAAATTGGAAAAATCATATTAAAGAAATTACCCCCAAACTAAATTCAGCTTGTTTTGCTATTAGATCTATGCAAAAGATAGTAAATATCAATACTTTAAAAGAATATACTTTGCATACTTCCACTCGGTAATGAGTTTTGGAATAATATTCTGGGGAAATTCCACAGATAGTAATAATATATTTCTATTACAAAAAAGAGTAATTAGAATAATAGTAGGTGCCAAATCTAGGGAATCGTGTAGGACTATTTTCAAAAAATTACAAATAATGCCCATGACTTGTCAGTATATCTTTTCATTAATAATCTTCCTCGTATGTAATCGTGAAAACTTTGTAACTAATTCAACAGTTCATATCATAAATACACGTCAAAAAATGACTTTCATACTCCATCGGCAAGTCTATCGTGCTATCAAAAAGGAGTGAGTTATATGGCAGTAAAAATTTTTAATAGCCTCCCTATCGATATGAAAAATGAAACTCAAAACATAAAATTATTTAGGGCCAAATTAAAGAAGTACCTAATTTCTCACGCCTTCTATTCTGTAGGTGAATACATGATATTCAATAACACTTCATGATACTAAAACTTTGTGTTGTACTAGTAGACTTTATTGTAAATCTCGTCTGTATATATTTCATCTAGACTGTGACTATAAATTAAGATTTTATAATAGTATTAAGTTTTTTGACTTGTTCCATATTCTAGCTGTAAGCAATGTATGAATACCATGGAATGTTAATAAATACAATATAATATAAAAACGAAATAGTCAATATAAAATCTATAGTGGCAATATAAAGATACCAATGTTACGAGAACTCAGGGATGGTGGGCCTATAAGCAACATCAACACGTTGATACAAGACACACACATACGTCTAACGTATAAGAAAACTGAATGCGGGACGTGAATACACGAGAGAGATCAAAGAGGGTCTTCGATTTATAGAATAATGGGACGAAAAACAAACATGTAAGAAAGGAGCCTGAAGAAGAAATAACCAAACTGAAAGAATACCAGACGAAAGGGGTTTTCTATTCAGGGGGTATAACAATTTACAGCGATTGGGGGGGGGGGGAGGGGGAAACAGGTGACCCTACTGCTAAGTGCATGACCCACAAGGGTTAAAGGTAAAGATGGGCAGAAGAATGCGATTTGAATACAGGTAATGTATCTCCCATAAATCACCTCAAAGGTTATAAAAAGGAAGAGGGCCTATTCAGTAACGCTAAAGCCCCACACCACAAAACCCATTAGCAGGGGCCAAGGGACGATCCTGCCAGCGTGCAGGTTTCTGTCAGCCGAACCCCGGTGACCTGGAGGTAATGAAACCCTCCGAGAAGGTGCAAGTTACACTCAACAAGTGCTGTGAAGAACGGGAGAGTGTGAAAGAGCTCTCATATTGACTAATAACAATGCAATAATTTGTTTATCTAGTTGGACATTGATTGATAATTAAATGAAATTACAGCCGACAAGGAGTAAAATAAACTTGATTGTACTTGTCACTATCGCTTGTCACTAGAGAGTTCTTGAAATTTATATTTTCCCCGCCATTCATAAAATATTTTGATATGATACCTCTTGCACAAAAGGTGAGATCTATAACTGAAACTTGATTAATATATTTCAGTATTATTTGTATTTATCCTGGTAATAAAGAACAGTTTGACTCGTAGACATTTTGTTTTTGCAGCATTAACTTCCCATGATTGTACGAGAAGATTCGAAGAGAACGGCAGTTACGTAGACTTTCGGCTTCCCCCTACTACCATTAATGCACAACACAATGTCAATATGGCGGTTGCTGTCGTCTGGGTTACAACAAACTTTTCTGTTGATTTTCAAGTTCATTTTTTTCTGGTTATTATATGCTTATTTAAGTTGTGTTAACTCTCCCTAGTGGTTTTATATTTTATTTTATCCGTCTTAGTATTTATTTTGTTATTGTAAATATTTTTGTTTTATCACTATTATTATTATTATTATTATTATTATTGAATACCAATTTATGTACGTATGTCAAGAGATACAATTTGTCTCGTTAATTAGAAATTTTCATATGTATGCTGTAGAATCTTTCTTTAATTGGATAAACGTCTCGAAGTAGCTAGTAATTAAAATTTGCCTCCTCCACTTTATATTTATAAAAATTGCGTCTTAAACAAATAATAATTATCCCATTCTCTAATTTGCAATGAAAGTTGCATAATTACCACCCATAATTAAAATGTAGTTAACTGTAATTATATGCACGAAGTGAATGACCACGGAAATAATTTTCATAATAAGAAAACGCATCTGCTGCTAAGAGTATGGCGAGGGGAGAAAATGTTATTAAAGTAAAATAAAAAAAACTAAATACTGTACATATTATGATTAACTTTCGAATGAAATTAGTTCCTATTCGTTTATTTTCATAATTTTGGTTCTTTGACCGGTTCCATCTTCAAATACCAATTACACAAAACTAACCACTATTTTTTTAACAGTGAGCATTAAAAAAACATAAGTCATGAGAGATTCGAAGCCGAAACTTTTACAATTATTGTCTTCACGCAAATATGCAGAATTTTTCCTTTTACACTTCATAGTTTACTATTATGTAATGAGTGTACGGAATCAATTATGGTTAAATAACTTCTCATACAAAAGGCGTAGATGATTCACCCGATATAACTACTTCTTGTAATATATTAATGGGCACTGATATAATATATTTAGACTTGGACTTTTATCACTATCGACAAAAGCGAAATCGGTTACTATGTAAAAGAGAATGTTGAATTAGTTACTTCATGTTTGGTGATAAAAATTCAACCGATCTGTTATTATGAAATATTATAAATTATGTCAGATTTTATTTTATTTTTCAATCTGGTCCAAATCAGACTGTCTTTAAGACACAGAATAATTCACAATTTCTGCTGTGTCAACTGCTAACTGGTGTCATGTCAGTGCCAACTCCAAGGAGAAAGCAGAATCTCACGCTCAAACTGGTTTGAAGGTCATTGAAATCAGTCCTGCTATATCAAAGATACCGGCGCGAAGTGTCCATACTGTATAATATCTATACGGTGGGGACTCTAGTATGCAGTGAAAACAAGCGATAGATTCAAACAACAATATGACGTCTGAAAAATATGGTTAAGCAACAAATATGGAAATAAATTCATTCAACAGACCAAGCTTTAGAACACCGAAATTGATAGGAAGGATATGTATTATACATTACAATTTATTATAATATATAATACATTTATTTATTTATTAAAACACCAGCACCAATTTTAATTTATATTTTTGTTAACTATGTTGACAGCCGTAAGAGCATAGCTGTTGTGATCAATTTTGCGAGGTTAACATGCCATTTATTGTAATTATTTGAAGTATTATCTTGTTTTATGGGTTTAGTTAGTTCTACTAGTTCGTTTTATACGTGAAATATTCCTAACAAATACATTTCGCAATTTTGAACTTCTTTAAACAAGTCCATAAGCTAACAATGTCACTTATGGCATTACATATCATAGTCACAAACACCAGAAGCACTGCCTGAACTAGTGAAATCCCTTATTTGCAAGCCAATTTAAACTGTACGGAAAGATCGCGTTCCCATCATGAATCATCTAACACAGGTAGCCTCTCTCTGTATCTTCAGATCGTAATGGTTGACCTACCTCAGTATCAATTCAAGCATAAAGATCTATGCAAAACGTTCCTCTCCACGCATCCAAAGAGGGCAAAGCGGGTCGCCTGAACCTCATCCAGCGACGTGATTGTCCCTACATTTCATCTCTACTTATTTACCCTCATAAAACCCTTTCCAGTACGCATAAGAATAACTTACAAGAAGATATGCAAAGGTCTAACCCTTTTACATAACCCGAGCATAGTTAATACTAAAAAATAGACATTTTAGAGAGGGGGTAGAAGAAAAGGTGGGGTTCAACAAAAGAGATGTTCCTCGGTTTTAGACCACACATAGGGCGATCCCATACTCTTCCACCCGCTTGTCGAGTAAAGCAATTTATCACTTTTGCATAGTACAATATTCGCAGCCAAAATGTTTGGGTAGTAGGCCCTACCCATTCCCACGACCCTGGTATTCTCTATTGCGAATTGCAAATATGATGCGATCTTTAGATACAGGCAAGTGCTTTATCGTATGTAAAACGTGACGATATTTTAAATATGTACTAAAATGAGAGCCCTTTTCAGGGCCCTATCTCGTGTCTAACGGTTTTGCAATATCAGAGGTTTGTATAAGTTAACTGAAATATAGCAATTTAATATCACGCTTAAGGAAATATGCTTCGTCTCTTTTAAGATTGCTCTCCGAGTTTCAGTTACAATAACGATCCTTCGAATATATTTCAATGAGAATTCAAACTGATAGCTATAAGATTTCATGGCAGAGGAAAATGAACCGTTAGGCCAACAGCTAAAACGTAGGAATATTACAATCCAAGACATCAAATTCAAGGTAAATTCGTGATTGAGAAATTGTATTGTAATATAATTTCTCGTGATAATTTAATTTCACATTACCTACATCATAACTCATTATTTATCTTAAGTACGTATATGATATGATTATGTCTCGTGATCAGAATATTGTGGGAAATGGAACTATAAAAGTTGGAGATTTATCCTTCGAAGAGGTGGAAAAATTCAAATATCTTGGAGCAACAGTAACAAATATAAATGACACTCGGGAGGAAATTAAACGCAAAATAAATATAGGAAATGAGTGTTATTATTCGGTTGAGAAGCTTTTGTCATATAGACTGCTGTTAAAAAATCTGAAAGTTAGAATTTATAAAACAGTTATATTACCGGTTGTTCTGTGTGGCTGTGAAACTTGGACTCTCACTTTGAGAGAGGAACAGAGATTGAGGATGTTTGAGAATAAGGTTCTTAGGAAAGTATTTGGGGCTAAAAGGGATGAAGTTACAGGAGAATGGAGAAAGTTACACAACGCAGAGCTGCACGAATTGTATCCTTCACCTGACATAATTAGGAACATTAAATCCAGACGTTTGAGATGGGCAGGGCATGTAGCACGTATGGGCGAATCCAGAAATGCATATAGAGTGTTAGTGTTGGTTGGGAGGCCAGAGGGAAAAGACCTTTGGGGAGGCCGAGACATAGATGGGAGGATAATATTAAAATGGATTTGAGGGAGGTGGGATATGATGATAGAGACTGGATTAATCTTGCTCAGGATAGGGACCAATGGCGGCTTATGTGAGGGCGGCAATGAACCTCCGGGTTCCTTAAAAGCCAGTAAGTAAGTAAGTAAGTAAGTAAGTAACTAAGTAAGTAAGTAAGTACTAGTAGAGAGACCATAGAAGAGTTCGGTCGTGTGTACAATACTTGCTTAGGCTTATTAACAGGTTGCATTTTTTAGAGGACTTCTCCAACTGTAAGGTGAATGTCAGATAATCACATAGCGAATCCTCGGCCTCATCTCGCTATCACCATTTCCGTCGACGTTAAAATAAATAATATTTAGTAGTTGATACGAGATAACGCAGATTCCCTTCAAAAACTCAGGTTCTGATTCCCTCTCCAGAAAGGGCAGAGCCATTTTCCCTCCCAGTTTTTCGTTATTGATATTTAGTGTAGTCTTATTCCCTCCATTGCATATATTTCTGAACAAGGCACAAAATTTCCCGTCACATTTTGTATAGACTATGGACTGTCAAGGGAATTAACTAAATACCAAAACATTTTATAGGAAATACCTTGGGTGTGTTTAAAAATTATGTATTTGTAGAAAAGGGTTATCTTTTCCCTGCCAGTCATGCAATTAATTAAAATATTTTAAGTTTGTATAAAAGTTATTAAAACCATTGTTTTTTTTTTCTCGTTCATGAAAACATTGGGAAGGACGTTGTAATACATGTCATTGCAATACTGTGAATCTTCGATTTTTCCCTTATCTAATTTTTCATTTTGATAAATTAAACAACTAATTTTTTGTTTGGAAGTCTTTGTAGTCGGAGTTGGGTTGATAATTGTGGAATTTATTTATTTATTTTTTTTGGTGTCGGCTGTACTTAGAGAAGTATCATTTGATATTCTTATTGAATTTGGTATACCCAAGAAACTAGTTCGATTAATTAAAATGTGTCTCAGTGAAACGTACAACAGAGTCCGTGTAAGTCAGTTTCTGTAGGATGCTTTTCCAATTCACTGCGGGCAAAAGCAATGAGATGCACTATCACCTTTATTTTTTAACTTTACACCAGAATATGCCATTAGGAAAGTTCCGGATAATAGAGGTGGTTTGGAATTGAACGGGTTACATCAGCTGCTTGTCTATGCGGATGACGTGAATATGTTAGGAGAAAATCCACAAACTATTAGGGGAATTTTATTAGAAGCAAGTAAAGCGATAGGTTTGAAGTAAATCCCGAAAAGACAAAGTATATGATTATGTCTCGTGACCAGAATATTGTACGAAATGGAAATATAAAAACTGGAAATTTATCCTTTGAAGAGGTGGAAAATTAAAATATCTTGAAGCAGCAGTAACAAATGATATAAATGACACTCGGGAATTCAGAATAAATATGGGAAATGCCTGTTATTATTCGGTTTAGAAGCTTTTGTTATCCAGTCTGCTCTCAAAAAAGTTGAAAGTTAGAATTTACAGACCGTTATATTACCGGTTGTTCTGTATGGTTGTGAAACTTGAACTCTCACTTTGAGGGATGAACAGAGGTTAAGAGTGTTTGAGAATAAGGTGACTATAAAAATATTTTGGGCTAAGAGGGATGAAGTTACAGGAGATTGGAGAGACTTACAAAATGCAGAACTGCATGCATTGTATTCTTTACCTGACATAATTAGGAACCTTAAATAGAGACGTTTGAGAGGGGCAAGGTACGTAGCACGTATAGGTGAATCCAGAAATGCATATTATAGAGTGTTAGTTGGGAGGCCGGAGGAAAAAGACCTTTGGGGAGGCCGAGACGTAGGTGGGGGATAATATTAAAATGGATTTGAGGAAGGTGAGATGTAGTGTAGGGAATGGGTGAAGATGATGAAGGTGAGAAGGGAGAAGGGAAACCCGGTGCCGGCACGTAGCCTACTCCTGTCGAATAACACCAAGAGGGCCGCCAAACTTGACGCCCTCATCCGATGGACCAAGTACTATCAACAGTGACATATGTCGTCTCTTCATATGTACTACAAAGAGATTTGGAATTTAATACAAACATATTGGTTCACAATTTAGGGATTAGAAGTTGTACACCGCCATCTCTCCTAGTCCCGAGGTAGAAATGTTACATTAAAAATTAAATCAAATGTATTAGGCCTACTCTTCTGGTCATAGTTGTGTTTTTCTGAGTAACTCAGAATAATAAAATTCCTGATATTTGCATGGATATTAATGATTTCATTTAGTAACAGTTCAAGAAAATAAAATATTCATGAAATATTATTGTTTTATTTATTTATTCTGGTAGAGTTAAGGCCATGAGGCCTTCTCTTCCACACTAACAGAAGTAAAATACATAATGAAACAATGACAAAAATAGTAAAGTCATACTTAAATATAAATATAATTTTAATGCATATTAACAAGCTTACATGGGCTGTAATGAAATATTAACTAAACATGATACATAATTAAGTTATTTATAATTCATATCCTAGTGCTACTCTATGATAGGCCTAAATGACAATTTATATACACACAGAACAACCTATAAAAATCTGCTAACACTCACAATTCATTTTCATGTAAAAGTATGTAATTCTTAATTCTTAATTTAAATTGATTAACCGTTCGGCAATCCCTGACATGACGAGGTAAGGAGTTCCACAGGCGACAAACTGACACGGTGAGAGAGGATGGATAGAAAGAGGTACGGTGACGAGGAATGGATAATAAGGCCTGATGATGATTCCGTAATGTTGTAAGATATTCAAAGCAGGTTCTCAGATATTTAGGAGTAGAAGTGAATAATATTCTAAACAGAACAGATAAAGAATTTGCTATTCTACGTTCTTTTAGGCGGACCCAAGAAGGAACTTCAAAAGATGGCGTTATATGGTCAAATTTACGAGTATTGCAGATGAAGCGGACACACATATTATGAACACGTTGTAGTCTTTGAACTAAATTGACAGTTATATTTGTCAAGAGAGAAACGCAGTAATCAAAATGGGGCATCATTATTAGTATTCGCAACAAAATAAAAAATTAATATTACGGAACGCATCAAACGTGTAATAATAGTACGTTATGCAACGAGCCTATAATGATAGTAATTAAGACGCGAGGATGTTCATACGAGCGTCTTAATTACCATTATAGGCAAGTTTCATACGACTTTTATGCTCGACCATATTTCTTATTTGAAATTTGAAAGTATTCATGTTATGGTTATGTGACTGGGGAGCGAATTGACCTTGTGCAATCTCGTAAATTGTGAGATGTGCGCAGACGCGAAAGTATTGATTTTTTTCGGGCAACGAATGTCGACGACCTTGATATAATCTAGTAAGATAAACGTTAAACTTGATATAACCTTGAAATTGAATTCGACATTGAAAAACGAGGTGACAAATTGAATTTATTTTAATATTATTAGAATTAACGCTAATTATTATAGTAACAGAACATAACCTTCTGCGACAGTATTGGATTTCCAGCCTGCGTGAAATTTTGCTAGATGTCTTTCGATTGCATATCCGAGAATAATCGAAAACCTGAACTTTAATGAATAGGTGTACTTTAATGACATGCATTAAAGGACTGTTACCAGGTGTATAATTACTACATTTCGGCATGGTCGAGCATAAAAATATTTATTAACTTCATGACACTTAATTTTATTTTGTTGAAATTACTATAACGTCATTATTCTGTGAGACGTAATTCTGCGTAAAATTTTCTTTGTTTGTATTGAAATAAAATAACCAATCGTAAGCAATAGGCCATTGAGAGAGATGGAAAGTAGTGAAAGTTGAATTTATTCCAAACTAATATAATTCATTTCCATGGAGCTAAAAGAGAGCGTCTTCAATTTAATGCATCTGCAAACAGACATCATAATGTTTACTACCACAGAAGTTATGATATTGGCAACTGCTGTGCGAATTATTGAATCTGGTATATCAATTTTATTTACAGAACTACAAATAAAACAAATGCTATGAACTTGAATTGTTAATAAATATAATATAATAGCAGGATTCTAAGAACCATGCACAGTAAATCAATATTATATACAACTAGTTATTATTTCAAGGAAACTTGACTGTGCTTTGCACGATGGTAATAATCACATACTTCATTCGAGCTTCATACAGAGATACTCTCTTAAAACAATATATTTTAATGATTCTGTGACTACATTACAGGGGATTTCATTGCGTTTCTCTGTAATATGTTTTGTAAGTGATTTAACTATAGAGTTTTATTGCCTCTGCCGGGGCGCAGTTGAAGCTCATGTAGGCTGAGAAATAGTGACAAGAATGATTGGTCAGCAGTGACCAGTATCGCAAAGGTTGTTCGTCATCGAGAAATTTAACGTCTCTGATAGATTACCGATGATTTTTTCCAGAGTTGTTTATCAGAGTGTTTCTTTAACGTGCCATAAATCTACGATACGAAATCTGTAGCTCTACCTTTTTCTCGGAGGAAGATATGCCAAGAGTTCTATCAGCTTATGTACCTAGTAATTATTACAGAACCTGGCAACAACAAAATGAAAAAGTAAGTTATGTGTTTTATGCAAGAACATTACAATAGTATATTGTGAAACAAGTTTATAATGATACACTTTATGGCATGAGTCAATTCTTAGGGGACGAGCAAAGCCATTTTTGACGAATGTAATAACGGTATAACTTTATAAACGTGTTTCATACGTTATTTTTTTTTGTACGACAGTATTATTTAATTTAATTAAATTAATTTATTTATTTCAAATATACAGAATAAAGAAATATAATTACAAAACAAACAAAGAGAAATACAAATAAAATAATACAAGCAATATAAAAAGAAGATACAGTAGTATTAACAAAATTTGAGACCGAATGAGCAGCGCTCGTGCTCGGTCGCAGTTCAGATATAATATTAAAATAATAATAATAATAATAATAATAATAATAATAATAATAATAATAATAATATAAATAAATAAGTAAAATAAAATAGGAATTAAAATATAATTACAGCGGCAATGGAATTATATAATATAATATTAACACTATAGAAAAATAATATCGCACGTGAAAAGTAGGACTAATATATATTTCAAAATTATAGAATACAAATATAACATAGGTTGATTAATTCATACACATAGGCTATAAATTTATTTAATCAAATTGAAGATATTAACACGTTTCTAATTTTCTTGTTATATGTTAGTGGGTTACATGTTGGAAGTTCTGGGTGTAATTTAGTTAAAGCATTGTACAACCGAGGGCCAAAATTAATGCTATGCTTTAGACCAGCAGATGTGAGACATTTAGGTTCTACTAATGTTGAATTAATATTTCGTCTTGTGTCATAATTGTGTGTCTGTAATACAAACTTATTACGATTTTTATGATAAAATTTTAACAGCGTATACTTATAAATTTGTTCAATATTAAATACATTAAATTCAGAATAAATTAATTTAGTTGGATAATCGATAAAACAAATATATAAATATTTTTTTAACAGAATAACGTGCCCTCAATGAGGGTGACCATAAAGATCCAGAATAAAAGCACTACAGAATAATTTAGAAAGACAGGAATTGTTTATTAAAAAATCCAGAGAAATGCAAACCCAATAGAATCATCAATGGTCAAAATATAAATGGTAATCCAATATTTGGAATGAATCCTTAAGAATATTCAACAATTTTTTTTTAATTACAAAAATCGCAGACCGAGTGCTTTTAAAATATTTCATGTGAATTCAGGAAGTGAGTCACGTGCACCAAACAAAAGACTAGAAACACTCCACTGACTAGTGGGAATGTTATATTTCTCACTTAAATAAGGGATGCAGGACTCATAAATGAATTTCTTCTCCTCATCAACGTGTTGTGCCTGCAGAGCATCCCTCTCAAACCGGATTGTAGGATCAAGAACTATTCCCTTAGATTGAGTCCTGTGGATGGCTACAATATCTGCTCTTCTTTTCGAATCTAAGGATGAAACGCAGTGGATCTCCTCATATACTTCCCATCCACGACGCTTGAGGACATCAGCAATACCGGTCCTGGCCTTATGGTGTCGATTGTTTCGCAACAGATCCGTTTTTCGACAGAATCCCAACACGTGACCAAGAGTTTCTGTCTCGTTGCAGCCGGGATGGCGACAACGGGTTGTGTTGAAACTTCTCCCGGACACAGATCTAAGCGCAGATAGATTGCTGGACATTTTAATTGCATTAATTTATTCTGAAACGGATAAATTTGCTTTTGATGGCATCCAGAAATTTGCCTTGGGACACTCAGAATACAGGATAACACCTTTACCCTTATGAGGTAATTTGCACCATGATTCAAAACATGTTTTGTAAGATCTCCCTCAATTGCCGACCTTTAGTGTTGAGAGCAATAGAAGACTTATTGATGTTTAGTCTACGTAGACTCAGTTGCTGTTCAAGGTGCAGGTTCCTTACAAAGTTAAGATGCACATCATTAATAACAATAATATCAGATTTGTAATGATGGGTAGTTTGATTTCATGGTATATGAAGAAAGAGGTTGCTATGACAATAATGATGTATTAAATATTATGGCATTGGCAAATCGTTTCACAATACTAACTTTATGATACGTTTTAGTTGGCACGGTAATGTTTTACAATAATGTGGCATATTATGTACGATTTTTCACTAACGATCAAGACTGTTTATAATAATGATGTACAAAAAAAAAAAAAAAAACAAATTTAGAATACGCATGAGCCGATAACTAGCAAACTGCTACAGTATTGACCAAGTGGAACTATGAAGACGATGGATCGGTGAAAACAGTGAACAAAAAAATCTTAAAAAATTGAAAATTTCGTTAACAGTCGTAAAAAAATAGTTCAATAATTCATTTTTCATGATCTTTAGTTTGTTCACCCCTATGCCAATTAAGTTCCAATATATAAAGCAAAGGAGTTTTAAGGTAAATACATATTATGATGTGCGTTTTTTTTTTTTTATTTCTCGGTCGTCTTCTCAACTTTGTACTTTTCGTCACATTTTAGACTTCATATTGTTCTAGTGAATAATGTTTTTCTTCAAATGCCCTGAAATTCTGCGCAGAAGTTAATAAATAAATGTTACAAATAAACTGACTTATCGTTTGTATTGTGCTTTTCTTAAATATTTTTTTACAAAAACTTGCTTTCTAAATGCAAAAATCATACGCTGATTTCCTTATCCATGCATTAGGAATATAGGATTTTTTTAAGTAAAAATAATTTGATTATGAAAATTACATCAATATTTATACGATATTAATTAATACAATAACAAATTGATAACTTAAAAAAATATGCGAGATATGAGAATGAAAATTTGTATGCTATAGGCTATGCCCATATGGCCTGTAATGTGTAATAAAAATTTCAGTTTCATAGGTGTGAAAATATAGAATTTACAAATTTCAGAGTTCCATCGCCTTAAAACATTAATTTTCTGTTGTGAATGCAAGTTCATTAAGGGAAGCTAGCATCGTGATCGAGAGGGATTGTTTATACTTTTGGATTTTGTTTATTTAAAAAATTTAAGTTAATTAAAAAAATTCAAGTTAACTTCTCCACCTCCGAAGCACTGCTGAAGTCGTTTCTGGAAACTTGCCAAGACACGAGCACACAACTCCTGACCAACATGTTCAATTTAATGCCGAATATTGTTCTTCAGCTCTTGAATATAATGTAATCTATGAGAAAACATCATGTGTTCCAAATACTTTTGCAGAAGTTCTTTCCTGAACACATCTCCAAATTTGGTGACATTTTATGGCCTTCACGTTCACCCGATTTCACAGCTCCAAACTTTTATTATGGAGCTGAAAAGCAAGTTTCGGCATGAAATTGAGTTCATTGGTCAGAAGCTGACAAATTCGTTGCCATGACAAATTCTGCGACTTCATTAGTGTATTGCAAGTGAAAGAGGTCACCTGAAGGATTTTTTTAATTAACTAATTTTTATCATACTTCAAAAACAGTTCGCTGGAAATGTCCAGTTAGGGTAAAATAATAGAATGAATGACGTAAGATAAACAATTAAATGAAGAAAGTGATTATAGTTTTGGGTTAAAAATGAACAACGAAAAAATTAAAGATTAATAACAACTGAAGAGGACACTCAGAAAATAAAAGAATAAAAAATAAGCGATTTCGTTGGGTAGTTGACAATCTACGGCACAAAGCTAAGACCGTTTGCTTGTTAGCATATTCAAACCCTCTTGCTACCGCGTCAACACATACATCTTCCGCGATTCGTCCTTGCCGTTTCATCCATTTAATAGAATGAAATATAGACAGGAGACGAGGAGAACGTTCCTCAGAGAGGAAAAAAGAGAAAGGAGTAGTATAAGAAAGAAAGACGTGCATCGGAATCTTAGAGACTATGTGCTTCGATCGGCATATTTCAAATTCGTTTCTTCTTGACTTGTTTGGCAGAATTTCGAACAAGGTTCGATTTAACTGGATGATGAAGTGGGTTGCCATGGGAAGAGGTTTTAAAGGGATGAGAAAGAATGAGAGGGTAGGAGAAAAGGAGGAGGGGAAAAAATCTAAGTATCCGTGGTTGACAGCTCTGAAAATTATCCTCGGCATAGAATTGAATTCTCTACGTAACACAATTCAAATTTAAAAAAAGAAAGACCGGTTGGAATATTCCCATTTCTTATTATCGTTTTTGTTCTTTTTCCGCTCTTCATCGCAGACTAAAATGTTCACGATTCTGTTTGGGGGATCGACAGTTCAAAAACAAACCATTCTACCAAATCTATCGTCAAGGAGAAAGTTTTTGGATCGTCATGATAATTCTAGATACATGGATCATTCTAGATATTAATATCGTGGTGAGAGTTAAGTGGTTCGTGGATGGATGTTAAATATTTTTTTCACGGAAAAGCAATAGTGCTGTAAAAAGAAGGATACGTTGAAAATTAAATGTTAAGAAATAATGTAAATCTCCCTAAGTCGCCACCTTAAGCAAATTTATTTTTAAATTGATGATGAAGTCATATTTCGAAAATGACTCAAAAATTTGCGTTGCAATATTGATACTAAAGAGCATCTTAAATAAACATTTCGTAAAGAATAACGTGGTGGTGGTAGTGGTGATGGTAGTTTTATTTTGCCTGGCAGAATTAAGGCCATAAGGCCTTCTCTTCCACTCAACCAGGTTTCAATAATATACACGAAATATAAAATTGTGAGATAGATTACAAAACAAACACAAAAGAAGATACCTCAGAAATTACATAAAACAGAGTAGGAAATTACAAATAGTCAAGATCAGTTACATAATATAAGGAGAATATAAAAAAAAGGTAGAAAATTACATATAATCAAAATAAGTTACATAACATAAGGGGAAATATACAGAGTGTTTCCGGGCTAGTGTTACAAACTTTCTGGGATGATGGGGAAGGGCTCATGTATCATTTTGAGATAAGGAACCCTGGTCCAGAAATGACTGAGTTGAAAGTTATAAGCAAAAATAGTTGTGTGAAAATGGATTAATTTTATTCCTCTGTAAACCTTATTTATGTGTATTTATCTGTACATCTTACACATATGTATTCATCTGACGTTGTTTACGTTGTCTACTTACAGTATTCCATTCAGTGCGCTGTCTGAGGGATGGGGACAGGAAACTACACTAAAGCAATGCAGATACAGTAGCGTAATGTGTAACGGACATGGTCGGTCCCGATATGCACGTCTGTAGACAGCAGTGTACTGTACTCCAACCACGAGAAAGTCTTCGGGGACTGAGACGAAGCGAGATAATGCTGTGAATGAATGTTGATGTTATAAGATGTCATAAGGTCACACACGTGGGTACTCCTATTTCTATTGGCTAGTTCTCACAGCACAAACCATAATATTGATCACACATACTGATACTACCCTGGTCTTTTAATCTCTCCATACGGGAAATAACATATGTAGGAGAGCGCATGATTTTTAAACTGACATAACGGCAATATCGTCTATCTACTTCGTTCCAATAAATGACGCAATAGTAAGCACATTCCTTTCACGGTTGATCTCCTGGTTGGAGAACAGTATGTGTACAAGTTGCAGTGTCCAGTCGATCAGTCCTAGTGAAATGGAGGAGTACATGAGAGCGGAATAAGCAGACCTGATTTTCGAATATGGATGAGCCAATGGGAACAGTAGACAAGCTCACAGATTGTATCAGGACAAGTACCCACGTAGGGGATATCCGGCCCATACCATGTTTCCACGACTGTTCCAAAGGTTAAGGGAAGGAGGGCACGTGGTGCCAAATTACAATTCCATTTCCACACAACTATTTTTGCTTATAACTTTCCACTCAGCCATTTCCGGACCATGGTCCCTCATCTCTAATTGATACATGTGCCCTTGCCCATCATCCCTGAAAGTTTTTGTAACATCAGCCCGAAAATACTCTGTATATTATATTATATTATATTATATTATATTATATCATATTATATTATATATACATATACAATTTATAAGCCATAAACTGCTCGAGATAAATTCGATGATTAATGCTCTTGAGATATAGTATAAAGTTAATACACTAACGGTCTTACTAATAAAAACTCTATATACAGACGTTTAACTGTCTTATACTTATACCATGAGTAGCTCGTTTATAAGTCGTGTGTAAATTCCTTACTAATAATCACTACATACGTCGTGTATAACAATATGACTGTTACACAGCTACGTCATAGTTTCGTCATTATTTCGTTACGAAAGGTAATAGAATATCTGAGGTTCTCTACTGGACCCGCTAGGGCGCTCTAGTGTGGCGTGTTAAATATCGATAGTACAACTGGCTCTAATCGATTACCACACTACATTTTGGTCAAAGAGTACAAGCTACAGCAATATTATTCTAATAATTCTATGATCTTTGGTTTGATCTTCTGTGGTTACAAGGTAAACATCATCGTAAAATGACAGTCGATACGAACAGCTGTTAAAGGGGCGACCATTTTTTCCCTATATACAACGCTTAAACAAGGGGTTTCGTGTATATAACTACTGCAAAGCAATTCCCATTGTATAGTTACAGTCTGTTTATACGTCCATAGCTTATTCACGGTTTATTAGTAACGTTTTCTGTCTCAACTCTGCATAAGTCTCGTATAAAAACTATATACGGTTTATTAGTAAGACTGTTACGGTTTTACTAATAAAAACTCTATATACAGACGTTTAACTGTCTTATACTTATACAATGAGTAGCTCGTTTATAAGTCGTGTGTAAATCCCTTACTAATAATCACTACATACGTCGTGTATAACAATATGACTGTTACACAGCTACGTCATAGTTTCGTCATTACTTCGTTACGAAAGGTAATAGAATATCTGAGGTTCTCTACTGGATCCGGTAGGGCGCTCTAGTGTGGCGTGTTAAATATCGATAGTACAACTGGCTCTAATAGATTACCACACTACATTTTGGTCAAAGAGTACAAGCTACAGCAATATTATTCTAATAATTCTATGATCTTTGGTTTGTTCTTCTGTAGTTACAAGGTAACCATCATCATAAAATGACAGTCGATACGAACAGCTGTTAGAGGGGCAGCCATCTTTTCGCTATATACAACGCTTAAAGAAGGGGTTTCGTGTATATAACTATTGCAAAGCAATTCCCATTGTGTAGTTACAGCCTGTTTATACGTCCATAGCTTATTCACGGTTTATTAGTAACGTTTTCTGTCTCAACTCTGCATAAGTCTCGTATAAAAACTATACACGGTTTATTAGTAAGACTGTAATAGGAAAATACATGTGGGTTAAAAGACATAAAATGTTGAATAGCAAAATCGTACTAAATGGCATACAGAGACAAATGATTAAGTAATATATCAAGATAATAAAGAAAGGAAAAAAAAAAAGAGAGAGGAGAAAAAAATAACAACTTGGTCATTTAAGTCTATTTAGAGACTTCCGCAAGAGTCTAGTTCTGTTTAATAAAAACATTTCTAAGTACTCTAACGTACTCCTTCTCGTTCAAAAACAAAAGCGACAGGGAATGCAACTGATCAAATGGATCAAATATATTCCGGGTAAGGTAACTTCAATCCTTTTTCACAGCACTTCCTCCCCTACCACAAGCAGGTTTTATATAGTGACATTTGTTGAGCATAAATGATTTTGGTACGTAGATAGTATTTAATGTCTAGCAAGAACAATACCTAGTATTCCAGAGATTATAATATAGACATTTATCTGATTCGTCAGGAGTTTCAATCTTTCCTACGAAAAGAAGATACAGTCAGTAGCTGTAAATGTGTTATGTTCATAGAGGAACATGCGTTCTTCTCAGACACTTAACAAGTCTGTAAACGACATTAACATCTTCATCGTTATCTATTCTGATGCTTGAGTGTATTTGCGATCTTGCAATGGAAGGCCTTACTCGTGTGTAATCTCGTAGAGTAATAGCCTTTTACACTTCAGTCGGAAGCACCGATTACAAGATGTTGTTACTACAGTCGTAAACAGGAGAGAAATCTTACAGCTGTCGTTTCTTTCATACTGTCAATTCATGTAATTCTAATCTACAACTAACGGTCAAGTTAGATCTTTCTCTCAGCACGGCACCTGAACCCTCTAAGATGAAAAGAAACAAGTTTTTCATCGCCTGCAACTTACTGTAGGCCTACTTAATGACAGCTATTGAAAAGTTTTCATTTTTATTTCAGAACACAAGGGTGGTGATAGTAGGAGGAATAATAATAAAGTGCGTAAGATTTCCTGATATGGAGCTGTTAGCAGAAGATGAGATATACTGAGGGGTATGTTACTGAAGCTAAATGACTGTGTGAGCAGTATAGAATGAAAATGAATATAAACAAAACGAAGACCATAATTATCGGAAGAAAAATAATAAAAGTAAACATGCGAATTCGAAATGAGGCAATTGAACAAGTGGACAGCTTGAAGTGTTGCCAATTTAGCGGTTTTTCCGTTAGATCTGGCGTTCATCAGTGTTAGTGTAGCGGATAAAATTTATGACGTTTGTGTTGCTGATACTGTATAGGAATTTAGCGGGATTTTTAGCACTCACAACGGGAAAGTAATCTCATTATACACTGACAATATAGCAAATTACCACTGTTTCATAGCGCGTTTTTAAGAACTGAGTTAGTTGACAACACTGACTATGTAAAAACATGAGCTACTGCCAGGAAGTCAAAAGCAGAATAGCAATGACAAAGGAATCTTTTAATAGAAAAGGGAGTATTTTCTGTCGACCTCTGGAAAAAAACCAAGAGATTAGTGAAATGCTTTGTGTGGAGTGTGACATTGTTTGAGAAAAGAAACATAGACATTACAAAGAAATGGATAAATAAATAAATTGTTATTAAAATCATATTACTTATAGGTTATTGTAGTTTTTTGCTATTAATTATGTCTTATTATTCTTAGCTATAGACAAGACTGATTAAAGTATTTGATCTGTGAAAAGAACGCTGATTTCTTTCATATCGAATCTAACCATCGCTCATTTTTGCCAATACGACGTTACAGTTCTTATTTGGACATGGTTACAAATATAAGAAACAACTTCACAATCACGGTATACGCGTTACTACTTCACCAGAGCCTCTTTTCTACAACTCCACAGAGTATCTCTACACATAGTTGTGCTCTGTCTGTTATATAGTACAGAAAATTTATTCTCGAGAAAATAAGTAATTTAGTTATTTATTTGAAGACTTCTAATAACTACATTGGCTATACTAACGCGATAAGATGATACAACAATAGAGCAGTGAGAATATCAGAGAAACATGATCTACGAGATTTCTTATCTTGAAGGTAGCTACTTTCTACACATCTACACATCAATCTCACTAGAAATATCATGGCTCTATTGCGAGTGAAGTCAGCTACTGAACCTGGACTGAGTCGTTAGATACTGATGGCATAAAGAATTTTTCTTCTTGCTTATGACTCACAACGTCGGCAATTCAACACCTGCACACCATCGCCGTCTTCCTCATTATAATCAACTGACTAAAGAAATTATTTCTTCACCGACAAGAAATGAAAAACAAACAGAAAAATCTGTGTCAGGAAGATGGCATATAATATCTCATTAACTTTCTGAGCGTTGCAAAATTGCAGAAAAATCGACAGGTGCACAGCTTTACTATGCTATATACAGGGTGATTCAGTGACTATGTTACAAACTCTAAGGGTGCTATTCATAGACATTTCGCTAGCCCGCGCTACGAGCGTGCTAAACTAGCCCCGGTTATCGACTGATTACTTGTACGGGATTCATATCATATCATATCATATCATATCATATCATATCATATCATATCATATCATATCGTATCGTATCGTATCGTATCGTATCGTATCGTATCGTATCGTATCATATCATATATCATATCATATCATATCATATACCTAACACTGGTTTATGAATACGGAAAACGTTAGTTCGCTGATCATCCACCGGAAGCCCGCGCTAAGAATGTCTATGTATAGGGCCTTTAGGGATCATAGAGGAGACAATTATGGATAACTTTAAATAGGAACGTATGTCCGAAAACGTTCTATTTGCTAGTTACAAGCCTAGGTATGTTAGTCTGTGTAACCAGCTAGAATCCAACTCCAGGCCATTCTCTTGAATTTTCATTGCAGACGATCTGTTCTTGCAAACGTTGGTGAATTCTCATAACTATAGGAAAAGCTAGTTGACATCGTAAATTATATTTTGACTCATTAAACCTTGCACTTTCCTTACATTCCTTTTGTTCTTCTATAAATGAAATGCATATCAGCAAGTTGCAAGGTTTTTTCAGCCAAAATATTATTTACGATGCCAACTAGCTTATACCATGTTTATGAGAAATCACCAACGTCTGCAGAAACAGGTCGTCCGCAACTAAACTTCAAAAGGATGGCCTTGAGTTTGATTCTAGCTGGTTACATTGACTAACATAATAATATCTAGACTTGTAACTACCGGACATAGGTCCCTATATGAAAGTCATTCATAATTGTCTCCACTATCTCTAAAAGTCTGTAATAAAGTCACTGAATCACCCTGTATATTTACGTAGAACTGCGTGTAAATACCGAGGCGAAGACAAGGAGTACCAGGGGAACACAAGGTGACTAAAGGAAAGACGAGGATAATGAATGATATACAGGGCCATCATTTTATTTTTACTAGTATTTCTAATATTAACCTGGCTATACCTTTGGATCAACGATTAAGAACCGGAAACACCGCTTGCTACCCCCTTCCACAACTGGAGTTCGATGATACTAGCGTAATATATAAACAAATTACTTTACTAGGTATAGGAGGGAAGAAAAGTAGTTCATCCATTTACGTAAACTAGGAAATATCGCGATTTTGAGTTTGATAATTTTCATTAGGTTTTTGTTTAATCAAAATACAGTACAGTATTAACAATGAGTGTTTTTACTCACGGACTAAGCTTTCCATGCAGACGTATTCATTAAGCAGTGTATATTATACTGTCTACAACACATTAGCGTGAACTATAGAGAATGAAGATAATTGTATAATAATCATAGTATGGATATTTAAACACATTTTTGAAAATGGTGGCCGTTCATTTCGATACAAGCTTCAGTTCTAATGTGCATATTATCGCACTATAGACTATTGTACGTAATTCCATTTACCAGGTTCGTACTTCGTATCAGTAAGTCATGTTGAAATAATTCTGTACCTACTCTATAAAAGAGACTTTACGTACTGTAAATTCAATCTTCACTTCTGCCCGATCCAAAAAGATAAAATTACTCAGACATGCTATCTACTGTCCGTCCAAGTGGTTACGTCGCAGGAAATCACGTGACAGTTAATTACTTAACGAGGCCCTTTTATTTAAGTTATTTTAAACAGTTGTATGGGTATAACATTACGTAGACGTCCAATTCCTAACATAAATTTATTAATGTTCTCAGAAAAGAGCTAAGACAGCCCAGCCATTAGCATTTACAGAGAGGTGGAGGAAACCGGGATGCGACGTAGGCAAATGGAAAATGATGCAATATTGAAAGCTCTTTCGTCACTGAAAACGCGAACATATTTTTGAAACGTAGCCTACTGTTTACTATGACCGTAAGGCTACTATGACTGTATATGCGGTCTTGGATCTGTGTGGAGGACGGTTGAACTTCATTAATAGAAGGGGTGGGAGTGAAGTACATTAAAAAACTCAGGTACAATAAAAATTGAAGTAAAAATAAAATGATGTCCCTGTACAAGGAGAACAAGAGAAATATAAGCAGAACATAGGGAATAAAAGGAGAACAATAGGAAGGTAAGGTTAACAAAGGGGATACAAGGAAAACAATAATAATAAAAAGAGAAAAAGGACAATATAAGGAGAATACAAATACAAGGAAAATACTGTAAATGGGGAAGAAGGGGAAAACAAGGAGAATACAACGAGAACGAGGGGAATACAACGAGAACAAGGAGAATACAACGCAAACAAGGAAACTACAAGGACACCAAGAGAATAAGGGAATACAAGGAGAACAAGAGGAATAAAAGGAGAATGAGGAGAATACAAATAATACAGTCAATTCTTAGAGAATATTGTCACGAATTTTACTAGCAATACGAGTATATCGCTTCTCTTTTGTTTCACATGGCTCGGTACGGCCCGGTCACTAGCAGTGAGCATCGCCGGCGTTGCTGTACCACGTGCATTCTTGCATTCTCCAGTTGATCCCGATTTTCATTACAATTTCGCAGATTCCATTGGTGAGTTCCCATTTTAAGATAACAGAGAACTTCATATTGTGCACGAATAAATATCACAACCTTGGTGGATTTAGAAATTTCGATCGCGGATTCCATGCAATTCAAAGATATTGCTACGAATTGGCCTTCTTCAGTGCTATTATGAATTCAATAGAAAATATGCATATGCATTGAGAAGATATCAAATGTTACATGGATTGAGATATGGACAGATGAGGTACATTTCGAATTGAACGGAGGTGTTAACACTCATAATTGCAGGATATGGGCAGAAGAAAATCCTAACATAATTATACAGCAACGATTACATGATATTAAGGTTTAATGATAAAACACACATATTTGGTCAATAATATAGTGTTCATTGATTCAATAAAATACATTAAAGGTGATATGTTACAGTTATATAAACAGTTATAAATTTATTGAAGATATTAGTCAGACATGTTTCGGAGAATGCTTCTCCATCTTCAGTGACAAATTACATCGAAGAGGTGGTTCGAACATCTGAACCACCTCGTCGATGTAATTTGTCACTGAAGATGGAGAAGCATTCTCCGAAACATGTCTGACTAATATCTTCAATAAATGATATAAAGGTAACTATCTGGTGTTGTTTTACGTCACATTTCATAATAGGCCGTATTTCTCTGAAGAAATTGAAAATGAACAAAGAAAAATAGCGACGGTAACCGGGCAGCGATATTTTCAAATGTTGCAGGACTTTGCAATACCAGCATTACAGAATAATGAAATCGAAAACATTGTTTTCATACAAGATGGCGCTCCACATAATAATGTAAAAACACTATTGCGCAACACATTTGATGATCTGTGATTAGTGGGCATTTTCCGAACACTTGGCCTTCTAGATCACCAGACATAAATCCAGCTGATTACTGGTTATGGGGTTATCTAAACGAAAAGGTATTTCTTAGTAGACGTACTAGGCCTACATGAGAAACTGAGACAGTCAGTATCGAATGCCATTGAAAACATCCCTAGGAATGTGCTTAATAATGCCGTTTATATCATAGAAGAAAGACTGTTTCTTATTGAACAACACGGTGGGGGTCGAATTTCTTTACGAACAAACTGAAGTTTTTATTTTTGTGAGATCTAAAAATTTGACAAACTTATTAGGCCTACCGTTTCAAAATGGGAACTTACTTTTGAATTATCTACGAATTAAAAACTCAAAGATGAAACGATGCCTCAGCAGACGAACCGACAGCACCAGGAGTAATACTCCAGCCTGTTTTACGGTGGCTTTGATCCAAATTGCCTTAACGAATAAATTCGTAACTTGATTTTAGTGTAGTCTTTTAATGTATTACAATTTGTGTGCTTAATGTAAATTTGAGTGTAGTAACTCCATTAAATCTTGGCTAATATGAGTTGACTCGAGGTATGTCAGCTCCTAGAATAGCCGCAGGAGGGGAAGCTTGCCAGACTCAAATCAAGTAAATCAGAGCTCCTCGGAGCTTCCTGTCGAGGGAGCTTCATTTGTTACTCATCTCGAAACTCACCTTATTGGCTTCAGAACTCCTCGGCGCGTAGCAAATGATACGGTGTCCCAAGAGAGCACCGCAAAATTAGGTTTTAATCGACGAACATAGAACAAGTAAGGTCTTATTTTTAAATATCTGAGTAGAATAAGTCCTTTCCGTTATACCGTCCTCAACAGCACTGATCCTACCGTATCAGATATTACATAGGCCTGAGTATTGAAGTCTGTATTATGATTTCCTTCGCAATGAAAGGAAAGCTATGGCATATCAAACTTTTAACACATACAAAGATACAAAAAATTGAGTAGCATATGTTGAATATCATGGCAGCGTTGGGCAAGCGTACTTCGGTTTCTAACAACATTTGTTTCACACCACCACCACTACCACCACCACTACTACTACTAATAATAATAATAGTAAACTGCCCCCCATTGAGGGTAGACCTTACGGACTCAGTATATCCTCAAAAAAATTATTATACACATGTAAACATCGATATTAAATTTTAAAGAAGGGAAACAAAGAAAAGGGTGTGAAAAATTACAATTGCTATTAATGTGGCACCATGTGATTAATTAGGATTTGGCAGGATTTTTTTTAACACAATTATCACAATGTCATCCCTCAGAGATGTTGGCAGAGCAAACTTCGAAAAAAGCTGGTACAGTCCCTCGAGCACCTATGAGCAAGCCGAATACCTCAACGTGAATTAAGGCATATTTCAGCTTGAAATAGTTGACTGTAGGCTCATAGATCGACTTCTTCTCAAGGTGGACCTCGGCTGACTGATGACATTCTACTTCAAAACGTATCGTGGGGTCCACAATGATGCCCTGTTTAGTGTCAGCATTGTACGCTAAAATATCTACTCGTCTCGTTGACCCATTTTCAGCTAGACAGGAGATTTCTTCTTCTACTATCCAGCCCTTATTTCTTAATGCGGCACCAATTTTGAATCTTACAAGATGATGTCTAGAGTTCCTCAAGAGCAATCCTTGTTCACAGAATCCCAAGACATGTGCTTAAGTTTCAATCTCCGGGCAGCTGCTACTGCTACTGCTACTACTACTACTACTACTACTACTACTACTACTACTACTACTACTACTACTACTACTACTACTACTACTACTACTACTACTGCTGCTGCCGCTGCCACTACCACCACCACCACTACTACTAACACCAACACCACTACCATTATTCCAACCACCACCATCACCACTACTACGACCACCACTACCATTACCACCACCACTATCTCTACCACTCAGATAGAAAATACTATAGAATATTTGGACCTCTAAAAGGGTATAATAGTCTTAAAAATAGTATATCTGGTCACCCTAGTATCACCGAATTCTTCGCATCAAAAACTACTACTACTAACACCAACACCACTGCCACTATTTCAACCACCACCATCACCACTACTACGACCACCACTACCATTACCACCACTATCTCTACCACTCAGATAGAAAATACTATAGAATATTTGGACCTCTAAAAGAGTATAATAGTCTTAAAAATAGTATATCTAGTCACCCTAGTATCACCGAATTCTTCGCATCAAAAACCAGAAACTGGTATCGTCGCGGGATAACAAACCTCTCAGAAAGGTGGCACAATACCATAGAATCAAATGGCCTATACTTTGAAGATTAGATTAATTTTAGTCACAACACACTCCCATCAAAATGATGCTCGAAAACCGACATTGCTTATAAGACAGTATCTGTACATGCAAGATGTAGGAAGCTTGTAGGAAAGACAGTTTTGTAAGAAATACAGCAATTTAAACTTTGTCTGCGTATTCATTATTCTCGCCCGTGTCCTTGGTCATCACTCCTCATGTCCATCTTGTGGACCACTTCTTGGCGCCACAGTCGTCCCCTCCCCCCTCCCTGATTATACACTCTGTGCCCCTCAGCCCACTTGACGCTGAAGCAACGCAGTCCGTTATATAGTTTTTGTGAGTTTCCGCTGAGAGAGACCCGTCTTATTTGAAATGATGATTCGATGGAACGTGTAACCACACAGGACAGCCTGTTGAAGCCTCCTACTCATTCCACAAGCGATCATTCATCATAAACTTGCCCAGACGTAGCTCAATAGTTGGATCACAGTTTACGAATCAATGGAAGAGGCCGGACTTCGATTCAGACAGAAAAACTTTTACTTACTCTATGGCATTTACTGTCTTTTAAGGGATTTTATCAAAAGGCATAATAATAATAATAATAATAATAATAATAATAATAATAATAATAATAATAATAATCATCATCATCATCATCATCATCTCAGCAGAACATTCCGTTTTCAAAAAGTCATATGTTGATATTGTCTTCATTTTATGGGTCATAAATAGACTTCGTTGAATTGCCACACGCAGCATGCAATCAGGTTGCCGATGTACGGTAGTATAGAGGAAGTGAGCGATCTCCCGGTCTCGTAGCATAAGCAGTTCATGTTAAGAAATGTGACCGGTCCAAATAGATAAAGCAGCTACAGTTAATGTATATCTATGTAAGCACTTGTTTTTGCATTACTGTGGTTGGAATATTCAAAGCTTAACATATGTTCAGTGCAGACAAGAATTCAATCAAACATACTACAATGAGAGTGTTGCTGTTCCAAACAATTGCCTCTGGAATACCCTTACCCCTGCAGCCAGTACAACTCTCAGAAGCCCTTAATATAGTGTATAGAGCATCACAAACCGTTATCCAAAATAACAATTCACTAATTTCAGAAAAAGTGAAGTGTAAGTTGAGAAACATTATTGCCGAAAATTCTGCCTATTCACAACTTCGTATTATAAATGATGTACCATCAGGTCACGACAAGACATCTGAAGTTGGTGTACTAAAAAGTAGTGACTTTCCGTTCTTCAAATATGCGCCTATTACATCGAGTGATGTTTAACGTACATTTTCCCAATATAAAAACTGTTTGAGTGACCATCAGAAGAGGTTCACTTTGCAGTCGCTCAAAATGTAAGTAACTCTTCACTGCAATGCACATATTCAAGGATGATGTGAGTATCTTACATTAAATTTTAAGAGTTAATATATCTCACTACAAAATAATAGTGTATTTACATGTTTAGACATTTCCTAATTCAATGATCATTCATTATATTTCTTGAATGCAGGATACAGGTTTTATTGTAACCGCAGTATACTGCTCAGTGTTTACATCAGAGGCATACTCCATCTTTTGCACTCCCCCTTCTCATACAGTCTATACCGCGTGCATAGTAAACCTTACGATTCTCGAGGCAATTCCACGAAGTCTAGTCATAAACATCGCAATAATAATAATAATAATAATAATAATAATAATAATAATAATAATAATAATAATAATAATAATAATAATAATAATAACCTTATTCCTTTGCTGTGGTCGTGCCGGAGAATCAGTCCCATTCCGAGGCTTAGAGTTAGGTTTCGTAACAAGTTGTTTTTTACGGTGATGGGTTATTAGCCCTTCGCCCAACCCCCAAGCTGGAGGACCACCCCTTATCGTCTGTCCACGACTGCTTATTCAATATGTTTGCAGCTACCCTCCATATCTGGCGGGCTTATGTGAGGGCGGCAATGAACCTCCGGGTTCCTTAAAAGCCAGTAAGTAAGTAAATAAGTAATAATAATAATAATAATAATAATAATAATAATAATAATAATAATAATAATAATAATAATAGTTGTAAATTTATTTTATATACAGCGTTCTACAATCTAAAATTTTTTTGTTTGTTTTGCTTTTGAAATGGAAGTGCTTAATTACCCATCCACCCTGTAACTGTCTCGTTTAATTTCTTGCATAATTCCGTAATGAATAAATTCTAGTCGGTGTCTGGCAGAGTTCCTGGATAGCTCAGTTGGTAGAGAGTTGATGCGCTTAACCAGAGGTCCCGAAATTGTTACCCGGCTCCGAAACAAATTTTCCCTTGAAATTATCCAAACCAGCTTCACAGGGAGCTAGCTATACCTGAAAGCTAGATTTGTGCAATTCCGTAATGTTATTCCAAACATCGTTGTCAAAATCCCATTTCCACATTATTTAATCTCTGTTTTATTTGTTCAGCAGTTTCTCAAATGCCTGCTCAATAAGTTGCTATGCTTTCTATTGTAGTTTTATGTATTCTTATTTTGATTTATTTTCTAACACTCTTTATATTTTCTTATTTTGGTTTATTTTTTAACACTTTTATTCCAGATTACAGTGTAGCTGTCTTATTGCTTGTTTTCCTACATCTATTCCTTTCTTCATTTCAGAATTTTGGTACCATTTTTATTGAATATAACTGCAAGATAATTTTGTGAATTTACTCCTCTCACTATGTCATGACCTAAAATTAGGTCCATTGTTTTATTCCCTAGTCCATTGTTTTATTATCTAATCCATTGTTTTATTTCTTAGTCCGTTTTATTTCCTAGTCCGTTGTTTTCTTTCCTAGTTCTTTGTTTTATTCCTTAGTCCGTTGTTTTAATCCCTAGTCCGTTGTTTTATTCCACAGTCCGTTGTATTAATTCCTAGTCCCTTGTTTTAATCCCTAGTCCGTTGTTTTATTCCACAGTCCGTTGTATTAATTCCTAGTCCCTTGTTTTAGTCCATAGTCCGTTGTTTTATTGCCCAGTCCGTTGTTTTATTCCCTAGTTCCTTGTTTTATTCCATAATCCGTTGTTTTATTCCTAGTCCGTTGTTTCATTGCTTACGTTTTTGTTTGTTTTTTTTTAGTTGGTTATTTAACGACGCTGTATCAACTACGAGGTTATTTAGCGTCGATGAGATTGGTGATAGCGAGATGGTATTTGGCGAGAAGAGGCCGAGGATACGCCATGGATTACCTGGCATTCACCTTACGGTTGGGGAAAACCGCGGAAAAAACCCAACCAGGTAATCAGTCCAAGCAGGGATCGAACCCGCTCCCGAACGCAACTTCAGACCGGCAGGCAAGCGCCTTAACCGACTGAGACACGCCGGTGGCCTTTTTTGTTATGTTAATTCATATATTCATTTTTGATACTTTCCTCCAGATTTCTGAGAATATGTATCATTTATATCTATTTTATCTTCTGGTGCCTTATTTTTTTCCACAACGTTACTGGTATTGTTCTTAATTTATATTGAAATATTTCTTCTTCCTCTTCTGATTAGTGAAATGAGAGAGTAAATATGCGAATAAGAATTAATTTGGAAGGAGTTCTTAACCCTTAACCCGAAAGATACACTGAAATCAAACTTACAGAAAGATCGGTCTAGGAGACCGGCATATTCATTATTGTTCCCTTGAGTAATTTATACACTTTTATATATTTTTATTAATAAACACATATTTTACAATAAATATAATTTAAAATATTTAATTCAAGATAATTTATTTTTTATCAATTAGCAGGTTACAGATGTCTACAGGAGCAGCTGCACTACCGAAGTCTTTAGCGGTTGTGGTAGTACCAGGTAGACCTCAAATAATATTTTGTGAACGCGTTTTTCTGGTTTTTCGTTGGGGTTGGCTCTACCATACAAACTTGTCTTCTCCAAGATATAGGCCTACATAATTTGTTGAAGAAGTATTAGGAGAACGAAACGAAGCTGTTTCATCTCTATTCTCAATTGGACACTTCATTAGGGATTTCTGTGTCTCTTTCTAACAACTCACCTGACTCTGAATCTGATATTTCAGTCTGATTAGCAGTAGGGATGATAAAATCAGGGTTTGGGCAAAATCATCGAAATGTGAACATTAAACTACTTTATTTTAATCACCAACTTCATCTTCATCTTCTATCCATTGCTGCACTATTTTCAAAAAATTAGGATCAGTGGGCATAACTGACATGCTGGGATATGTTTGCAATAACTTTGGGACATAATAAAAACTAATTACCGAAAATAAATTAAACACAAAACATACTAAGAAAAATACTGAAATTGATGAACTACTATGCAAAACGATATACGGTCTGTAAGACCGGCAAATATAGCAGACAATAATTACATTCTGTAATAAGAAACAGCGACAACAATGCATTGAACAGATTTAGATGACAACCACACTACAGCTCACCTAAAGAAGGACTAAAGAAACAACACCTCAAAAGATAAGACATAATATTAAGCAGTGTTGCAAATATTCAAGAAAAAAAATACCATATCGGCCTGCAGGCAGGTATTTCGGGTTTTTATATTCATGAAAATATTAAGGGTACATATACCTGAATGACAACAAATATTATCAGAAAATGTAGGCTTTAAATTTCTAAAATTTTATAAGAAAATGATATCGCAAGTGGACAAAAATTACTAGGTACCACAACAAGACTTATTAGAACTTAAATATCTGAATAAAAGTATAAAAAAGGTTACTGATAATATTTTGCAAACCAGTTTTATCAAAGAATGAAAAAAAAATCTGCAGTTACATCATTTGGTAAACCATAACATTGTTATGGTCTCCCTGACATCTTTAATATTTGTCCTGCATATAATAAACACTTATTCCTGAAAAGTAGACTACTCTCAGACATGTAGAGTTGTTGACTTTAATACAATTAAATTTTTATTTGTCCTATATAAAATATATTAAAATTTACATAATATTTTGTGATCTAATTTTTCTATTTTCAAAGAAATGGACATTATTGTAGTCTACCTTTTGCATAAATGCATGTTAAATTAGTGTACAAAATTTCAGAATTCTATCTCTAATAGTTGTGGAGTTATGGCATAATATGTATGAACATTTTCAAAATTTGAAAAATTTACTTTAAAGTAAAAAGTGAATTCTAAAAAAAACATTATTAGTAACCTTTTTTATACTTTTATCAGATACTTAAGTTCTAGTAAGTCTTGTTGTGGTACCTTGCAATTTTTGTCCAATTGCGAGCTATTTCCTTATAAAATTTTAGAAATTTAAAGTCTGCATTTTCTGATAATATTTGTGGTCGTTCACGTACATATACCCTTAATTGAAGCAGTAGATTTTAATTAATTTACACTTAAGAAACAAATTTAAATTTGATACTTCGAAACTGCTTCAAGATAATGTGTTCCATAAGAAATGCAAGTAGCATCGGTGATATTTCCAATTACTGACAAGATAGTCGATAGATACCGGTACTCGTATTGCAAAATAATAATGCAATAAAATATTTAATGGTCAAGTTCAGATGAAAATCTTCATCCATTTTCAACGGTCAATTATTTTCCATTCATGAATTCACTTATTATAATAAAACTTGTAAATTTCACTTCATAGTGTATTTTATAGTATTTTGTTATAAACTAAGTATTTGTCGTAAAAATTTGATTGCTATTTTTATGTTGTGTCCTGTAGGTAATTTTGTAATTTTACAGCTTTGAAAATTGTACAATATACGTGCTAAGACTATATAAAACTGACTCGATAAAGATGCTGTCATTTGTTATGGCAATAAATATTAGGTTTACAGTTTGTTTATGAACTGCTGTATATTTCACTCTTGCCATTCAATGAATTCCAAAACGTATCCTTAAGACATGGTAGTAGTCATGTATGAACGTTACAAGCTGAAAAAGATAGCAGCTTGAAGCCATTTGAGTACGTCTGAAATCAGTAGTTATCCAGTGCAGTCTGCACCCGAGTTGTAATTCTATTTCCTTTAGCTACTTGCAGATCGTAGAAGACTCTTATTTGTGGATTAATTGGGACGTAAAGATTTAAAGAATTAATGCGTTTGTTGTAAACTAAATGGATTCAAGAATAGAATACAATGCTCTAGATGTGCTGAATCTGAGAACATTGTATAATATAACGTACTGCTGTTTTTCTTTTTTGTTAGGATAAATCAGATGTGACAGTCATTAAACAAAGTCAGACTCTCATCCCTAACAGAAGATGAGAAAATGAGGCAGTAAATTTTCACCGAGTATTTAACTTTTTGCCATATTTATTTGCCATAATATTTGTTCAGAATTTTTTGTAGCGAGAAGAAATATAGGTTATAAAAGTGCAGAAAATTAAAGATTTTACAGAAAAATAACAAAGCTTTATCGGAAATAATATTTTAGGAGAAAAATTCGCTCCGGCGCCGGGGATAGAACCCGGGTCTTTGGTTCTACGTACCAAGCGCTCTGACCACTGAGCTACGCCGAATTCAATCCATAGCACCGGGTCGAACTTTCCTCCTTCGATGTTCCCCTTTGTGGCCTGACTCCAAGTTAGGCATATATATGCTGACGTGTATCCAAAGTCAAGTGCCATTATACTAGGAGCGCACTCAGCTGAGTGACTTGCTGGTCGGGAATCCGCAGTTATTATGCACTGCTATCTAAGAGAATATTATATATATATATATATATTTATATATATATATATATTAATTTGTCCTACAGAAATTCTTTAATATTGACACTTAATATTTTAGGAGAAAAATTAAGTGTCAATATTAGGGCCTACAGATAAATTCTGTAGGACAAATTAATATATCTATAATATTTTATCAGAAATAGTTTCAGTTTTTCCTTGTTAATAGTATAACTGTCTGAAATTCCCACAATGCATCACTTTAAACAAAGCGTTAAAGGGATACATCCAGCTCTACTGATCCAAAAAATGATTTTTGTTTTGTCTGAAATCTGAAGTACAGAATTTCTCCTTTTTGTCTGTGAAAGAATTTTCTAACCATCTGTATTACTTTCCGAGTTATGGCCAAAAATATGCACCAGGAGAGTATTAGACATTCTCCGAAACTTAAAATTTTCACACCATTTCCCTCATAACTCAAAAGTGTTTATGCTATAGGCATTACATTTTTATGGTAATTGTATATGTCATAGTATGCAATACGAATAAATATATTTGTCCTATTATTAATACAAAAAATATTTTTGAGTTAAAATTTTCAGGAAAATTAAAAAAATAATAATAAAATTACTATTTACACTCCAAATAATTCTTCAATGATATTGATTCACGTTGTTGACACAAGCTTCTGGAATTGGCAGAACAAAACCTATTTAAAACATTTTTAAAATTTGGGAGCTAGGAGGGAAGCGGTATTTGATTGTAAAATAAATCGTCAAAATGTCAAAAATTTAAAATATGGAAATTTTTTTTTAATTCTACTAATGGTTCTAGTAATTGAATATGTGGATTAGTGTCTTGCAATGTTCGAATATGAGAGAGGCTACCAAGAAATTAAAAACTTCGTTTTTACTTCATATTAAAAACTAACTGCAAAGACTGTGATAAAATCCTTAAGCGGTTAAAATATGGAAAGATGGGAGTGAAGGACAGCGAATAGTTTTATAACAAGGTGGAACAAACACGACAGGCGTCCTTATGAAGAGCGAACATAAGCGAATATCGAACTTCGTCGTACTCGACAAACTTGATTTAAGAAATATTTCATTTGATGTCAGTTTTGTAACCTAAACAAATAATACTAGTATTCCCCCTAGGAGGATAAGGAATAAAATGTATGAAAATCAAAATCTTTGTGATAATAATCCTCTTATTATACATGTTTAGTTATTTATTATCAAAGTATTAAGACTTATAATGCAGGTATAATTACTGTATTATCTAATCGGATTAGGGATGATTGTTTATAAATAGAAATTGCTTGAATGTTGAATTTTGGTAGATGAAATTATATTTATTACTTAAAATTGTTAAAGGGTAGAATTAAAATAGAAATTATTTCTTTACTTGTAGTTTTACCGAACATAATCTAATGCAGCGGTCATCAGCACAGTCCATCCTCGGGCTAGCATCTCTTAGCCGCGGATAAGACATTGCACTGGCGTGCATCAGTGGCTGCTGACGGCTATGGTATATACCTCTCCCTTCTTCACGGGGTTGCATATTTCGATGCACTGCTTACCCGTTACCTATTTCTGCGAGTGCTGATGACCACCGGTCTAATGTATTAAATAAATAAATTTGAATTTGAATTTATTTGAATTTTTTACAATGAAACGGAATTTACTTTATCAATAGTCCTCGTATATTGATCACTAGGGTACTTTAAAATTGTTTAAATTTTTATTCCTTAAAGAAATTGCCACTCTATCCATTTATCTCCTGGTTTAGTTGTCTCATGAGTGATGCCTTACTGGTGTCATTTGAGAGTTTCAAATCTGTGTTCGGACAGTTGAGTAAACAACAAATATATTGCAAAGCAAAAATATTATAGAACTTCAGTTCAAGTTTAGATAAAAGTGACTTTGTGCAGATACGATGTTTTCATGGACATAACTCATTACGACCTCCTCAAAAAAAAAAAAAAAAAAAAAAAATCGTAATAGTTCTGAAGCGACGTATCTTGGCTTATGATCATATTGTATAAGTAATACGGGCTTTGTGTTTGATTCGAAGATGAACTGAATATTTTACTATTCAATTCGCTTATTTATTTTTTTTATTGGGTTATTTTACGACGCTGTATCAACATCTAGGTTATTTAGCGTCTGAATGAAATGAAGGTGATAATGCCGGTGAAATGAGTCCGGGGGTCCAGCACCGAAAGTCACCCAGCATTTGCTCTTATTGGGTTGAGGGAAAACCCCGGAAAAAACCTCAACCAGGTAACTTGCCCCGACCGGGATTCGAACCCGGGCCACCTGGTTTCGCAGCCAGACGCGCTGACCGTTACTCCACAGGTGTGGACCAATTCGCTTATAACCGATATATTATTCCTGTTACTAAATCTTGAATTGACCTACTAGTTCACATTGCAAGGACTGAAACTTTCAGTTTTGTTACACATTTTTCAACCAGCTGACATTGCAAGGACTGAAACTTTCAGTTTTGTTCCACATTTTTCAACCAGTTCACATTGCAAGGACTGAAACTTTCAGTTTTGTTACACATTTTTCAACCAGTTCACATTGCAAGGACTGAAACTTTCAGTTTTGTTACACATTTTTCAACCAGTTCACATTGCAAGGACTGAAACTTTCAGTTTTGTTACACATTTTTCAACCAGTTCACATTGCAAGGACTGAAACTTTCAGTTTTGTTACACATTTTTCAACCAGTTCACATTGCAAGGACTGAAACTTTCAGTTTTGTTCCACATTTTTCAACCAGTTCACATTGCAAGGACTGAAACTTTCAGTTCTGTTCCACATTTTTCAACCAGTTCACATTGCAAGGACTGAAACTTTCAGTTTTGTTCCACATTTTTCAACCAGTTCACATTGCAAGGACTGAAACTTTCAGTTTTGTTCCACATTTTTCAACCAGTTCACATTGCAAGGACTGAAACTTTCAGTTTTGTTCCACATTTTTCAACCAGTTCATATTGCAAGGACTGAAACTTTCAGTTTTGTTCCACATTTTTCTCTTTACAGGAGATAAATAATTTTCAGTTAAGCATTTAGTTATAGTAACGATTTCTTGTTACTTATCCCCAGAACTACTGAGGTCCTTGCTTCTTCCGTTTTCTTCAGTTGTTTTGCTGGAGGGTGCGTTTGTATTTAGTAGTGTGGACTCAAAAAGAATGTGTTCTCAAATTTAATTGTGTACTGAGGATGTGTTGTGTTTGTTTTTTTTTTCTATATATTTCGTACTGATCTAGTGCATTTAATTTCTGGTCTTTCGGTTGAATATATAGGATTTCCATATCTGTTTCTATGTTGCTGTAGGTGTGGTTGGTGTTTGTGATGTGTTGTACATATATGGAGGTATTGTGTGAATTGGTTATGGTTGGTAAAAGTGTGTAACCTAGATGTATAAATAATTATCATTAACTATGGTTCGGTAATTCGATAATGTGTTACCTATTCGTTTCCTCTTGCTGACGTATCTGTGTATCTGTGAGTACGGGGGCGTTCTCTTCATGTGTAGGAACGACAAGCCCAGTAGTAATAATCCATCAAGGTCACACATGCTCATGATGTACGTAACACATGTTGCTCCGCTCATTTCTGCCTCCACATTCCTTACTCGCAAATTAAACGTTGTCTGTAATTAACTCGTAAGACGCAGACTGCAACCCTGGATTTGGACCTACATGTGTGAGCTTTATTGACTTTAGTGTTTTATTTATTCACACTACGGATTCATTCATTCTTCTTGCATATTACGTGTAGGACTATGTGTGTCTACTGAGAAGACGGACTAAAATTCTTCATGCAAACCATTGGGGCAGGTCAGTTCTGCGTACAGTTCCTCAGAAGGTAAAGATAAGATGAATTAATAACCTTATGAGTAGGGGGCGGATGTTGATGACCTAAAAATCTACTTGAAATTATCATTAAAATGCACTTAAATTAATTAAAAAATGACATAAAATTAAAAGAAAATGATGTTTAAATACTATTCACCGTACTCGCACCACAACTTCTACACCTACCTACCTTGCCTCCCGTTTCAGTTACCTGTCATCATATCATAATCTCTTCACACGCACGCAAAGTAGCCGCATACTAGCCATACCAACACATAAGACATCGTATTCATCATCATACACAATCTCGCTTTCGCGCTTGTGGAATACCCTGCCCAGTGACATCAGAGACTGTCGGAATTCAGTAGCGTTCAAAAGCAAACTTATTAAGCATTTTCTTACTGCGTAGAGAAGGTTTAATTTTTGCTTAATCAATAAAAGAAATGCTTCTCTCTTCTTGACTTTTACAATAAACTGTCTAGCTTTTAATAATCAGTTAATTTTTTAGTACTTTGATTTTATTGCATTTGTAAATTTAATATTAATTGTAATTATAATTGTAATTGTATTCTTAATATTGTAGTTGTAATCCCCTGGTAGAGGGGAAGAGAAAGCCTGATGGCCTTATCTCTACCAGGTTAAATAAATAAATAAATAAAATAAACTTCTTAAAAATTAGTCACCTTGTTTCAATGACTGCCCTGCAAAACTCGGAGAAAGGAGGCAACTTCCTGGAATTTGGCTAAGATAAAGCAAAAGAGCATGCAACAAAATTAAGGTTTTTAAGGGAATACTACACATTTTAATGAAGGTTTACAATGTATACAATGTATTTGAATCAAAAGTGGTTCATGTCAGTACCTTCATTCTCCATGTCCTCCTTCCGCGCTTCACTTTTGTTACCAGATCTTCCAGATGAGTGTGAATGACAAAATAAATTGTGGACGCAGCGTGCATTCTTGAAGTCTTTGTGTTAAAAATACTATCTACTACAGTAGACATCCCTTCCGAACCATGTTGAGGACAAAACGTCCTGTTCAGGACATGATGAAAGTTCCCTCCCTTCCAAACAACTTCTAAAGACACCCTCGTACCGACAAAAGAACAGTAGCGGTCAAAGTCATCACTTAAACCAACCTGGTGTCAAGCAATTTATATTACTTCCGTTGTGTGAAGTGAAGCCTTCAGTGGAATGAAGGATGGACTTTAGAGTCTGTTCCAAACTACAGTAAAACCTGTTCAAGACGGAAGTGACATGGCACCGATTTTTTTTCCGTTACGGACAGGTTTCCGTATTATTCAGGTGTAAAGTTAAATTGCAATATTTTATCATTTGTATAACTTAAAAACAAAATGGCATGCCGCAAACTGCAAGAATTACAAAACATTTCTTTTAACACTACTGACATTAAATCAGCTTTCTGTCGCTTATTCCAGTGGTGAATCATATTGAAGAAAAATCTCATTTGCTGTTTAATGTTATCGTAAGTCACTCATTAAACGCTATTAAATCACACTAAATTTAATATCTAACGCTATACTGTAATAGTGTACTGTATATCACTGCACATTATTTAATTGGTCTAGGATCCATCCATTAGAAGACTTGAATTCTGATATCTATTTTTTTTTTTTTTTTGGCAGTTCAAGGGTTTGTTTTGCAGAATAGGTCCAGAAATTGGCACGGTCTTTGAAAATGCATGGAAAACTCACTTTCACAACAGTTCATTTATTTCCACATAACCAGCGGTTTTCTGTTTTCTTTTTATGCCACCATTAATGTCCGCAAGCCATTCACTCATGAGACGGTCTTTATTTTTCACTCACTCATGAGATGGTCTTTATTTTTCAAAGTGTTACACCTGAATTTTCCACAACTGAAATTCCACCCTCGCACTTTCTAAAATTTTGCAAATAAAACTTGTTTTTATCTTAGTGACCTACATATTTCGTACATTTCTTGAAATTATACACTGTTTCAAAATATAGTTTACATTAAAATAGTGTACCGGTATCCAAAATATTATTTCCGTTTTGAACAGTATCAGATAATTTGTTTCCGCTTTGGACAGTTTCCGTTTTATTCAGGACAAATTATACATAATAGATACAAATTTCGTCAGGACCATTAAACTGTTCCGAAATGGACAGGATTCCAGATTATTCAGGTTCCGATTAGAACAGGTTTCACCGTATAAAACTCAAACTTCACTGTTATTCACTCATTCAGTAGACCTACTTGGTTAGAAAATGATTTAACAGAACTATCTGCAAAGAAAAAAGTAAAACACATTCCAAATGATCTAAAAGTTCTTCAAAGTATTAAAAATGACCAAAAAATGCCGAAAAAATATAAAAATGACCTATTAGTTCAAAAACGTCAAAAATGCAAAAAGAGGATCGTCCTAATGTGAAAAATAAGATGACTTTTCATCAACATCCGTCCCCTACTTATGAATGACTTTCCAGCCCCGGAAATATCGCAGAAGTGACTCAAGTAGGTTCCTAAAGGTACGCTGTTTCTGACCGAAACAGATTTCTTTCGGCGCGTTCTGATTTTTACTTTTTGCAATACTTTATCTCAAATTGAGCATCGCCCACTTGGCCGTATCGTCTCTGCCTGCATGACCGGATTCCGTACAAAATTCAGACCAGAGAAATCCGTACGGATCAAGATCGAAATAAAGACACTCATGACAATATATCGATTGCAAAGCCTACAATAGCAGCAATGTTTTTGCTTAGTCAACTGTCCGAAGACAGGTCTGAACCTCACAAGTGATACCAAAAAGCACTACTATGAGCAACTAGGTTAGGAGATAATGGGGTAGGGTGGCCAGTTCCTTTCCTCCTCCATTCCATACATCGCCGATTAACTACATATTACACTAGTCAGACTTCAGATGTATACAAACAATTGGATACTTTAAAGTAGAAGGGTGCAAAGTGCCAAAATGAAACATTGGAGATAAGATAAAAAAATGTAGCTATTAGAATAATTGTACACATATTTGTGTCATGTTTTTTTACTGATAGAAAACAGCAATAGTACAGTGTTTACTCATTAATAATAGTGGTATGTAAAGACATTATTTCTCCATATTTAATTACATAACACAGATTGTGAAAAGGATTAAGTAATGGGTACAGTTGCAGTAGAATGGTGCAAAGTCCAATACCTATTTTTTTCCTATCCTGGAGCAATTTTTACTCACAGATCTGCCTGTAGAACTGCCTATGCTCCTCATTTGGAAGATAGGGAGTCATTGCTAGTAGATCCCCTTTCTTTTTTCAGTAATTTCCCTATTTTATGCTTTAACTTGAAACAATGCTGACTGCACATCTTTCATGTTTTTTTTTTTTTTTCCTTTTTAAGCACTTTAATGGTATGCACTGCTTCATTATCATGGGACTATTTCACAGAAACACTACCTGCTTTACTAACATCATACTGAATGCAACATGCCTTAGAAATATTCAAGTTCTTGATGGAAATTAGTTGATCAGCAACATCTTGCATATTAAGGAAATATGACTGTAGCATTGAAACGGTTTGGTGAAATGGTTTTACAACTTTAGAGTCTTGTACGATTTTAAGCAGGTCACTAGGAATGAAGGCTTTTATCACTTTCTGTCGTTTTTCAATCAAAGTGAAATAAGAATCGCTTTGCAAGAAACTGTGGCCGCTGAGAAGGAAACGTTGTTCTATGTGCTCAAATAAACCAATGACAACTAAAAAGAGACACATGAAAACCATTACACGATTTTTGTTTTCAGCTGCACAGTTATCAGATTCTTCTTGTTTGTTATGTCCATATTCATCAGTTTTAGTACACACGAGGCAATCTCATTGGCACCTCTACTCGCGATGCTTTCAACCCACATACACATATAAGACTGCATTGTATCACATACACAAACTCCAAAGTTACAACGTGAAAGCTGACATCTGTAAAACATTTCGCTGTGTGTAAGTTTGGGCACAAACATGACCTGTTGAAGATCCATTGCATTCTATGATGCAGCTCAAGAGGGCGCTTACCGTCTGAAACTGCATGGTGCTGGCAACGTAACATCTAAATATCTCGCTTAAGAAACACCAGTGGGTGTAACCTCTTTCATACATCATCCTCCTAGGCACATTGCACTTTTCTGCATAATAATTTCGTTTTCTATGATTTTGGCACTTTGCACCTTTCTACTTTAAAGTATCCAATTGTTCTTCCTCTGATACGTATCGTCAAGAGAGATGTACTGCCTGATGATGAAGGTTTAAATGAAATGAAAACTCGAAACTTATTTTGTACAAGGTTTGAAGTGTCCGAACTTTTAGCAAAATTTCCCTGATACAATTTTAATTTCAATTATGCGTTACTTTTGAAAGACCCTGTGTAATACATGCCTCTCAACGTTTAAAACAATTGTTTCGCTTGTAATCCGAGAGCATCGAAAGCTATGTACAACCTGTGAAAGATATACAATTGAAATAAAAAAAATCAATCTTCGACTGTTGCCTGACATATATCTGTCCAAACAACACGAGCAGCTGTCATGCAGACTGAAATGAAGCTGCCCATGGCAGTGTGGGCTTTATTTTTGTGTTAAAAAAATTAAAGAGTTGCGTTGCATCGAAACAGATGTTTTTATTGCAAACACATGTCGCTTAACATCTCGCAGCGTCAATATTTCACTGATCTCGCTCAAAGCACACTGATTCATGAAACAGAATAGTTAACCGTTCATTCATTCCAACGTTATTTAATGTGACATTAATAAAGGGGCCATAGTAGAGAATGCAATTTGAAAACTAGCTTTTGTGTCAGAAATAAAAAATAATAGGCCTACTTTCATATTATTATTATTATTATTATTATTATTATTATTATTATTATTATTACTATTATTATTATTATTATTCTCCATATCCACATTTCAAATGCTTCTATTCGCTTCTCTTTACTTCGTCGTAATATGCATGTTTCTACCCGTACAATGCCACACTCCACACAAAGCACTTCACTAGTCTCTTCTTTAGTTCTTTCTCCAGAGGTCCACAGAAGGTGCTCCTTTTTCTATTAAAAACTTCCTTGATCATTGCTATTATTATTATTGCTATTATTATTATTATTATTATTATTATTATTATTGAAGAAATATATAATTACTGTTTTATGATTATGATTATTATTATTATTATTATTATTATTATTATTATTATTATTATTATTATTATTATTATTTTTGTTATTATCAACGGAGGTGACACAAACTCTTGAGGGTAAAAGTATTTCCACAAAATTCATTGTTTCAATTGTCATATTCCATTATTCATGTCCACACCTGTGGAGTAACGGTCAGCGCGTCTGGCCGCGAAACCAGGTGGCCCGGGTTCGATTCCCGGTCGGGGCAAGTTACCTGGTTGAGGTTTTTTCCGGGGTTTTCCCTCAACCCAATATGAACAAATGCTGGGTAACTTTCGGTGCTGGACCCCGGACTCATTTCACCGGCATTATCACCTTCATCTCATTCAGACGCTAAATAACCAAAGATGTTGATAAAGCGTCGTAAAATAACCTACTAAAAAAAATAAAAAAAATTATTCATATGATTCATTCACTCAGTGTTCTGCCCAAGGGCAGGTCTTTCACTGCAAACCCAGCTTTCCCCAATCTTTTCTATTTTATGCCTTCCATTTTTGTCTCCTAATATGATCCATATATCATAATGTCGTCTATCATTTGATATCTTCTTCCGCCCCGATTTATTCTTCCGTTCACCATTCCTTCCAGTGCATCCTTCAGTAAGCAGTTTTTTCTCAGCCAGTGACCAAACCAATTCCTTTTCCTCTTCCTGATCAGTTTCAGCATCATTCTTTCTTCACCCACTCTTTCCAGCATAGCTTCATTTCTTATTCTGTCTGTCCATTTCATACATTCCATTCTTCTCCATATCCACACTTCAAATGCTTATATTTGCTTTTCTTTACTTCGTCGTAATGTCCATGTTTCTACCCCATACAATGTCACAGTCCACACAAAGCACTTCATTAGACTCTTCCTTAGTTCTTTCTCCAGAGATCCGCAGAAGATGCTCCTTTTTATATTGAAAGCTTCCTTGGGCTTTGCTATCCACCTTTTGACTTCCTGGCAGCAGCTCATGTTACTGCTTATACAGGGACATCACTTTATTTTTACCAACATTTTTAACATTAACCTGGCTATACTCGGAAACACTGTTACCCCCTTCCATTACAGGAGTTTGGTGTTACTAGTGCAGTATGTAAACAAATCATTTTACTAGCTATAGGAGGAGAGAAAAGTAGTGTATCCATTTATGTTACAGGGAAATATAGTATTACGAATTTCAGTTTGGTCATTACTTTACAGTATTTTATCAAAAAACAGTAGAATAGTAACAATTTCTTTTCACGAACTCAAGTCTTCAGGCGGTTATATACATTATGTAATGTCTACTTTATTGAGCATATTACTAACCTAATTTATTCCTGAGAATTTTGTGAGCACTTCCGTAAGAAATCCCAATTTCTACAGCTAACTTCTTGACCGACTTATTACGACCTCGCTGCATCCTTTCTCTAGCATCTTCTACAGCATCTTCTGTCACCTTTGTTGGCCATCTTACCTTTTCTTCCTTTCTGTACACTCTGTTGCTCTAAATTTATCTACCAGATTAATGATATTTCTACGAAAATATTCCGTAATGATATAATCAGGGGAAAAGAAAAAAAAAACTGTTGTTCACATTGGGTTACATTGTAATTCCAGTTTCCATCATCGTCCTTCATACCTACAAATAGTAAAACAAAACTCTTGTTTAAATAAAGCTGTTAAGTACCGCACCATATTATAAGGTACCGTACTTTCGGTAACTCTAATCTTCACTTGTGCTAAGTTCACACAGATAAATTCAGTCATGCTACACACCATACCTGTGTGAAAATAAACTTCAATAATATAAGCTTTTCCTTCTATAGAAAACGCAACATATTTCTGAAGCACACTGTACTCTGTACTGTTTACTTCACTGCTAGCAACAGCGGTCGTAAGTTTGTGTGACTGACGTTAGCAAGGACATTATGGAAAGGGGTGGGAGTTAAGTACATTCAGAAACGCAGGTACAATAAAAATTGAAGTAAAAATAAAGTGATGTCCCTGTAGTACACCCCAAGTATTTGAAACCGTCCACTTTCTCTGCTTCCTCATTTAGAATTCGCAAGTTTAGCTTCTAATGTATATTTTTTGTACTCGTTATTAATGACATTGCATCGACTGGAAAGTTTCGTAGTGCCATGAAATTAGATAAAGTAAGATTTTTTTTTTTAATCATAGTGCTATGTACCTATACCCTTCAAGTAACAAGTCAAGGTTGCTGATGTCTTATAGAGATCATTTCCATGTGTTGAAGTAATGGTATGAATTTCTTTAATTCTTCAGAATCTTTATATATTCTACTCATAATATCATTATGGAGATATATCTGTACCTCAGAGCGAAAAGGTGGAAGTCCATATTTACTGATTTTGAGATAAGCATATCATTTTGATCGGAATTTCTTCCGATATCAGCTGGAAAAGATGGAAGTGCCCAAATCCGTATAATCTTTAAATTCAGATATCAAAGGATGGAAGGACCACTGCTTTTCATTGGACTTTTATTGCTTTCTTGAAAAGTTATGTTTTTGTGACTTCCATCCATTTCGCTCTGAGGTATAGATATACGAGGGGTTCAGGAGCAAAGAGATATAAGTGCATTTAAGTTGTGAGAAAATGTGGTTAAAGTACTCAAGATTTCGTAAATTCCGTGAAACTTTTTATTTCAGTTTTAGTGTGTGATGTGGTTAAACGATGTATCTCTTTGCCACTAAAATTGTAAATGTTTCACATTGCCCTGGATGCACTTATTCACGTTTTTTATAAATGTGATTTGTACCCTTTTGCTTCTGACTCCCCCATATATTCTCAAGGAAGTGTAAGTATTTGATACTTTTAAATAAAGGTTTACAAAACCTCCCTCATATGTACCTACAAACTATTAAACTACACAGTACATTTCTACATCTTATTCCGTAATATGATAAAAAGTAACAGAAGTAAGTACATTAACTTTGGTGTAATAATGTCAGCAAAACATTTATTTAACCTAAACATCGTAAGAGGTCGAATGATGTAGCCTACCGTACTCAACATGTTCTTTCAAATTCTTGTGGCTATACATTTTAAGACCAATTTTTTTTTAATAACAGATGGTTCGCTATATCAAGTAACTGAGACACACTACCGTTTTATATTTAGTTATATTCAGCCCATGAAAACCTATTAGTAGGCTTGCCAACTTTCGTAAGTAAAAATTAGGGACACAAACATTACCAACAATTTCTTGCACTAATTATTTCCACCGATCAATCCATATATTATAGTAAATAGTTCTTTCTGAGAATTTTTTACAATTTTACTGAGCGAGAGGAAGATCGGTTTTTTTTTATTCAACGTATTAAGGGAATGTTCGTGGACAAGTTTCTGCACAAAACCGGTCCTTCTCTCGCTCAGTAAAATTGTAAAAAATTCTCAAAAAGAACTATCGCGATATTATTAGTATCACAATAGTACCAATCTTTACCCTATACGTACATCATTTCATATGTAAAAAAAAAAAAAAAAAAACAAAACTTACCAAAATGACAACAAAGCATGTTTAAAAATAGTATAAATTTGCGATAAAAGAAATGTTAACTTTTGGGAAACTAGGAACCCACCATTTTGATGTAATAATTACATCATTGTAATTACATTGTAATTAATGATCTATCTAACTCGAACTAACCTAATCTGCCTATACAAAGGATTCCAGCCACTCTTCTCGGAAAATACAGAGACGTTTACGTGATTTATCACCAAGCTATCAGATCTTATCACACTTGAGGGGCTACAGTATTTTGCAGGTCTTTGTTGTTGTTGTCGTTGATATCTAGGCTATATATATAATAGAAGTGGTCGTAATAGTAATATGGGTTACAAGAGCGGTATGTTGAAGTTTTCATGTTCGAGGAAAAGTTTGAAAAAGCGAAACGTGGTTGAGCTTTTTTAATTTCCGAGAATTGAAAGAAAATATACCGCTCGTGTATCGTACATTATTTTATGCGAAGATCGTTTATTACATACCTGAAAGAGGAATTTCTAATTAGTTGTAATGAAATCTCCATCTTAGTTTCTGTTCAATGACGGCAAATTTGCAAAACAAAAATATCTATCTTGAACATTGTTGCTTTAAAATGTTTTCTGTGTTTACTATACTCCAGTAGGCCGTGATATACGTCTGTCTTTCCCCCAGTCTATGATGAGTCTGGAATCTTGTTGATTTTTTCACGGCTTCCTTAATGTTACTTGCATCTCGAATGCAGTAACTTTAGTGAGTTGTAGAGTTTATTTAATTTTTTCAAATATTTAAAAACAATAATTAAGAGTGCAATTTAGGTGAAATTGCAGTGGTAAGTTTCCAGTTTATAATTATTACTAGTCTATATTGAACGTCTCTAAAAATAATATGTTAAAAGCCTAAAGCAGTAAAATGAATATGTCACTTAAGCGGTAAGAAGAGGGAAATTGTTATGTGTGTTAGGTTGGGAATACTGAATGTGGAATTTTAGACTTTCCGCGGATTGGTTTTGTGCGGAAACCAAGCAAATACGCACGATCTCGCACAAAATTTTTTCTTTTCATTTTCCATTTTTCCGCCGAACCAATGAATGACGCATCAAAGTGGACATAATACTGAATGGCGTAAACTAAAGTCAAAGTGCATAAGATGAGCTCAGAGGATAGATGATTCTGTAAGTACCTTATAGGCTGTGATCAAACCTGCCCTAACTTATGTATTATGATCACTTCAACTATCACTCTGTTGACACATCAACGAGAATTAAATTTCTGCCTTGAACATTTGTACTAGAGAAATTTCTCCATTTCATCACATATTGGAAGCATGCTGTGCGATCTAAACTAAATCCAACAATATGATAAGAACGAAAATCAGCTGTAAATGTCTAATATGCCTTGAAATCGGGACATTTTGATGCATGTGCAATTTATTTCGGGACGCGGGACGCAATGATCAAAATCGGAACTATCCTGAGAAATACGGGACGGTTGGCAAGTCTACCTATTAGGAATGACTGACTTAAATTTAAATTCTTCTACAGTTTATTCCACGCTATTTGTTATGTTACTATTAGGCCTAAACGTTTGAGGTTCATTACAAAGACACTGGATTTAATACAGACTTTTATAATAAAGGCACAGACGTGCACAATATGTTATGAGAGCTATATACAATCCAACGCCCAGCGGAAAATTTTTAATTTTTCGTTTTGCTGCATAAACACACAAAAAACCAAGCAACGCTGGCGTAATAAATCCACAGAGCGCTGTATTTGTTAGTTCTACAATTCGACACCAGTTGTTCGCACGGAGTTACAAAAGCCGTCACCAGATAGCAGACTCTACAACGCTGGTACTACGTCAGCAGCGACCACAAAAATCCCACAGGCGATTAAAATGGGAACCACGATTAGTTTCACCATGGCAGGGTGCTTAAAAATAAAACCGTGACTCTACGTCCATTAGCTGTAAAATAATACCGGTATCCTTAGGGATTCAATGCGAGTGAAAATTGTGGAATTAGTGACCGTTTGTGAAAAATTTAGGCTTTAATATCTACCTTCATTTTTTAACATATTAAGGTCCTTTATTTTACTACAATTTATAATTCTAAACTTGCGTGATATGTAAATGCAGAGACTGACATTCTATTATCTGTTGGTAGATCTACAATTTAGTATTACTAATAGCGATATTAGGCCTATGTCTGCATACATTACAAGCTAACTGAAACATAGGTTGTATATTTTGGAAACACTTCATACAAAACTGATCTTAAAGTCTTTGTTACGTGCTGTACTTCAACATAATATTGCAGTATAATATAGCTACAGTTTGCATGTAAGAATGGCGATAAGTAACAGGATTGCGTAGCCTTCGAAAACCTTGAAACTGAGGACGCGGAATTTATGCAGTATGCTAGAAAACGTCTAAACTTCTCGAACGCTTAAGTACACTATAGTAAAATGTCAATGTTTTAAATAATTTACTTGACGAAAGAACTTGTAATATGTATGTACATTGCAATAATAAAATATAGTAACATGTCTTGACAAAATTATAATTTGTAATAATTACAAGCAAAATATAAATAACTTTTTCGATTTAGGCCTATGAGAGGCAATTTAATACAACAAAAGGCTAGTCTATATTTTATACAGTGCAGTCAATTATCTCACTTGTTTTCTCTAATTAGTACAGCTACAAAATATTACTACAGAAGATGATAAGTAAGCGCAACTTCAAACAGATTAGGCCTATAACTAACAATCTAAGACTACATCTACTGCGCGCAAATATTTTGTAGTGAACATCACTCAGAATTAGAGTTAGGCCTATTTATTAAATTCACAACAAAATTGTTTGTCATAAAATGAAATATCTAGCTGAAATATTTTATTAATGAACTGACTAATTCAAAATTATAAAACTTGTGACGTATAATCTATGAAAGTAAGACATAAGTGTAATCAAAGAGGACTATAGGCTATATACATAAACGCTAGATTTTCGGAAAATAGTATATGAGGAATATTATTCTTTAAAATTCTTCTACCTTTAAAAACTGTAACTAGCCTATAAAAAGTACTTTACGATTAGGAAAATATAACCATTCTGCAACTTGCTGAAGCTAAAATATACGATTATTCACGCATTATTAAATGCATGTAATATTTAGTATAACACATTTAATCTAACTTAATGACAGTTATTTTGTTTTTGTACTAGGATAAGCGGGGAATTTTAACTCTTTCAAAGTACAAATGCTGTAGAATATTAATAACTTTATTTTTTTATGCCTAAAATTTTCCGACAAAAATTCTGTATCACTAAGTGGATAAAACCGTTGTAAGACTGACGTTCTTTAAATATTTAGATTTCCACTCTGAATTTCACTTTACTTTAGCTTCATTTTTATCACTATCACCTCATGATTTATCTAAGTAGTTCACATGGCTATTAAATAACACAAGAGAAGTAGGCCTATTGTAAATCAAAGTCTGAATATGTTCCGTGTGATTTTGGGCCTGTCTTACAATACAACTGTTGTAAAATTTATTCAATATTTAGCATAATCATAAAGTCTGTAACATTACGAATAACAGTGACAGATGTCCTTTAAATTTTTAAAGGTTTTAGTTCAAATATTAAGAGAGCGCTTCGAACTAAGTTCATGTATGACATGACCAGAACATAGAACGATAATTATAGGCTATGCAAATAATAATATTGCTGATCCATTTTTGAAAGATTTCGTAAACGTTCTTAGTAAATAGTCACCTATTGTGGAAACTATTTATAGAGCTCATTAATTTCCGTATATTGTGATTTTCATTATTATTAGTACTACAATATTTTCGACTTAATAATTTATAGAATTTATTCTTTCCCTTAAATTGTTTCACTTTTTAACAAAATCTATTTTGCACAAATGAGATCGAAACTGGAATATCCTTAAGTAGATTTAATTCCATTACAAAAATTGATTCTGTAAATTATGAAATACACAACGCAAATTCATTTCGTTATATTTATGCAGGTTCATGCACAAATACTTCTGTAGGCCTAATATTTAAAAAAAAATTCTTGATGATTTGAAGTGCCTGATTTTATATTCCTGACGATAAACGCAGCTGGTGTCTTGCTCTGTAAATTTTTAATGGAAATAAAAATTACGAATCAATCTCGTTGAACTGGTGTCCGTATGAAAGGCTTGCGAAGTCGTGTTCATTATTTTTACTCTAGAAGTATTAAGCCTCCTTAACTGTAGGCTACATTTTAATAATGAAAATAATTATTGTTCGTCCGCAACGAGTATTTTAAAAACAGAATCATCGTTAATTATTCCTGAAGTAGTTAATGTCATGTGTAAAATACTGTATGAACATATTATTGGCATGATGTTGTTAGAAAGTTTATAAAATGAAAGAATGAATATATTCATACATGAAATATTCCATCCTCAGCAAAGGAAACTGGACTTCCATGGAGCTAAAAGATATTTTGCCCGAGGTTCCTGAGAATACAGGTTCTGAGTTGCAGAACTTCCAGACAAAACATATTTATAGATAATTTTAAATACATGGTATAAATCATGTCTAACATTACACAATCCCTATACTCATGTTGTGATCCATGGGGCCATCTTTCAGGCTGTAATTTTTAAGTGAATTTGGTAAATTCCCAGTTTAGCTAATAATAATAATTAGGCCTAGTGATATTATTTTTGTTTCATGCCCACATGCGTTACATTTCATCGTATTCTTGTATTTCAATATTATTTTAATTATCGTGTTAAGAAACTAAGCATTTAAGACATAGGCTATCGCAAAGACGATATAGGCTACCTAACTGCCTGCAAGTCAACACGATCTATTTTTTTTTAAGATATCAAGGGTACACTTGTAACTACCATTAACAAAGCGAAAGAAGACAATACACTATTTTAAAATGGTGATAGATGTTATTTTGTTCTTTTAAATTGATCAAGTACACTAATTGTTATGGACCTATTTAAGAAAAGCAAATTAACTCATTTAATATATTTATATATAATTAGCCTATATCAACTTACATCTGTTACTCTTCTGAGACATGGATTTAAACTAAAAATGATAAACAAAAGGTTAAAATATTTCAAAGGAAAATATTAAAGAAGATTTCTGAAGGAATGAAAGATTTTTTTAATGTAAAAATTAAGAATATTAACAAATGTAAAAACTCTTGCGATTGTACAGTTTGTTATTGTAGCCTAAATTAACTTACCACCTCATCAAAGCACAAAAATTAGGAAAAATGGGACAATATTTTGAATAATTGCCTAGAAAAGAAATTCTGGGACGTCCTAGTATGCCGTTTATAATTAGGCTAATTAGGAAAAAACATGGCCTTCTTAAATTTTAGTAACTAGAAAAACATTTGCTCTAATGAACGTTTATAACATTTTGTATTTAGCAGCAATTTTCATAATTTATAAAGCTTAATAATAATAATAATAATAATAATTATTATTATTATTATTATTATTATTATTATTATTTATTTATTTATTTATTTATTTAAATCCACCACCAACAGAAGCAGGCTTCCAATTACAGGTGGCTTACACAGATACATACACAAAATACATAATAAGAAAAAAAACAAAACAAACAACACAAACGAAAGAAAGAAAATACATAACGGTAATAGATGCTAGAATATAATACTGCAGTTAATATAGTGCCAAATGTCAATATAATGATGCAAAATTATTTAAAAACTAGAGTAAAAACATTATAATACACTTCTTCATAATTTAAATATCTAAGGAAATACAATTCTTTTTAATATTGCATGAAATTTTTCAACTGTTAAACTGAAATCTAATTGTGAATCACAGTTTAAAGACAGAGAGTTGTAAGTATTACACATAACAAACAATGGAGAGTTCTTGAAGAAAACAGTTCTAGGAATGGGAATAATATTAATAATAATAATATTAATATTAATAATAATAATAATAATAATAATAATAATAATATAACAGTAACGATAAAGATTCTAAATTAATAATAATGAAATTCAGCCAGCAAAGCAAAGGGACTGCTATTTTCAAACGCATAGAAGACATTTTTCTATTGTTAATGTTTCTGAATATATTGTTGCGGGTTCGATCCCGGCCCAGGTGGATGGCATTTAAGTGTACTTAAATGCGACAGGCTCATGTCAGTAGATGTACTGGCATGTAAAAGAACTCCTGCGGGACAAAATTCCGGCACACCGGCGACGCTGATATAACCTCTGCAGTTGCGGCGTCGTTAAATAAATCATAATTTAAGTTTCTGAATATACAGGTTCTGAGTTTTAGTACTAAATTTAGCCTATATAAAAAGCATATCTACAGGTTATCGTAAGTAAATAATACAAACCATATTTCATATTACACATTTTCTACGCATTTAGGCCTACAGTGTTTTCAGGAGAAAAGAATTCTGAAGTTAATATGTACACTTCAGTTCAATCAGTAATCAGTGATATGCTTTTTGTTTTGACGATTTATATGAACTTCATTTCAATCATCGAAATTTTGTATTTCGGTATATTCCTGGGTTTCTTTTCTTGTAATGTCCTTTTTCTGATGGAAATGCAACACATAGCACTAAATCAACACGAATTGTTTCTTATTTCTATACCACTAGGAATGCTACTGCTACAAGCATAGGTCTATATATTTTCATTAATTAATTCCCTATTACTGTTATCTGCATTATTATTATATTAGGCCTATTGTTATTGTCTTAATTTAATTCTGATTTAGGCCTACATAAGGAATTTTATTAGACCTATAGAAACGTGACAAAAATTTCTGAATAAAAAGTCATCATCATCTTCATATTCTTCTTCTTCTTCTTCTTCTTCTTCTTCTTCTTCTTCTTCTTCCGAACTGCACTTTCCCGTTCTGCTACTACAATAGAAACTGGCCAACCCATCTCCGATGTAGTCGTTCTGTATCTCTGTGAACACGGGGATTGTCGTGAAGAATCTTGAAGTGCAAACGGTATGCTGGCATCCTAAAAATATGCTGTGTCCATTTTTCTTGATACTTACAGACTTCATCTGTCATTTCTTCTATAATAGCCTATACAAGCAATTATATTAGGACACAAACGGCAAACCGACGCTGTAAAGCACCTCGACATTTCCCCCGTTAAAGTAAGTACAGTGCATATCTCTTTCAGTTCTTCGGTAAAAAAATCCTGGCATTCACATGGATAATAATCTCAACTGGGACATGCAAATCACAGAAACCTGCAGAAAAGTATATTCTATTATCCATGTGCTAAAAAGGATAAATGTTCATCTTCCCTCTTGCTTAAAAAAGTCCCTTGTGCAGACGCTTGTATTTCCTTATTTTGACTATGCTGAAATTTTACTGACTGACCTTTCCAGCGACAACAAAACGAAACATCAACGTGCTCATAATTTGTGTGTACGTTTTGTAAGCAATGTTCGTAAATATGATCATATTACCCCATCCCTGGAAACAATAGGTTGGCTTAAACTAGATAAGAAAAGAAATTTACATTCACTTCTCCTTCTCTTCGAAATCTTGAACTCTTCTAGTCCTTCGTACCTGTCGTCTCGCTTCACTTACCTTTCTTCCCACCACAATCTGAACACACGCTCTCGCCATGAAACAATACTAACAATATCATCCCATCGCACCTCCTCATACTCATCCTCTTTCACAATAGCCCTGCCAAGACTCTGGAATTCGTTACCTGCTAGCATCAGGGACTGTCGAAATAAAATTGAATTCAAACGCAAACTTACTAGGTCAGTAATTGAGACTCGTTCAGACATGGTTTCTTGTAAATAGTTCCCTTAATATATCACAAAATATTTTAATATCCGATAATTTCATCACTGTAGAATTTTGTTATTGTAGATTTAATTTGTAATTCAGTAAATACAAAAATATTCTTTGTTCTTAACTTCTATGATAAAATATCTAGCTTTCATTAATCTGGTAATCTTGTCGTACTTTAATTTTTATTGTAATTGTAATTGTAAATGTAATATTAATTGTAATTTTATTGTTCATGTTATAGTTGTAATCCCCTGGTAGAGGGACAGAGAAGGCCTGACGGCCTTATCTCTACCAGGTTAAATAAATAAATACTACTACTATGCCATCGTTTTCCTCAGATCATCACTTCGAATTCTGCTTTTATCATTTTCGCGCAGTGTCCAACACTTACTGCCGTATAATAGAGGTGACTTCGCTATTATGTTATAGAATCTCAGTTGGATGTCCTTTCTCATTTGTTTTCCAAAATTCCTTCGTAATACACCATTTAGTGTGTTATATTTTATCAAATTTTTGTGGGCGTCTATTTGATAACTGAATAATGAGATACGGCTTTTTAAATAAACCTATTCTACAACTTTATTGTTGATGCATATTTTTGCTCTTACAAAATGTTTGCCACATACTACCATTGATTTCTTTTGATATCTAGAAGAAAAAGTCCTGCCTTATAACAATTTCCGTCGCTACACATTTCTATGAAAATAATACAGATAAAACTGAAAGCTATTACTTATATAGGCCTAGTACTATATCGTCGTTGTTCCTGCAATAACTCCTATATGACATATTTATCGATTTACAGATTTTTTCTCTATTAATTTAAGATATTTCAACGAGTGGTATTAAGGACAGGCCTAATACTTGAACCCACACAGACTACAGTGGCCAAGAGTAGGCATAAAATAGGATTATTTATTCCGTAAATTATAACTGAATGCCGTGTCAAAACTTAGCGAAACACACAAATAGGTTATACAAGAATCGAATTTTGTTAAAATCGAATAAGTCAGTTTTTGGCTATTTTCGTTTTTTTTTTTTTTTAACCAATTCGTGTACTTAAAGTCAAGACCTACCGACTAGCAACACTGAAAATGTCATGGTATCCGTTATGCTGTGTCTGATCTCTTCTTATATCCTGATTTGTGTTAAAAGAGAAAAAGTCTTTTTCGTTTTTAACACAAAACGGGCCGGGAGAATGCGTTCTATCTTTCAATGTTTGTAAACTTTTATTGTCATTCCGCCAAGCGCAATTATTATTAATACTACATTTCTCTTCGTTATTGAGCAGAAATTGGTTGTATTATAGAACTTTTGATTAATTAAAAATTTATAGCCTGTGTGCGTGAATTAATCAGCCTATATTATATTTGTATTCTATAATTTCGGAATATATATTTTTTTATAAATTGTTCTACTTTATTCACGTACGATATTTTTCTTCTCTATGTTATTATTATATTATATAAGTTAATTTCATTGTAGCTGTAATTTTAATTTTAGTTCCTATTTTAATTTATTTTCTATATTCCTCTTATATTAATAATATATCTGAGCTGCGACCGGATATGAGCGCTGCTCATTCGGTCCTCAAATTTTGTTAGTATTATTGTATCCTCTTTTTATATTGATTGTATTATTTTATTTCTATTTCTATTGTTGTAATTATATTCTGTATTACATGTTCTGTTCTGTATTGTTATATAAATTTGTACTTGACCATGTTATAGCATCTTCCGATGCATTTGAAATTTGAAATAAATAAATAATAAAATAAATAATTAACCTGAGAAAAACATCAGAGAACGATAACATACTGTAGATATATTTAATACATTAAAATCAGCATATCCAACAGGCAAAAGACTTACTGGAAATAAAAAAGTGAAAGATGTGAAAAAAGAAGTGAAATATGATGTCCTCAGAATCCAAAGAATTCTATGATGAAATAATCTTATGGACTGCCACTGGAGAGAGAGAATAGTAAATTTTCATTGTACTTGTTAAACAGGATATTTTATGTGATTTCTGTAAACTTGTCTATAATATTATTGTATGTAGTTATTTTCAGAGAAGTGTGTTATATTTAAGCTACATCATCATACATAAAATGTATATTGAATTTAATAATATTACTATTCTGTTATTTTTAATCTAATACATATTCATTTTCCCTTGTAATAACTCAGTATATTACATTTGCTTAAGTGACAATACAAATATTCTAGTTTCTGTAGATTACCAAAAATCTAAGTATATTACATTCGCTTAAGTGACAATACAAATATTCTAGTTTCTGTAGATTACCAAAAATCTAAGTATATTACATTTGCTTAAGTGACAATACAAATATTCTAGCTTCTGTAGATTACCAAAAATCTAAATATATTACATTCGCTTAAGTGACAATACAAATATTCTAGTTTCTGCAGATTACCAAAAATCTAAGCAATGAGCATAATTTTGAAAGAAACTTCAGTAAAACCTTCAGTAAAATAAATACTTAAAACGAATGTACGTACCTTTCTGATTTTTTTGTTAAAACAGAATAAGTCAATTTTAGAAAATACTTTTAAAATCGAAATCTAGAGTTAAAAGTCAGTTTATATACAGTAGTAACTGAAGTAGGAATGCTTTGAAGTATGTATAAACAAATCATTTCCATGTAGTTAGTATCAATTGAAATAAGTATTTTTTTCTTCCTACTACAAACCTTGAAATTTTAACTTACTTGGTTTTCAAAAAAACGGATTCAATTGTTGAGAGCACCACAAGCTAGAAACATCAAGACAACCATGAAACAAAGATCTCCATTTATAGCCTCCTTCTACCAATCACAGCTCACTTATCTCGTAACGTGACTTTCCAAACATGGCACATCTTGTCTTACAAAGCGTTTCATAAAACTTAAATTTTGTACTTCTCCTATGACTTTCTTGAAACTTTTTGTTTTGAAATGCAATACAAATTCAGCTATTTTATTTAAGCGTGCGGAATTTACGGCGTAAATAGTGATAAATGAATAAGCGTATTTTTTAAGGAAAAAATAAGGTATTTCGATATAACGAAATATCACCGCAACGAATTAATTTCAGAGGTCCTTAGAATTTCGTTATACTGTCATTTTACTTTATCATTACTTTGCATGTAATGGTACTAAAACGTTTTCGCTCAGCTCCAATAAGGTATTCGGATAACAGATGAGGTGAAAAGCTACATATTTTTACAACTCTCTTCTGACAAGATACGCCGATAAATACAGAGAAAGTATAAACGAAGGAGTAAGTTTAATAAAACGACAGATTTTTGTGGGTGAAAAAAGTTTTTCTTTGCATCTATCTTATATTTTGACCTAAGAAAAGAACAATATTGAATAGACTATTGTCTAAAAAATATATTTCAGATTAATAATAATAATAATATTAATAATAATAATGTTTTATTTTCGCTGACAGAGTTAAGGCCATAAGGCCTTCTCTTCCACTCAACCAGCCTTAATCAATATAATACATATTTAAATTACGAATATTTACACTACACTTAAAAGGTTCTCCAGCAATATTCTTCAGTTAAGTTAACGACTAGTAGACTACATATTTATTTAAATTTAGATAAACCTATAAGGTAAAGTAGTAACTTCATTTATGAGCTAATTTAATTCAATCAATTATAATTAATTTGAGGTTTGAGATAACTAGTAAAATGATGAAAATTAATTTAATATAAGCTTACTAGAACTATGTTACAGGGAGAAAAAAACAATATATATATATATATATATATATATATATATATATATATATATATATAAAAATCTAAAATATACTTCTATAATGAGAATATTAATGTAATTGCCATTAGAGGTTTTGTAAATTTATTTAGAGAAATTAATGATAATAATACGAATGGACAGATGTTAGTTTCATTATAATATGTAATAAATATTAATCAGAAATTAATTTGTTAAGTAAGAATTTATGTAATTTTGACCTAATGAAGTTATTGTCCAACAACCCCTTACATCACCCGGTAGCGAGTTCCAGTTTCTAGCAACTGAAACTGTATAAGATGAAGAATATAAAGCTGTCTTGTGGTAGGGTATAATGAGTAAATTGTTCTGATGAGATCTTGTACTTAGCTGATGATATGCGGATAAATTTTGAAAACGAGAAGCCAAATAGATTGGGGTAGCGGTGCGCAGAATTTGAAATAAGAGAACAAGAGAATGCAGGGCTCGTCGATCGTTTAGATTAGGTTTTATGAAACGATTCCAATTGGCATCATTGCGATATCGAATTACTTCTGAGGATACCAATTTTAATCTTCAGGTAAACCATGAGTCAGATATTACAGAAATTTTAGTGATTACAAATGGACTCATTCGAGCGAAAAGGGTTAATATGCAAAAATGACATCAAACATAAATATGACGTAAAAATAAAAGTAGGCTTATAAAAAATTAAATTCCAAAATTGCCAGAAATATCACAAACAACCAAATTATTCACTTTGTAACAAATGAATGATAATAAGGTTTTATAAAATATCTTAGTATTGCCTATAAAATAGTAAATAAAGAAGACATTATGTCATTACGTTATATTACATCAAACTATTTATTACGTTCTATGAATTTAGGTACCGTGTGTTCAAGGACAACTTAATACAGAACACGTCAGAATCACAAATAAAAACTCACGTCTTGCAATGCGGTTAATACATGCTAGTTTATAGCCTACGAATTACACTATTCATAAAAAAATCTACTCTCTAAATAACAAATATCCATTTTTATATTATAAGTATGTGAGTACAGATACTTTTAGAGAGAATATTTAGGTTCTAATTTCATTTTCAATGTCCATTAATAATTGCTTTTCTAAGAAAAGAAAATTAAAGTTTTATTCAATTCTGATGTATATCCTTGGAAATATAAAAATTGGAAATCTAATCTTTGAAGAGGTGGAAAAATACAAATATCTTGGAGCAACAGTAGCAAATATAATGGTACTCGGGAGGAAATTAAATGGAGAATAAATATGGGAAATCTTGCTATTATTCAGTTCAGAAGCTTTTTCCATACAGCCTGCTCTAAAAAATAAGCTTAAAGTTATAATTTATAAAACAGTTATATTACCGGTTGTTCTGTATGGTTGTGAAACTTGGTCTCTCACTTTGAGAGAGGAACGGAGATTAAGGATGTTCGAGAATAATGCTTAGGATAATATTTGTGGCTAAGAGGGATGAAGTTACAGGAGAATGGAGAAAGTTACACAACGCAGAACTGCACGCATTGTATTCTTCACGTGACATAATTAGGAACATTAAATTCAGACATTTCAGATGTACAGGGCAGGTAGTACATATGGGTGAATCCAGAAATGCATATAGAAAGTTAGTAGGAAACCGGAGGGAAAAAGACCTTTGAGAAGGCCAAGACGTAGATGGGAGGATAATATTAAAATGGATTTGAGAGACGTGGGATGTGATTGTAAAGACTGGATTAATCTTGGTCAGGATAGGGACCGATGGCGGGCTTATGTGAGGGCGGCAATGAACCTCCATATTCCTTAAAAGCTATAAATATGTAAGTATAGTGTATACACTTCTAGAAACACGTTAGGAAGCTAGTAGCTTATGAAGATTTTTGTATTGATGTTATAAATTTCTCTTGGAAATTTACCTTGAGTATCTACATAGAGTTAGGGAAAGTATATATTTACAAGGAAGGGTCAATATTTGGTAATGTTAAAATAAAAGCTTACAAGAACCTATTTTATATGCAATGCAATTAACGAACAATTTTCCACTGCAAAATAAAAATGTTTTTCACCGCCCGAGAAGTTACATTAGAATATTAAACAATATTTCATAATGTAACAGCAATAATCAGAAAACCGACAATATAAATGTCGGTTTATTAATGTTGGAAAAATATTTTTAACTGATCTAGTAGAATACCAGGAGAAACCAAGTTTGGCGGTAATATATTCCCATAATATTCCTTCAAAATCAAGTGATTATCAATTTTAAGATTAATAAATTGATTATACATCAGAAGAATACAACACAAACACAAGAGCACAAAAAATACATCACACTAACATACGAAAACAAAAACACACATAAAATTGCAACCTCATTCAAGAAATTAAACTACAACATCGCATACGGAACAAATAACACTCTACAAAAACATCTCAACACACAAACAAACAAATACAACTACACAGGCGTATACAAACTCAAATGTAACACCTGCAACAACTTCTACATAGGACAGACAGGCAGATCATTTCAAACACGTTACAAAGAACACATCACAGCCATAACAAAATTACATAACACCTCCACATATACAGAACACATCACAAATGCTAACCACACCCAAAGAAACATCAACACAGACATGGAAATACTGCACATCCAACCAAAAAGCCAGAAACTCAACACACTAGAACAATATGAAATATACAGACACACGAAAACACACCCCAACGAAATTCTCAACACACAACTCAATTTCAAAACACATACACTCTTTGACTCTACACTACGAACGCGCCCACAAGAGGCGCCAAGACCAACAACGACCAATTCCGAAGATGACCGAAAATAGGTCGAAACATGTTAACAAGGTACGTTAAAATTTAACACAAGAATGTTGTTATACATATTCCGAAGTAATAAATTGATTTATAATTTGAGAAAATTAGCAGTTATTGCAAACACAACTCGGGAACTTGACAAAAACAAAATTAATTTTAAATCACTTTTAATAATAAGAATACACATAATTGGCAATTATGTACGACATTTCGAAGTTATAGTATGAAGCGAAGTTTTCACAAACCGCTATTGCTGTCATTTGCAACCTGGGGGGTGTAATTACAGGATTATTGTTTGTGTAAATCACTGGCTGTCGTTAAGTTTAAGTTTCCTTAAAATTAACCGGTTGTTCACTTTCTATTAATTGTTGGAGTCGGTTTTAATGCACGTTTTTGGTATGTCGTCTAAATACAATTAATAGGCCTACTACGTCTATAGCCAAACTACTGCAGTGTAATGCTATAGGCCGAGTTTTGTAGTTTAAATATAATGATGCAAGTTAGCTTAAGCAACATTCAAACAAAGTTGCAGCAATTATAACAAAAGAGTAGCAGGTTTCATTGTAAAGGACCAAGTTTTTAGATGTAAATGTTGTAACGGTATGAAGAGAGACAGGTTTTCTTTTATTATACACATTGAAAAACGTATTTTCAAATAATTAAACTAGTTTTTAAAACGAATTCTGGTTAAATAAGTTACAGAAAAATCTTATTGGTAATTTACAACAAAGATACTAAAGCATTCTTGTCGCCAATCTTAGACTATAACATAAGATGTTATTAGTAAAATATACTAACATTACCTCTTACACTTCGACCTTTGAAGTAAGAAGTTATTTCTCCAGTATCGAGCAGTATTATATCAATAGGCTATAATTATATTTAGATAACAACGATCTATAATAGCAGATGCACCTCGATCCAAAAAATTTAGAAGCCCACGAGAAAGTTCATTGTATTGCTGATGGTGAGAGTAATCGAAGGACTGATATCATAGCTACAAATAGAAATAATGGATACTACGATGAGATTTGAAAACTCTGTCACCTAACAATCTGTAGTGAATGAAGAGATTAAGAAAATTCAGCTCCGATGAGTCAAATACAACACTGAAAAAATCATAGTCACCGGTCTCTTCTTCGCAGCGAGAGACACCATTTAGAAAACCTTTATGAAGCTTTACAAGCTAAAGAGAGAACTTCAAGATATATCATCACCAAAATAATACAATTTTCAGTAGCGATATTTCGACAGCATCTTTATGTTGTATACTTACAACTTACTTACTTAGAAATGGCTGTTAAGGAACCCGCAGGTTCATTGCCGCCCTCACATAAGCCCACCATCGGTCTCTATCCTGTGCAAGAATAATCCAGTCTCTATCATCATATCCCACCTCCCTCAAGCCCATTTTAATATTTCTTCCCATCTACGTCTCGGCCTTCCCAAATCTTTTCCCCTCCGGTCTTCCAACTAACACTCTATATGCATTTCTGGATTCGCCCATACGTGCTACATGCCCTGCCCATCTCAAATGTCTGGATTTAATGTTCCTAATTATGTCACATGAAGAATACAATGCGTGCAGTTCTGTGTTCTGTAACTTTCTCCATTCTTCTGTAACTTCATTCCTCTTAGCTCCAAATATTTTCCTAAGCACCTTATTCTCAAACACCCTTAATCTCTGTTCCTCCCTCAAAGTGAGAGTCAAAGTTTCACAACCATGCAGAACAATTGTTTTATAAATTCTAAATTTCAAATTTTTTGACAGCAGACTAGATGACAGAAGCTCATCAACAGAATAATAACAGGCATTTCCCATATTTATTCTGTGTTTAATTTCCTCCCGAGTGTCATTTATATTTGTTACTGTTGCTCCAAGATATTTAAATTTTTCCACCTCTTCAAAGGATAAAGTTCCAATTTTTATATTTTCATTTCGTACAACATTCTGGTCACGAGATATAATCATATACTTCGTCTTTTCGGGATTTACTTCCAAACCTATCGCTTTATGTTATATATTCAATTTAAATTGTACTGGGCCTCTTTTTTGCTATACGTCTTAATTTTTTTGTTTGAAACCTGTTTATTTAATTTTTCATTTTAAATTTCTTGTAAACTATTGTATGCAGCAAGGCAAACACAAAATCTTCGGTCAGACTAATAATCTTGACAATAGAATAAAGAACTCAAAATATTATTTTTGCAATATAAATTAACTTGTTACGTATCACTTGCTTACAATTGTCCTAAATAATAGTAATAGTAATAATAATAATAATAATAATAATAATAATAATAATAATAATAATAATAATAATAATAATAATATTTAATTATTTATACTGGCAGAGTTAAGGCCATAAGGCCTTCTCTTATACTCTACCAGGTCACAAAGTACAGTAGTGGCAAAAAAAAAAACCGGACCGACCCTTGTAGCTGATTTCAGAGCCTTATTCACTCCAGAGCACGATAGACTGGTAAGTAAGACTTTCGTGGTTCGAATCCTGCCTGGGAAGAAAACTGTTTTTGTTCCTTATTCAAATTTATTCCCAATACTTTTCGATTGCTGGTAAAATTCATGTTCTGGGAATAATAAGTTAATTAAGTAGTAAAATATCGCTGCAATCGAAAAGTATTGGGAATAAGTTTGAATAAGGAACAAAAAAAGTTTCCTTCTCAGGCAGGATTCGAACCGCGAAAGTCTTACTTACCAGTCTATCGTGCTCTGGAGTGAACAAGGCTCTGAAATCAGCTACAAGGCTCGGTCCGGTTTTTTTAGCCACTACTGTACATAAGCAGTGAGTCAATATATGAATGACTAAGAAGTGACTCGTATCTGTGAATTTGCAGGTGAATCAGGCAAGTGTTTTAAAAATTAATCTCTCCCAAAATAGACAAACCTTTTATATTATGTTTCTGTTTTTGCAAGATCTTCTACTCGAGGACAAAATATTAGTTGACTTTCAAATTTCGTGCACATAAATAACGTAGTTGTTTTAAATAGTATTACAGTTAACTAAATAATAATATAATTAAACTAAATGATCATTTTTGTAGATACGAGTTATCACTTCTTAGCCATCGATATGCGAAGTTTATATATTTCCTCTACACAATAAACACAAAATTAGAAATAAAATCACTTCGCATGACAGCGATTTCAATCGCATGAATTTATATAAAAACACGCAGTGTGGAAATTGCAAAATATAAAACAACAACAGTGACCGAAAGAAGGGTGTTTCAATTCTGTTTACTACACTTACATGCATAGAGTAAAGGTTGGTAATATTGTGATATTTCTTTTTGAGAATTCATTACAATTTTACTAGCGAGAGAAGAACCGGTTTCGTGCAGAAACTTGTCCACAAACATTCCCTTAATACGTTGACGCACAAAACCGATCTTCTTCTCGCTTAGTAAATTTGTAATGAATTCTCAAAAAGAAATATCACAATATTATTCATATCACAATATTATCAACCTTTACCATACATACATACATACATACATACATACATACATACATACATACATACATACATATTAGGCCTATCACCGCGCTCACATGGTTAACATTCGGCAGGTCTTTGAGCGGCCTCGTGCATAACATTCGGCAGGTCTTTGAAATTTAATTGCATTATTGTTTTCAATTTCTTATGTTGCCGCTCCAATCACTCGCCTCAATTTCAATATTACAACCAATAAGCTGCTTCCATTATTAAATGACACCTACTTGTCTAATCCACGTGGACTAAAACCGAGGTTGCAATGTCTTGTGCTGAGGACGAACATTAAGATATGTGATTAAAATTATTTTTAAGAGTTAAAAAAGTCAACGTACTCGTATATGAAATAAGGTAAAAGAAAAAGGTAAAAGGTATCCCCATAGCATGCCATGAAGGCACTTGGGGGGCATGGAGGTAGAGCCCCATGCTTTCCATGACCTCGGCACTAGAATGAGGTGGTGTGGTCGGCACCACGCTCTGACCGCCTTTTACCCCCGGGAAAGACCCGGTACTCAATTTTATAGGAGGCTGAGTGAACCTCGGGGCGTTCTGAAAGTTTGGCAACGAGAAATAATAATAATAATAATAATAATAATAATAATAATAATAATAATAATAATAATAATAATAATAATAATAATAATAATAATAGCCATTTAACAATATAACAAACTAGTGCTTATTCTTATCGAGGAAGTAGACGTGACAACGTGACGCTTAGAGTGAAACCTACAGAGCAACAATCGGTCGGCAAAATTATGTTTTAAAAGCACACCGCACGTTATTGTATGATGCCGACATGTTAACCATGAGAGCGTGGCGATAATACATACATACATACATACATACATACATACATACATACATACATACATACATACATACATATAATTACAAACACAACGAATGCATGCACACATCCTGTACATTACATTACATTACATTGTATGTAGTCATTCGCATGTTTACAAAATGTGCACGGTAAGATTTGCGGTTCAATAAAAACATATTTTATTTCGTAGAGATACCTACACATCAAGTCTTTCCATTATGGATACAGAATTCTAAAACCTTGAAGACAGCGATTATATTATTATAATTAAATTTTTCCCAGGAAGAAACATTCATGTAGAGGCCACACAAGAAACCATATTTATACGTGACATATTATACAGTAAGTACTGACCTCCGTCTATATTTACAAATTAACATATCTTACATTTATAGTTGCTCGCAACTATTTTCTCTTAGAAAATGAAACCTTGAGATATTATGGCGATAAGTCTACTGAACAACGTACATCATTAGTCCTTCTTCTAATCCTAGAAGAGAGAGAATTAACGACATCGGTAGTCTGCGCTTGCACAAATAAGCAGACCATGCTACAAGAATATTGAGCAGAAAATTGCTTTGGTAAGAAAACTGAAATAAAAATACCAAAGCCATTTTATTATAATTTCTTCTTCTTCTTCTTCATCTTCTTCTTCCGGTTTCATGACTGCTGACGCCGTCTTCCGGAAACCAAACGCCAATCCTCCCTATCCATCCACTGCTCTGGTGTCAAATTCCTTGAAGTCATGGCAGTCTGTACGCATTCTATCCACGTCTTTGCTGGACGACATGTTTTCCTTATTTCTGTCGGTATCCATTGCATAATTTGTCGTGTTAGTCGTTCCTACATCATTCTCTTTACATGTCCATACCATTGTAGTCTTTTCTTCTCTATAATGTCAATAATGTCTGCTTCTTCCTCTACTTTCATAATTTCTTTTATCTGTCTATTTTTTTACTCTTTCTTTTCTTGATTTCTCTGCTGATCTTCTTAAAACATCAATTTCTGTAGCCAAAATTTTATTTGTTTCCTTGTAGAAATTTTCCATACTTCTGCGCCATAGGTATGAATACTTTGGATTACTGTTTTATAAATTTCCGGTTTCCTGTTGCTTGTTATAATATTAGTATTAGTATTTATTTATTTAACCTGGTAGAGATAAGGCCGTCAGGCCTTCTCTGCCCCTCTACCAGGGGATTACAACTATAATATGAACAATAAAATTACAATTAATATTAAATTTACAATTACAATTACAATAAAAATTAAAGTACGGCAAGATTACCTGATTAATGAAAGCTAGACATTTCATCATAGAAGTTAAGAACAAAGAATATTTTTTGTATTTACTGAATTACAAATTAAACCTACAATAACAAAATTCTACAGTGATGAAATTACCGAATATTGAAATATTTTGTGATAGATTAAGAGAACTATTTACAAGAAACAATGTCTGAACGAGTCTCAATTACTGACCAAGTGCCTAGTAAGTTTGCGTTTGAATTCAATTTTATTTCGACAGTCCCTGATGCTAGCAGGTAACGAATTCCAGAGTCTTGGCAGGGCTATTGTGAAAAAGGATGAGTATGAGGAGGTGCGATGGGATGGTATTGTTAGTATTGTTTCATGGCGAGAGCGTGTGTACAGATATATGTTATATGTTTGTTCCACCAAAGAGAATTTAGAGCATTAATGGCTTTCTTTGTTTCGGAAATTCTATGTTCAATTTCTGTATTATTTTTCCCAAATTGATCTATTTTCATCCCTAAATATATACATTCCGTACTTGGTTCTATAATTTCTCCATTTTCTAGTTGCAATGGTTCTTTCTCCTCGCCAATACATAAATATTTAGTTTTTTATATAAGTTTATATCTGAATTTTTAATAAGATTACGAAAAAAAAAACAGATTTACTAATTTCACCACAATATATTACAATAATAATAATAATAATAATAATAATAATAATAATGATAATAATAATAATAATAATAATAATAATAATAATTTATTTAATCTGGCAGAGCTAAGGCAAGTAGGCCTTCTCTACCGCCCAGCCAGACTCTAATTCTAATTGAATACAATTGGATACATAGTTATTACATTAATATCTAGACCATAAAGCAACATGAAAGTAAATAATGAAAGTTGGATAAGTAATGTTAGTGTGACAATAATAAACATTGGTAAGAAATAGTGATAATAATAATAATAATAATAATAATAATAATAATAATAATAATAATAATGATATAATTTAAATAATTATTCTATGATATATAAACATTAAACATTGAGAAACCCGAAACAGCTCTAAATGTTAACAAGAATTGTTAGAAAAATATTTCGTTAGCCTATTCTTAAATTGGTTTGATGTCTGACAGTCCCTGACATTACTCGGTAGGGAATTCCAAAGCCGAGGAACAGCCACAGTGAAAGAAGATGAATATGAGAATGTTCGGTGGGAGGGATGGATCATATTGAGGAGTGTTGTGATCATGTGTCTAGGTTATGATGGGTGGATAAATTTTGAAAACGAGACGCAAGATAGACAGGAGTGGAGAAATGCAATACGTGAAAGAGAAGGGAAAGACAGTGGATTTTCCTACGATCTTCTAGACGGAGCCAGGACAACATTTCGAGGGATGGTGTTACGTGATCAGCCCGGCGAATATTGCAGACGAAACGGACGCACATATTATGAACACGTTGTAGTCTCTGCGCCGAAGTAACGCTTAGATCAGTAAGCAGAATATCACAGTAATCGAAGTGGGGCATCACGAGTGTTTGAACTAACATTTTTTTTTTTTTTCATGGAAAGGGGTAGAAAATTCTTCAATCGCCTAAAGGAGTGGATTAATGAGAATACTTTTTTGAAGGTTTCTGCAACTTGAATGTTCCAATTTAAACTTTTATCCGTATAAATACCTAGATTTTTTACTGATTCACTGAACTGATATTGGTATCAATTTGAATATCACTGCACAAATTACAAACAGTCGATATTTTCAAATATCCTATTTAAATGCACTGTTACAACTTTATTTTTAAATGTTAACGGAATTTGTTAACTCTGCTGAGAGAATACTATTCAGTGATTATTAAGTACTACTGCATGTTATTTTCTTTTGAAATGCTGTACATATAGACATATACATTCATAAAAATATCTGCGCAGTCTTTTGTATATTATCTCCGAGCCGTAAGTGATTAAATGGGTCTCCGTTGGAGTAGACTGCACTACAGAAGGCGGAATGCCAATCCAGCGATAACCTTGATCATTCCACAGCCAAAGGCTTTTTCCAGAAGAAGTGGAACCTGTTTACTGCGATCATATATCATTCCCAATTTCATAAAATTGTCTAGAGCCGGAGAAATTATTTCGCCATTTCTAAACACCACATTAAACGTGTCACCCAAAGAAATCGATATATTTTAAATTACGAGTAATTTACTCAAACTTGATATTTTAGTACATTCATCAATTCAGACAGAATTTAAAGTCTTTAATTTACATTTTAAAATGCTACTCTGATATGGAATACAAAGCCAATGTCTTAAAGCAGACACATAATGCTGAATATTTTAATTTTATTACCAGAACAACATTTTTCAATTCCAGCATTTTTCAAGATTGAGGGATTTGTACTCGAGTTAAACAAGTAAGATGTAAATAAGATCACAGACATAGCTCAGAATTAGGTGTGATATTGATGACATTATGATGACAGTGATAGTTATGCAGATAGTGCTGGTGGAAGAGGTAATTCTTACTGTGGTAGTGTTGATAATGGCGATGTAATAATGATAGTTCTTAGTCTAGTAATGGTAATTATGGCGATGTAATAATGGTAATTCTTATAGCAGTCAAGACAGTGTAATTGTGATGGTGGTGTAATAGTGGTAATTCTTATGGTTGTAATTGTGATTGTAGTGTAATAATGGTAATTCTTATAGTAGTCATGACAGAGTAATTGTGATGGTGGTGTAATAGTGGTAATTCTTATGGTTGTAATTGTGATGGTAGTGTAATAATGGTAATTCTTATAGTAGTCATGACAGTGTAATTGTGATGGTGGTGTAATAGTGGTAATTCTTATGGTTGTAATTGTGATGGTAGTGAAATAATGGTAATTCTTATTATTAGTCATGACAGTGTAATTGTGATGGTGGTGTAATGGTGGTAATTCTTATGGTTGTAATTGTGATGGTTGTGTAATAATGGTAATTCTTATAGTAGTCATGACAATGTAATTGTGATGGTGGTGTAATAGTGGTAATTCTTACGGTTGTAATTGTGATGGTAGTGTAATAATGGTAATTCTTATAGTAGTCATGACAATGTAATTGTGATGGTGGTGTAATGGTGGTAATTCTTATGGTTGTAATTGTGATGGTTGTGTAATAATGGTAATTCTTATAGTAGTCATGACAATGTAATTGTGATGGTGGTGTAATAATGGTAATTCTTACGGTTGTAATTGTGATGGTTGTGTAATAATGGTAATTCTTATAGTAGTCATGGCAATGTAATTGTGATGGTGGTGTAATAATGGTAATTCTTACGGTTGTAATTGTGATGGTTGTGTAATAATGGTAATTCTTATAGTAGTCATGACAGTGTAATTGTGATGGTGGTGTAATAATAATAATTCTTGCGGTTGTAATTGTGATGGTTGTGTAATAATGGTAATTCTTATAGTAGTCATGACAGAGTATTTGTGACGGTGGAGTAATAATAATAATTCTTGCGGTTGTAATTGTGATGGTTGTGTAATAATGGTAATTCTTATAGTAGTCATGACAGTGTATTTGCGACGGTGGAGTAATAATAATAATTCTTACGGTTGTAATTGTGATGGTTGTGTAATAATGGTAATTCTTATAGTAGTCATGACAGTGTAATTGTGATGGTGGTGTAATAATAATAATAATAATAATAATAATAATAATAATAATAATTCTTACGGTTCTAATTGTAATGGTTGTGTAATAATGGTAATTCTTATAGTAGTCATGACAGTGTAATTGTGATGGTGGTGTAATAATAATAATAATAATTCTTACGGTTGTAATTGTGATGGTAGTGTAATAATGGTAATTCTTATAGTAGTCATGACAGAGTATTTGTGACAGTGGAGTAATAATAATAATTCTTGCGGTTGTAATTGTGATGGTTGTGTAATAATGGTAATTCTTATAGTAGTCATGACAGTGTAATTGTGATGGTGGTGTAATAATAATAATAATAATAATAATAATTCTTACGGTTGTAATTGTGATGGTTGTGTAATAATGGTAATTCTTATAGTAGTCATGACAGTGTAATTGTGATGGTGGTGTAATAATAATAATAATAATAATAATTCTTACGGTTGTAATTGTGATGGTAGTGTAATAATGGTAATTCTTATAGTAGTCATGACAGAGTATTTGTGACGGTGGAGTAATAATAATAATTCTTACGGTTGTAATTGTGATGGTTGTGTAATAATGGTAATTCTTATAGTAGTCATGACAGTTTAATTGTGATGGTGGTGTAATAATAATAATAATAATAATTCTTACGGTTGTAATTGTGATGGTTGTGTAATAATGGTAATTCTTATAGTAGTCATGACAGTGTAATTGTGATGGTGGTGTAATAATAATAATAATAATAATAATTCTTACGGTTGTAATTGTGATGGTTGTGTAATAATGGTAATTCTTATAGTAGTCATGACAGTGTAATTGTGATGGTGGTGTAATAATAATAATAATAATAATAATAATAATAATAATAATAATAATAATAATAATAATTCTTACGGTTGTAATTGTGATGGTTGTGTAATAATGGTAATTCTTATAGTAGTCATGACAGTGTAATTGTGATGGTGGTGTAATAATAATAATAATAATAATAATAATAATAATAATAATAATAATAATAATAATAATAATTCTTACGGTTGTAATTGTGATGGTTGTGTAATAATGGTAATTCTTATAGTAGTCATGACAGTGTAATTGTGATGGTGGTGTAATAATAATAATAATAATAATAATAATAATTCTTACGGTTGTAATTGTGATGGTTGTGTAATAATGGTAATTCTTATAGTAGTCATGACAGTGTATTTGTGATGGTGGTGTAATAATAATAATAATAATAATAATAATAATAATAATAATAATAATAATTCTTACGGTTGTAATTGTGATGGTTGTGTAATAATGGTAATTCTTATAGTAGTCATGACAGTGTGATTGTGATGGTGGTGTAATAATAATAATAATAATAATAATAATAATAATAATAATAATAATTCTTACGGTTGTAATTGTGATGGTTGTGTAATAATGGTAATTCTTATAGTAGTCATGACAGTGTATTTGTGATGGTGGTGTAATAATAATAATAATAATAATAATAATAATAATAATAATAATAATAATAATAATAATAATATTAATAATTCTTACGGTTGTAATTGTGATGGTTGTGTAATAATGGTAATTCTTATAGTAGTCATGACAGTGTAATTGTGATGGTGGTGTAATAATAATAATAATAATTCTTACGGTTGTAATTGTGATGGTTGTGTAATAATGGTAATTCTTATAGTAGTCATGACAGAGTATTTGTGACGGTGGAGTAATAATAATAATTCTTACGGTTGTAATTGTGATGGTTGTGTAATAATGGTAATTCTTATAGTAGTCATGACAGTGTAATTGTGATGGTGGTGTAATAATAATAATTCTTACGGTTGTAATTGTGATGGTAGTGTAATAATGGTAATTCTTATAGTAGTCATGACAGTGTAATTGTGATGGTGGTGTAATAATGGTAATTCTTACGGTTGTAATTGTGATGGTAGTGTAATAATTGTAATTGTTATAGTAGTCATGACAGTGTAACTATGATGGTTGTGTAATAATGGTAATTCTTATAGTAGTCATGACAGTGTAATTGTGGTGGTGGTATAATAATGATATTTCTTACAGTTTAACTGTGATAATCGTGTAATTATGGTAATTATGACGGTAGTAATGATGATGGTGATGTAATAATGGTATTACTTACGGTAGTAATTGTGATGGGGGTGTAATAATGATAAATCTGACGGTAATAATGTTGATGGTGGCGTAATTATGGCAATTCTGACTGTAGTAATGGTGATGGTTTTGTAATAATGGTAATTCTTATGGTAGTAATGGTAATGGTGGTGTAATAATGGTAACTATGACGGTAGTAATGGTGATAGTTTTGAATTAATGATGATTCTTACTGTAGTAATGGTGATGGTGGTGTAATAACGGTAATTCTGACGGTAGTAATGTTAGTGCAATTGTGCCTAATGATGAGGCAGTCATCATAATGATTATAGTATAATGGTAATTCTTATGATATTAGTCAAAAGGAAGTAATAATGGTAATTCTTGCCGCAGTTCTGGTAATGATGGTGGTGTACTAATGGTAATTCCGACGGTAGTAGTGGTGATGATTTTATAATAATGGTAATAAAATTCTTATGGTATTAATGTTAATGGTGGTGTAGTAATGGTAATTCTGACGGCAGTAGTGTGTTAGTGTAATTATACCTAATGATGAGATAGTCATGGTAATTATGATGGTGTAATAATGGCAATTCCTACGATATTAATGAAGAGGATGTAATAACGGTAATTCTTACAGTAGGTCTGGTAATTTTGGAGGCGTAATAATGGTAGTTCTTAGGGTACTAATGGTGATGCTGATGTAATAATTGCAATTCTTACCATAGTCATGGTAATGATGGTAGTGTAATAATGACAATTCTTACTGTAGTTTTGGTGACGAGGGTGATGTAATGATGGTGATTTTAACGGTAGCTAATGTTAATGGTGATGCAGTTGTACAATAATATTTCTATTAGTAATTTAACTTGTAGTAGTGGTACTAGTAATGCTACTGGTAATAGTAGCAGCAGTAAGCCATTAAACTTACTCTTGCGTCACTTCGTCTTCTTTATTCAGTTTTTAACCGCCAGTTTTCAGTCTCATTGAGAAATGTTGGTAGGACCAATTATTCAGAGAGTTTTAGAATGGTTTCTTTTCACACCTTCTTCAATTTGGTAAGTTGAATTGTACCAATAAGCAGTGAGAAATTGTTTACTTTAATTTCCATATAACCTGAATTCTGGTATGAGATGTTGCATCCCGAATAATTAAAATCATTAACTTGTGGCTATTAATTGTAATGATGCAGATGTTGTAAATATATGGTGGTGATGGTAATGGTGATGCAGTTGTACTAGTAATATTTCTATTAGCATTGAAACTAGTAGTAGTGGTACCAGTAATGCTATTGGTGACTGTAGTAGCAGTAAATCCGTAAACTTATCAGCGGTGGTGGGACTTTTTGTTTATCCAGTCATGATTGGTTAACCACTGATCACAATTGATGAAATTAGCTATACTAACTATTGGTTTTATTATTTTTATCAACAAAGTATAATGATCAAATAAGAACGTGATGTTCTGCAATACGTATGTTATTTTCCTGAACTTCTATCTCTTTATTGCAATAACATCTGAAATGAAAAATGTTGTTGCCGTAATCACCAGTACCCAGGGGCTCGTGAATTAAACGGTTCCTTTAGCAACTCTGCAACGTCACTTTTCATAACAATATGAACATCGGCAACCAATAATCATTCGAAAATTACGATGACGACTCGATTATTAGCCCTTCGAGTCTCGTCTTGGAATCAACATGTGTCCAATCTAATTAGTAAAGAGAAATCAGAATTATTTCGTTCTCCGAAAATTGATTCCTACTTTCAAATTGGTCTTAATTTTATTCAGCTTAAATAAAGCAGCAGGGAGACAAGACTTCGGCGAAGAGTTTACAGGAAGAGCTTATTGCTCTCAATTTCCTTTTAATGTTTAGTTCAAGAGTAGAAACATCAGTCAAATTTGATTACCATATAAAGATGGTATCTATTTTAATCAAAATCTTATCAGTAACACGTTACTAGGACACCTAACTATCAATTTTCTACCTGGAAAATCGGCTGCATTTTCACGTTCTTAATCATTAGATTAATGCATATGCAAATGTAACCTTTTTCGTTATAATGCTCCTTAAAGCTAACATTAAAGTAGTTGCATCCTCTCGTTGTTTATATTTACTTTCTATAAGCTTGATGATCTGTCTGTAGACAAAGGTTGAAAGTGAGTTAGTGCCAGTAAATGATAAAGTACTTTAAATTAAATATTATTAAAGAAACTGCTTATTTCTTTGGTGTAATGCAGAAACATTTTCTTCTAGTACTGAATTGTAAGTCAGATGATAAGATACTCATCAAAATATGTCATTGGTTCTCAGCCAATAAATGAACATTAAATTGTAACAAAACTAACATAATGCAATTTAAATCTTGCCCAAATTCAACTTAGCAAATTTCAAGCGCAATAATTAACAACAGGTCCCTGATAGAAACAACAACAACCACCAAATTTTTTGGCTTACAATTCGGTAATGTGTTAAACTGACTATTACACTTTTACTACGTCATACTACTTTTGACCAATAAAACGGTACAAAAGGACGTCTTTCAACCAATCATGGCTGCTTATCGTACAATTTTATCGCGTCCCTAGCATTTGTTTAATTTTATCGCTTCCCTAGCATTTGTTTATTTTTATCACTACCCTAGAATTTGTTTCTTTGTTCGCCAACATTTCAAACTGCACTGGTCTGGACGTCGAAAAAAAAAAAAAAACAGAAAATTACAAACCACTCCTGTCCTGTTCAAATATGACTAGCATTGGCATTCAAGAACAAGAATTCATAAAGATCACTGGTCATACCTATGCATCTTCCCTGAAACCCTATTTACAAATAAATGAAGAGCAGCATTCGGAAATCCTGAATAAGTTGAGGAATATACCATGTACATCAACGAGTCCCACTTCTTTTACGCACACGTCTAATATAACATCAATTGAACAACCAATCACTAAAACATTCAAATTTGAAAATTGTACATTCAATAATTATTCCTTTTAAAATTATTCATGTTTATTTTTTATTTCACCATCGTTAATTATAACTTTTCTTGTTTATTTTATCATCCCTTATTAAAACTTTTCTAACGCTTATTTATATTATTTAGGTTATGTAACAGCTTCTGCTATATGCTATTATGGATAGTCAGGTATCAGAAATTGTTTAATATACTAAAATTTATTGAAAATCATCTGTCAAGTGACGTTGATTACTGGGATCCGGATAATTGAAGCGGAATGCAACTGTTTTAATAAAAATGAAACTGAATCAACAAACCCTTCTTGACTAGTAACCGTCCAGAGAGTTCAATGAAGATTCCATAGTTGGCACAACTGATGACAAGAAAACAGCTGATCATAACACACTACTGCCATCTAGCGTAAGTTAATATTTGTAATGTTGAGATGGTACAATAATACATTAGAAGACAGTTGTATTTTCGTAAGTCAACATTTTATTGTATTGGAGTACTTCGTTACTTCTAATCTTTATATACTTTCTTCTAATCGTGTAATAGTCAATTAAATCCCACTCGAGTTTTGATTTTCTCTAGATAAATCAAAACCTCTAGTGAGATTATTGTTGAAAAAATCATATTATAGAAATTACCCCCAAACTAAATGCAACATATTATATTAAATTAACATGAGCCGTCTATGCTTATCTAATTTTATATAAATTGATTATAACATGAACGTTTTCGGCACTAATGTGCCATTTTCAAATGTATGAAAGTTTGCCTAATTACATTTTCAAATAGATGCACATGAACTGTGTCAGTGAAACATATGATGTGTACCCTTGATGATTTTAACATAACATGTAAAACACTTTTATGTGTATAATTAAAACACTCAATTAATACTAACAATTAAAACCTATCAACTAATTTTTTGTTCTGCTATGTTGTCCATTTTTGTAGAACAATGTAGTTAGCTTGACGTTAATGTTTTGTCAAATACAGTTATCCAGTCATTAAAATTGCTAAATTACACTGTGATATAAAATGTTAAAATGTCAAATATACTTGATGTTAACCTGTCTTATTCTTTAGGCAAACTTTCATACATTTGAAAATGGCACATTAGTGCCGAAAACGTTCATGGTATAATCAATTTATATAAAATTAGATAAGCATGGACGGCTCATGTTAATTTAATATAGTATTACAACTTGCTTATCGGAAAAACCATATAAAATGAAATTATTAAATGCAACATGTTTTACTATTAGATCTATGCAAGATTTAGTAAATATCAATACCTTAAAAGCAATATACTTTGCATACTTCCACTCGGTAATGAGTTTTGGAATACTATTCGGGAGAAATTCTACAGATAATAACAGTATATTCCTACTATGCAATGTTCGAACATGACAGAGGCAAAAAAGATATTACAAAATTCGTGTTATTCCATATGAAGAACTAACCGCAAGATATGTGCTAAAATCCTTAAGATGTTAAAATATGAAGGGATGGGAGTGGAGGATAGCAAATATTTTCATAACAAGGTGGAACAAACACGACATGCCTCTTCCTGCAGAGTGAACATGAGCGAATATAAAACTTCACCATACTCGACAAACTTGAATCGAATATAGCGCCTGTAATGCACGACGTTAATTCCTACTACAAAAAAGAGTAATTAGAATAATAGTTAATAATAGTTGGTGCCAAATCTAGGGAATCGTGTACAACACTTAAAAAAAAAAAAAACTAAAAATAATTCTCATGGCTTGTTAGTATATTTTTTCATTAATAAACTTCCTTGTATGTAATCGTCAAAATCTTGTAACTAATTCAACAATTCATAGCACAATTACGCATAAAAATGACTTTCATACTCCATTAGCATTTCTATAGTGCTTTCAAAAAGGAGTGCGTTATATGGCAGTAAAAATTTTTATGTAGTCTCTCTATGAATATAAAAAATCATACTCTAAACATAAGATTATTTAGGGCCAAATTAAAGAAGCACCTAATTTCTCACGCATTCTACAGTATTCTGTAGCTGAATTTATGAATATTTCTGTCTTGTATTAAGTATTGTGTTGTACTAATAGACTATATTGTAAAACTCTTCTGTATATTTCAGCTAAGCTGTGATTATAATTCATGATTATCATACAATTATCATTTTATCAGTATCATGCCGTTGTCATTACTAATTAATATTCGTCATTATCATGTCGCAATTACTATGTCATCATTATCATTATGTCATTATTTTCTTATCATCGTGTCGTTATTATTGCGTCATCAATATCATACACCAAATTTTAATGCCACGAAACTTAATTCTGGTTGACAATAATCAATACGAGTAGATAGGCTACTTTCTTCTACAAGACCTACTAATTTAATACACATAGCCAATGACATAAGATACGAGTTTCAATTGTTTGTACAAACGTTTCTAATATTAACGTCAAATACCTACGCACTATATTTTGAAATCCACTCAGTATATTACAAATCAATATTTAATTATTCTTTTATAATTTTCTTTCTGTTTAATTGTCAACCGATCCTTATTTTCCGTATTGTTTGTAGGTTTTTTTATATTGCAGTAATCTAGGTATTTATATGGATAAAAGTTTAAATTGGAACATTCAAGTTGCAGAAACCTGCAAAAAAGTATTCTCACTAATCCACTCGTTTAGGCGATTGAAGAAATTTCTATCCTTTTCCATGAAAAAAATGTTAGTGCAAACACTCGTGATGCCCCACTTCGATTATTGTGATATTCTGCTTACTGACCTAAGCGTTATTTCGGCGCAGAGACTACAACGTGTTCATATGTGCATCCGTTTCGTCTGCAATATTCGCCGGGCTGATCACGTAACACCATCCCTCCAAATGTTGTCCTGGCTCCGTCTAGAGGATCGTAGGAAAATCCACTGTTTTTCCCTTCTCTTTCACATATTGCATTTCTCCACTCCTGTCTAACTTGCGTCTCGTTTTCAAAATATATCTACCCATCATAACCTAGACACACGATCACAACACTCCTCAATATTATCCATTCCCTCCCACCGAACATTCTCATATTCATCTTCTTTCACTGTGGCTGTTTCTCGGCTTTGGAATTCCCTACCGAGTAATGTCAGGGACTGTCAGACATCAAACCAATTTAAGAATAGGCTAACGAAATATTTTTCTAACAATTCTTGTTAACAATAATAGCTGCTTCAGGTTTCTCAATGTTTAATGGTTTTATATATCACAGATAAAGATCTAAAATATTTCATTATTATTATTATTATTATTATTATTATTATTATTATTATTATTATTATAACTATTTCTTACCAATGTTTATTATTGTCACACTAACATTACTTATCCAACTTTCATTATTTACTTTCATGTTGTTTTATGGTCTAAATATTAATGTAATAACTATGTAAGCAATTGTATTCAATTAGAATTAGAGTCTGGCTGGGCGGAAGAGAAGACCTACTGGCCTTAGCTTTGACAGATTAAATAAATAAATTATTATTATTATTATTATTATTATTATTATTATTATTATTATTATTACTATTATTAATGAACTTACCGGATTCATAACAGAACGGACCCGATGATAGAGGAATTTCGTAGGTGTAGAATATTGCCAATAGGCTCAAAGTGTTAAAGTTTGAAAATACTTTATATGCAAATTTAACTGTTATAATTCACCTTCATTATACAGCGTTGGCAATACACAGGCCATAAAATTAATTTGCTGTTCTCAGGCAGAATATGTTTCCGTCCATCCCATTTAAGTCTAAATAAAAAGGCGAAGAATGAATATTGAGGATGCAAGACCTTCCCTGACATAAGAGTTGTATCTAATACAGAATGAGGGTCGTGAGGCTTCCAAGGCAAGGGAAAGACGTGACCTATTCTGAGTACAACAATTACATAGAGGAAACGCGATTCTATACAATTACGGATAATGCTAAATGTTACAAAAATCTTTGTACTGCTGGTGGCACAAAAGAAAGGCGTTTTAAGGTTGTTTCATGGACAGTGAGATTCAGTGAATATGTTTCCCGTAGATTCACAATTACTTGTAGTAAAAGTTGTGTTTGTTGTTTACAAATTGTTACGAAGTTCATTATGATTAGGTCAAAGATTGGGAATAAAAATTTGCGGTTGTTTATGCGATATGACAAAGGACAATGTTATAATCAACCAGTTGGGAGATTTTTTCTACAATTCCTAGTAAGATAGCAACTTTTTTTAAATTTGTAAAATCCTAAACTGTATACAGATAATTCATTTAGAAGAACTTCCGCTACGTTCTTGATTAACACAGGTGTGGATGTTTTGGCACTTAAGAGGAATGGAGGATGGAAATCATCTACAATAAAATTGCTTTCATAACCATACATTTCAAACGATGATATACAACCATATATGTAAAATTCTTAACTAAATGTATGTATAAATGTTTATGTACAACTTTGTTTTTAAGTAGGCTAATTTCCATTTCCATAGGCCTATATTTATCTGATTTTTTATTTAATTTTAAGTTTCGGATTTTTATATAGGCTAGGCCTATAATTTTCTTACAGATTTTTATACATTATAGCTTCTTATTCATTATAAACTTTAATCTATTCTACATAAGTATTATATACAGTATATAAAGAATGCGATGATTGTTTACTTTTGTAAACAATTTATTATATCAACCGACTGTACCCGCAAATATGATACACAAGAACATGGATGGGCAACTCGTGCTCACAAAGTACTAAAAAACCCTGAAAGAGAGAAAGATAGACAGCCGCAGCAGTTACAAGTTGTTTGTAGTTTCGCTGCAAAAGCAGTTCACTGCCACGGTGCGCTCTGGCGGCTCATGCAGGTGGTCGTGGTATCTACTCCATGATTTAAATTTCAGATTGAGGCATAGTACAATAATTATAGTAATTTTAGACGGACTGTAACTAAGCACACTTAACAAAATTATATTATTTCCTAGCTTTGTAAGTTAATTTAGTATTGGAAACACAAACTGAATACAACCTTTTTAAGATACAACGAATATAGCTGCAACACTTATTTATTATTTCACTATTTGTTAATATTTCTTGTTATATATCTCATTTGAAACATAGAACGCGAGAATTTACAAGTATTTATACATTAAAGAGTATTCTTCTGTTCTCAGAAAGGTAATAGTCTGTATTCGTAAACAATCACAAATTCATGGAAGTATTTTTTTACATATCACGGCAGATGAAATAAACTTACTTCTGAGCTCTTTCTTTACTTCGAGAGCTTTTACACTTCTTTCTTGTATTAAACTTCGCCTCAAGCACATACAGTATATATAGAAGCAAAGAGCATATTTGGAAAATCTGATTTCGCTGGAATCTGAGTGGCGTGCTGTTCTGTACGTAGATTTATCAATTCAACCTTTAGGATTTTCTACCGGTTGTAAGCCAAAAGGATTTCAGAAAAATCTTGATTCCTTGTCAATTGTCACTGTTTCTCCAAACTTACCAGTGAATTCTGCTGTAGGTCTTGAAGTAGGGTCTTATATTTGATAAGATTTTCTTATCACTGTTCAAGATAGTTTATAGTCAAAGAAAGTGCAGTTGTCTATTTTCTACATGATACTGCTATATTTCAAATTTATCCATAAATGTTCTGAGCGAGTCGATGATATGTCGTGCAATTCTATAACTCGCACGCACAACGTGCTAACAATAGTTGATATCAGTGTCACCTTGTTGATATCCCATTTTTACCTTTAGCTATTCTATACAGCATTTCTTTACTAAAACCTTCACTGTGTTTATTTGTAACATAAAATGTCATGCGTAAGAAAGTGTAGAAGAACTTAATACAAGCTTTACCTCCATTCTTAATAATGCTTCTTTCTCTTTTGACTCATCACTAAAGGGAAATGTTCTGGGGATTATATTGTTTTTCACTTAAAACGAGCCGCCACTTCTGCAGACGCGAGCGAACTTGTGTCTTGCAAGAACCACATACAGAAACTACCGGTACAGCTAATACAGAATCCGTTCTACCTGCACTGAGGTTGTGTTGACACTTTGAGAGCACGAGTTGCCCACCCATGCACACGTCCACAGCCTGTCTACAGCCTTGAGCATATAGTCACTGCTCACTTAACTTGTGTGAAATATGACCAAACACTGGACTTTTAATATCAATAGTTACGGAGATACTGAGGTGAATACCTAACAGTCAAATTCTGTAAAAATATTGTTTTATCTAAATCACGGTACAATTATTCCAGTTAAAGCTCCAAGAGTGGGTCCTCAATAGTGTTTGGAATGGAATGGAATTTCTGAAGGGGGCACGACTACTCAACACTACGACCTTTCATGATTTACTGCACTAAACCTCAAACTAGGCGCATTCCCAAACCAACACCGGCTAACTATACTAAGGTTCACTGCGTTCCCTGGTTTCGTGCTGGCAACCCCACTCGTCCGTAGGCCAGCGTTCGAAAATGCTATGAAATGACAACGAAATGGAGAAATGTTGACGGAATTATATATAGATGATTAATATGGGGAAACGCGAGAAGCCCGACAAAAACCCCAACTGCGACCTTGTCCGCCACAAGTGTCATCCTCAATAGTGTTTCCAACGGTAATATATGCTACCATATATACTCGACACTGAGACAAGCAGGAATTCTTGTCTTCACAACAACATGTATAGGGAACATAGAAGACAGCACAGGTGGTTCTGCTAACAAAGAACGAGATGCTGTATGGTCAGTTATCTGAGACATTCAAAACAACCCTCCAGACAAGCTCTACAACCGAACACAGTGGTCGGACAGACGAGAGAATGATGAAAGAGGTTGGGATAGTCAACAAAATATATGCGTGGACTCTTCTTGAGTTCAAGCCGCGGAGACAGCATTTCTATCCACGGAAGTAAAAGTTGCCCCATTTTACTTTTTGAAAAAAATTTAAAAATAAATAATAGTTCATGCTCTTGTCACGTGACTATTATGTTCCGGTATTTTCAAGTGGCATTTGATAATCACATTGTATAGCTATAGAGAACTGTAGTTACATTAGTTTTGAAAGCTTTAACCGGAAAGGGGCTTTGAAATCAGATGCCTTACTCTTAAACCAGTTCTTTCCTCTTCCTGAAGTTTTACCAACCTTGTATACAAGTTTCAACGATGCTAGAGGTTAGCTTCTTTTTATTTTAGTAGGTTATTTTACGACGCTTTATCAACATTTCAGGTTATTTAGCGTCTGAATGAGATGAATGTGATAATGCTGGTGAAATGAGTCCGGGGTCCAGCATCGAAAGTTACCCAGCATTTGCTCATATTGGGTTGAGGGAAAACCCCCTGAAAAAAATCAACCAGGTAACTGGCCCCGACCGGGAATCGAACCCGGGCCACCTGGTTTCGCGGCTATACGCGCTAACCGTTACTCCAAAGGTGTGGACAGTTGGCTTCTTAATGTCCCTAACTCGAACATCCTTTCCTTGCACTCCTCACCAGTTTGTATAAAGAATTGGCTTATTTTTATTAAAAGTCGAAAAGCATAAAACGATCGAATCCTTAGTTTGAATACTCTATGATCAAATCAACTCTTTATGATTAACAATAACGATGATATTAGTACATACGGACAGCTGAGGGAATTTTTAAAGAAACAGTTGATTACCAAGCAAAAAAGTCAATAGTATTCAAACGAAATCAGATCACACAATTCCTAAAAAATTCGCCTGTTGATAAATAATATAATAATAATCCGTGGCGCCACAGCCCTTGAAAGGCCCAGACCGACCACCCGGCTGCTGGCCTCACGTTCACATGCCGAATCAAAGATGAACGGTCATCCAACCACAATCGAGGTATCGTGATCCCCCGAGCTGGCTTTCGCAACCGGATTTTACTACCTTTCGTAGCACCCCAAGAGCATCACGATGCTGGGTGGGCACCGGCCCCATACACTGGCCGAAATTTCAAGCGAAAATTTCTTCCCTCATGAGGAATCGAACCAGCGTGCATTCCTTAACGCGAGTCCTAGCCAGGATGCCTTAGACCACGACGCCACGGCACGGAAGCTGTTGATAGATATTATACATATTAAAAAAAGTTGCTCATATGTGAGATATTCATTTTCATTCATAGTTTTCTGCCCAAAGGCAGGTCCGTCACTGCAAATCCATCATTCCCCAATCTTTCCTATTTTCTGCCTTCCTCTTAGTCTCCGCATACGATCCATATATCTTAATATCGCCTATCATATTATGATTTCTTCCTCCCCGAACACTTTTCTCGTATAACATTTTGTTTCAGTGCGTCCTTCAATATCCAGTTTCTTCTCAGTCAGTGACCCAACCAAAATCTTTTTCTCTTCCTGATCAGTTTCAGCATCATTCCTCTTTCACTCACTCTTTCTAATACAGGTTCGTTTCTTATTCTTTCTGTCCATTCCACACGCTTCGTTCTTCTACATATCCACATTTCAAGTCGGCCTCGTAGCGTAGTCTGTATAGCGCTGGCCTTCTACGCTCAAGTTTGCGTATCGATCCCGACCCAGGTCGATGGCATTTAAGTGTGATTAAATGCGACAGGCTCATGTCAGTACATTTACTGGCATGTAAAAGAACTCCTGCGGGACAAAATTTCCAACACACCTGCGACGCTGATATACTGTAACCTCCGCAGTTGCGAGCGTCGTTAAATAGACCGTAATTTAAAATTTTCACATTTCAAATGTTTCTAGTCGCTTCTGTTCGCTCCTTCGCGTCGTAATGTCCATGTTTTTACCCCATAGAATGACACATTTCACACAAAGCATTCCACTAGTCTCTTCCTTAGTTCTATATACAGAGGTCTGCAGAAGATAATCCTTATTTTATTAAAAGCTTAAGGTGTGTTTTACGTTTCAAAAAAGGAGTGTTTTATGTTAAAAAAGAGCGTATTTTACATTTGACGCGTGTTTCATATTTTAAATGAATATATAGATTTGATATTGCTACTGTGAACACTGAACTAAATCTTTACTTTTGTAACAATAGTAGATAATACTTACTTACTGGCTTTTAAGGAACCCGGAGGTTCATTGCCGCCCTCACATAAGACCGCCATTGGTCCCTATCCTGAGTAAGATTAATCCAGTCTCCTTCATCATATCCCACCTCCCTCAAATCCATTTTAATATTATCCTCCCATCTAAGTCTCGGTCCCAGCCTCCCAACTAACATTCTATATGCATTTCTGGATTCGCCCATACGTGCTACATGCCCTGCCCATCTCAAACGTCTGGATTTAATGTTCCTAATTATGTCACGTGAAGAATACAATGCGTGCAGTTCTGTGTTGTGTAACTTTCTCCATTCTCCTGTAACTTCATCCCTCTTAACCCCAAATATTTTCCTAAGCACCTTATTCTCAAACATCCTTAACCTATGTTCCTCTCTCAAAGTGAGAACTCAAGTTTCACAACCATACAGAACAACCGGTAATATAAATGTTTTATAAATTCTAACTTTCAGATTTTTTGACAGCAGACTGGATGATAAAAGCTTCTCAACCGAATAAGAGGCATTTCCCATATTTATTCTCTGTTTAATTTCCTCCCGAGTATCATTTGTATCTGTTACAGTTGCTCCCAGTGATTTGAATTTTTCCACCTCTTCAAAAGATAAATTTCCAATTTTTATATTTCCATTTCGTACAATATTATCGCCACGAGACATAATCATATACTTCGTCTTTTCGGGATTTACTTCCAAACTTATCTCTTTACTTGCTTTAAGTAAAATTCCCGTGTTTTCCCTAATCGTTTGTGGATTTTCTCCTAACATATTCACTCATTCACATAGACAAGAAGCTGATGTAACCCGTTCAATTCCAAACCGTCTCTGTTATCCTGGACTTTCCTAATGACATACTCTAGAGATAATAGTAATTTATAATATAAGAGAGTAAAATTAGATTTAATGACCGAGTAGTTTAGCGCCCGAAGCGAAGCCGAGGGTGATAATTTCCACGATCTCATAAAATCTGTTTACTTTCGTGTGCTATACATTATTTTATCGATTACTGGCATCTAAATTTAATTTTAAATTGTACGCCTTTTGTTCGTAATGCCGCACACAAATACACACAGTAAAATACTGTCGTATGTTGAAAATCATATACTACTTTCGTAATTTTTTTCCCAACACTGTTTTACTAGTTGGAGGTATGAAATTCAAATAACAGAATAGTAGTAGGTTATCGAAGGTTTTAGTACCTAGTTATTAAAATATTTTTATGCTCGACCATGCCGAAATGTAGTAATTATACACCTGGTAGCAGCCCTTTAATGGACCTCATTAAAGTACACCTATTCATTAAAGTTCAGGTGTTCCACCAATCTGAAAACACCATTGTAGCAATATGAAAGCGCAAGTATCGATTATTCTCGGATATGCAATCGAAAGACAACTAGCGAAACGTCACGGAGGCCGGAAATCCAATACTGTCGCAGAAGGTTATGTTCTGTTACTATAATAATTAGCGTTAATTGTAAATAATATTCAAATAAATTCAATTTGTCATCTCGTTTTTCAATGTCTAAATCAATTTCAAGGTTATATCAAGATTAATGTTTATTTTACTCTCTAGATTATATCAAGGTGAATGACATTTGTTTCTAGGAAAAAATCAATACTTTCGCGTCTGCGCACATCTCACAATTTACGAGATATTGCACAAGGTCAGTTCCGCTCCCAAGTCAGATAAGAATAACATGAATACTTATGAATAATTTCAAGTTAGAAATATGGTCGAGCATAAAAAGTCGTATGAAACTTGCCTATAATGGTAATTAAGACGCTCGTATGAAAATTATGAAACTCGCTTGCGCTCGTTTCATAATCATACTCGCGTCTTAATTGCTACCATTATAGGCTCGTTGCATAATGTACTATTATGCATTACTGGTGTCTAAATTTAATTTTAAATTGTACGCCTTTTGTTTGTAATGCCGCACACACATACCCACAGTAAAATACTGTCAAATGTCGAAAATCACATACTACTTTCGTATTTTCTTTCCAACACTGTTTTACTAGTTGGAGGTATGAAATTCAAATAATAGTATAGTAGTAGGTTATCGAAGGTTTTAGTACCTAGTTATTAAAATATTTTTATAACAGTAGGAAATATAATATGTTTACAAATCACGATTTTTGAGTTACGACACTATTTTACTAAAAGTGCGATGTGTTGTTTATGAAGAAGTTATAAATGAATGAATGTATGGCTTTTATAGTTGCTAATATATTGGTTGCCATGGAAAAAAAATTAATTAACAGTAGTGAATTAAAAACTTTTAATTCAGTGTTGTGAATAAAGCCATTGTTTAGGTTGCTAAGGGCGATGAAATAAAGATCAATTTAGATAACAGTTATAGATAAAGACTGTTTATAATGCTAGTGTAAATAAAAAAATACTTTTCGCACTACTGTTAAAAGCACTTTAGCACGTACCTTATAAATGTCAATTTTTAACATGCTTGTCTAGCTTTAAAATATCTACAGTAGGAATGGCTGTCCAAAATATATTTTTTCACATAGTACTTAATGGAGAGTAAAGAAAAAACTGCATTTAGAAATTATGTCTAATACCACATAATAATATTAAATTATCCATTACAACACTACAATGTATATACAGGGACATCATTTTATTTTTACTTCAATTTTTATTGTACCTGAGTTTTTTAATGTACTTCACTCCCACCCTTCTACTAAGTTCAACCGTCCTCCACACAGATCCAAGACCGCATATACAGTCATAGTAAACTGTACGTTCCAAAAATATGTTCGCGTTTTCTACTGACGAAAGAGCTTTCAATATTGAATCATTTTCGCACCGGTACTGCCGTCCATTTGCCTACGTCGTATCCCGGTTTCCCCCACCAGCTTTTATTCGCCAGCTAGTGGCTGGGTTGTCTTAGCTCTTTTCTGAGAACATTAATTTCTGTTAGGAATTGGACGCCTACGTAATATTATACAACTGTTTAAAATAACTTAAATAAAAGGGCCTCGTTAAGTAATTAACTGTCACGTGATTTCCTCCCTTTCTACGACCCTACGACATAACCACTTGGACGGACAGTAGATAGTAGCCTATGTCTGAGTAATTTTATCTGTGCGGGTTGGGCAGAAGTGAAGATTAAATTTACAGTACGTAAGGTACTCTTTTAAATAGTAGGATAGAATTATTTCCACATGAGTTACTAGTACGAAGGACGAAACTGGTAATTGGGATTAGGTACAATAGTCTATAGTGCGATAATATGCACATTAGAACCTAAGCCTGTATGGAAATGAAGGGCCACCATTTTAAAAAATGTGTTTAAATATCCATATTATGATTATTTTTCAATTTAACTTCATTCCCTATATTGTACGCTAATGTGCTGTAGACAGTATAATATACACTGCATAATGAATATGTCCACAAGGACAGCTCAGTTCGTGAGTAAAAACACTCATTGTTAACACTGTGCTGTATTTTGATTAAACAAAAACATAATGAAAATGATCAAACTCAAAAGCTCAATATTTCTTAGTTTACGTAAATGGATGAACTACTTTTCTTCCCTCCTATACCTAGTAAAGTGATTTTTTTTTGTATATTACGCCAGTATCATCGAACTCCAGTCGTGGAAGGGGGTAGCAAACGGCGTTGATCCAGAGGTATAGGAAAGTTAATACTAAAATGTTAGTGAAAATAAAATGATGTCCCTGTACAATTATGGATGCAACTTTTTCTGTATTTTCAGTTTAAATGTTAGCAACTGCATAACCTTTTTTTCCATGCGTTCACGTACAAGTCTCCTTAAATTTCTCTCGTCTATAAATGACAGCTGATCTTTTTCGATATACCGTTAATTCAAATGCTATAAAGTTACACTGTACGCTTACAGACAACCTTAACGATGCTATTAATAGTAAATTCGTCACCATACAAATACAATTTGGACACTGCCCGAGGTACTGGTTTAAATTAGCATCGACTTGAGAACAAGGAATTGATGCAGGTGTACGGGCTTATTTAATAGTCTTCCATAGGGGCTATTTAGCTGTTGAAAAGACGCCTAAATGTATATTGAGTAGGTGATTAAAATGTCTCAAATTTATATCTCATCCAATTTTAAACAGGTTAAATCATTATAGGCTGTCCAGACTTCATCTATGTGATATTATTTCATACTTCCTTACAAAACTGGCTTTCCTAGCGTTCGCTCAGGGGTTATATAATAATAATAGTTTTATTTTCCCTGGCAGAGTTAAGGCTATCAGGCCTTCTCTTCCACTCAACCAGGATCTAATCACATACGAAAAATACATACCGATATACAAGTATTAACTTAAAAATAATAATACAATAATAATAATAATAATAATGATAATAATAATAATTCTTCAAAGAAAGGCAATGAATTCGACTAATTTGGATTTACAGTGTAAATTCAAAGAGAACACACAATTATTCCAAGACGAGGTAAGACAATAGGCCCATGTAAGATATAAATAAAACATTCAAATATATTCATAGTTATGTATTTGGAAACAATAATTGCCAAGCTTCGGGTTTTTAAGTTCGTTGTTATCCCGTTACTCTCGAGATATACCTTATCATTTTTCTTTTTCCTTTTATGTATAGGGGAGAGTTGGGTAGTATCGGACATCGGGTAATATCGGACAGTGAGTTTCTTTCATCTACCACCAGATGATACTACCTGAATGACATGGTTACGTTTCTGTGATGTCGCATACAGAAGCGTAACCATGTTATTCTGGCACTATCATCTAGTGGTACGGTAGATGAAAGAAACGCACTGTCCGATATTACCCGATGTCCGATACTACCCAACTCTCCCCTACAGTTAAAGTTCTTTATAAGATTAAAAAAAATGACTTTCTCCGTCTTCCTCGTATAAAAATTGGTTTAAAGAAATAAAATGATCGTTACTATTGACAGTGAATTTCGAACTGGCGGCTCAAGGTCACGTACAAAAGTACAAACCACGCATAAGTCACTGAACTGAAAACTGTGAACTGAAGCATTGATAATTCTGGCTGTCCCAGCTGACTTTAGTTGATGAGAATGGTCCAGGATTGGCGTAAGCACACGTGGAAAATGCAGTCCATTACTTGACTTTGAGCTGCCAGTTTAAAATACACAGATAATAGTCGTTGATCGTCCAGGCAATTCAGCTTTTCTTCCAGAAAATACTAAAGAAAGAAATTGAAGTTCAAGTGTTTCAAACACTAGAATTTGTTAAGCTTTAACAAAAAAAAAAAAAAAAAAAAAAAAAAAAGTGAGTTCATTATACCAAACGCTTTCGAAGATAATCAGTTTCTTTATGCCTCCTAAAATTGTACTGAAATGGACATGTAGGATTTCTGCAATTCACGATTCAAGTAGGCCACTTACTCCAATTCGCCAGGTCCTATTAACTCTTAAAATTTTATGCGAATAGCTTTTTTTAACTAACTATAGGCGATGTCAATAGTGTTTTAAAATGCACAGTAAGTAAATATTAATTAATTTATTTATTATTATTTATTTATTTATTTATTTATTATTAATATTTGTGTGCTGAACAACAGCCAGAGGCCAATTATAGTTCAGCACAATACACAAACAGAAGATACAAAGGTGCAAAACAAAAATAAATAATATCTTAAATAACAAAAACATACATAAATAAAATTGAGTACAAACAGTAAAAACTAATAATCAAAACGAAACTAAACCTTAAAAGGATCTAAATTGTGCCCATGCAAATTGGCATATTTTATGCATCTACAGACTGGAGAAAGTGATTTTGAATTTCGGTTATAAAATTTTTTGAAATCTTAAAACTTTTGTAGGAATACGAAGGCTGATATTGTTTATGATAGACTCACAATCAATATCACCCTTGATAACTTTGCAAAAAAATTGATAATCAAGATTTAGACGTCTAGCATAAAGGCTACAACAGTTAAAATATTTACAGGTAATATCATAGTTAAAGTCAGTGGAATTGGGTATATATCGAAAAGCACATAAGGAAATAAATTTTCGTTGAATATTTTCCAATTTAACCGAATCGGTTGAAGTAATGGAATTCCAGACTACAGATGCATATTCAAGTTTAGAGCGAACCAAAGTAAAGTATAGAATTAATAGTGACTCAGGAGTAGAAAAAGAATGGGTTATAGACCTTATTAAACCAAGCATTCTTATTGAATGATTATAAATATATTGAACATGATCGTGAAAGTATAATTTAGAATCGAGTAGTACACCAAGATCTTTTATAGAATTTTTCCTAATAATAATAATAATAATAATAATAATAATAATAATAATAATAATAATAATAATGGATTTATTTAACCTGGCAGAGTTAAGGCCGTAAGGCCTTCTCTTACACTCAATCAGGATTAAAACTTCCTTACACAATTGAACATACAACTGAATCGGAATTAAGTAATTACATACTGATAAAATTTAGGTACATAATGAGATCAAAAGAGGTAGTTACATAAAAATTTACCTCATAAAATAAAAATACACATAGTGGAATACATATTAATGTTGTTAGAATCAAATACTAATCACATAAAAACAGAAGCCGATAATTCAATAAAAAAAGTGCACAGTAAAATAAAAATAAAGACATTAGTATACATATTAGTATTAGATTACAATTAAGTAGGATTCACATAATTAAACCAGAAACCAACAATTAAATAAAATGTACACAAAAACAGATTAATAATAATAAAAAAACAACACAATGGGATATATATTGGCGTTAAGTGATAAATAAACACGATTTACATGATTGCACAATAAAAATAAGAAACAAAAAAATAAAAATAAATACAGTAGAACACATTCCATTAAATATTTGCAACCCGTTACGTCTGGCAACTCATCATAAGATATTTTTCTAATTTACATTTAAAGGAAATTAAAGTTCGGTAGCCCTTGACTTCAGGCGGCAGAGAATTCCAGTGACGAGAAGTAGCAACAGTGAAAGATGAAGAATAAAGAGATGGTCTGTGGAGTGGTATTTCTAGCGTGTTATATTGTGACCGAGTATTTAAGTTATGATACCGAGAAAGACTGTGGAATCGGACAGATAAGTAAGAGGGAGTAGAGGTTACGGTTATGGAAGCGTTGCTTCTTTGAGACAATACTATGTCTACGTACAATTTTCACATGAACCTGAATGAGAAAGAATACATTATCGTCGGTTTACAAGCAAAACACAGCAAGTCAAAAATATTACTTCTGAGAAAATGGCGTGTGAACATTCTTGACAAAACTGAATCATGAAAATATCATTTTTAGCAAGTTGTTTTCTTTTATATGAATTTTATTTTTCAATTCTACATTATATACGTCTTTTTCTCAGAAGTTGTATTTTTGACTCAATGTGTTTTGCTTGTAAACCGACGATATGATATGGAATGTTTCTCGTGTTTTCGGTACAGTTGACTACACAATGTTTGTAATGTCATTATCGTATAGAATTGTACTGCTGTATTTTTCTTGCTTTTCCAGATAAAGTTTTAGTTTACTAGTTTTTTTTTTTAATCTGGCGAGTTTATTGTTCACATTGCTGGGTATATAATATACAGAGTGTCCCAAATTGATGTATATACTCTTTGAAATCCTATTTCACAGCAAAGAAATGAGATAGAAATACGATTTTTTTATGATTCAGAAGGCAGTGGAAAGCATGAAAACATGTTCATCTGTTTACAAACACGGAGGTGCAATTATCTTTCGATGAACTTCAGTGGCTAGTGAAATGTTATTGGAAAGTGAAAAGTTGAGGTTCAACGAAGTTCGAGGGTTGAATTTGGAACACAATCACCAACAAGGTTAACTATCTCAAGAATCCAAGACAAGTTTAAAGTCGACGGAACGGTGCAAAATGTGTTAAAAGGGCGGTGCGGAAGAAAGAGAAGTTTCACCGATAACGAGAGTGTTGATGCAGTCATGCAGGCTTTTGTACAATCCCCAAAGAAGTCAATGAGGCAATGTTCTCATGAGATTGGTATCAACAAAGCCAATGTTCATGGAATTTTGCGAGCTCAAAAATGCAAGCCTTACATTCCGAGACCTTTCCACGCACTAAATGAAGACGACCCAGAGATGGATAGGACGAAGAGGAAGTGCTGCGGAGTTCCCGCCTCGATCTCCGGATTTAACCCCTCCAGACTTCTACCTATGGGGAGCTCTAAAGGACACAGTGTACACAAAACCACAAACACTGAAGGAACTGAGAGTTTATATTGAACATGCCTGTAATGGTATTGCATTAGCAACAATCCAGTTGGTATGTCGCTCTTTTGTACGTCGTTGTTGGGAGTGTACTGTGCCAGAAGGGGGCTATTTTGAACATGTACATGCTTAAGAAAAAATCGTATTTCTTTCTCATGTCGTTCCTGAGAAATAGTGTTTCAAAATGTGTATAGGCTACATCAATTTGGGACACACTGTATTTTTTAACATAAATAACAATATTCCCTAACTTGTTCTATGGTTCTGAGAAAATTGGTTATGAAATGAGGCAAATTTAACTTTACAGTGCTAGAGCTTTCCAAACACTCTTAAGTAGATATAGATCTTATAATAATAGTCTCCGAGATTTTCTGTGTCACTTGATGTAAAACGCTCGGTATTATTTTGAAACTTCTATCAATTAGTATGTCAGCTGAAATTAAGTTATTTTCTTCAAGAGGTATGTGGTCAAATAGTGTGAACACATGTCAGTACCGTACGTACGGTATTTTAACTTGGAGTACATGTCACATTGCATGTTTTACAGACATCAGTGTTAGAGCATCCATTGTCTTTAGTGTGTCCTTGCGCCTATTCATCAAGATGAAGGCAGCAACACAATTCTGAAGGATATCCAGTATAATTTAGCACTGTGTGTTTTATTATATAAACGAATTCAATTCATCATAATATATGCGTAGCTGTTTATAAAATATGGCAACCGGTTAAGCTTTTCACAATAAAAATATTTATCAGTTTGCTATGAAATATAGGAACAGACATCCACACCAAGAAATTATGTACTAAAACTAATAATTTACCGACTATAAATGGAAGTAAAGTTTAACGATGCCGTATCAACTGTGAGCTGCTCTAGCGTAGAAATGATCGTATTAAAATAGTTTATTATGTGGCGTATTAAAAGTAACTATACTATTAAAACTAAGACTAAGTATATGATTATGTCTCGTGTCCAGATTATTGTACGAAATGGAAGTATAAAAATTGGAGATTTATCTTTCGAAGAGGTGGAAAAATTCAAATATCTTGGACCAACAGTAACAAATATAAATGACACTCAGGAGGAAATTAAAAGCAGAATAAATATGGTAAAAGCGTGTTATTATTCGGGTGAGAAGCTTTTGTCATCTAGTCTGCTGTCGAAAAATCTTAGAGTTAGAATTTATAAAACAGTATATTACCGGTTGTTCTGTATGGTTGTGAAACTTGGAATCTCACTTTGAGAGAGGAACAAAGATTAAGGGTGTTTGAGAATAAGGTTCTTAGGAAAATATTTGGGGCTAAGAGGGATGAAGTTACAAGAGAATGAAGAAAGTTACACAATACAGAACACCATGCATTGTATTCTTCACCTGACATAATTAGGAACATTAAATCCAGACGTTTGAGATGGGCAGGGTATGTAGCACGTATGGGCAAATCCAGAAATGCATATAGAGTGTTAGTTGGGACGCCGGAGGGAAAAAGACCTTTGGGGAGGCCGAGACGTAGATGGAAAGATAATATTAAAATGGATTTGAGAGAGGTGGGATATGATGATAGAGAATGGATTAATCTTGCACAGGACAGGGACCGATTGCGGGCTTATGTGAAGGCGGCAATAAACCTGCGGGTTCCTTAAAAACCATTTGTAAGTAAGTAAGTACTATTAATATTAGTGTTAATGTGTTAAAAGTAAATAACTTTCAACTCTTCAAAGAATTTATGAACGATGCGGGGTTTACACTTAAATCAATTATTCCCAATTTATTCTGATTTTATTAATAGGTCTTTAAGAAATATTAATACCAATATTGCAGTTAGTAGAAAAATTTATATTGTAGCAAATCTACAAACAAAACAAAAATCACTTTTAACATCTGTACCATACATTATTTCTATGTGAAATGTCTTCGATCTAAATAAAGAATTGGTGGAATGGACATTATCCTGAAGCCATTTGACTTCGGTTGCCATGGAAATGCTTACATCATATTAGATAAACTCAACAATGTCAACGAGTCAGTTCTTCTACTCAAGCGTAGTAAGTATATATATATATATATATATATATATATATATATATATACTCGTATACATAATATACTTGGAAGAGTTTATTATAATCTAAGATGGGGGTTACAATATATTATATTGATGGTTGTGGTTTAACATGGACGCAAAACAGACGTATGCTCGATATATGCGTAAATATATAAAGTTAATACAACATAGGCCTAACTCACATACAGATGAAATAATCATAACAATATTTACGGGATATTCTCGTGTGCTTAGATCCAATACACAAGTTAATTTTTAATTGTTTGTGGCTCAAAAACAATTCTTTAATTGTCCTCTCAATGATGCACTCTCATTTTTATAACATTTATTATTATTATTATTATTATTATTATTATTATTGTTATTATTATATAACTTTTCGGTATGCAAATAAATGTTTCAATATTACGTATCTTTGGATCAAATTTCTGCACATATATTTATACCCATTCATTAAGAATTCTTGTCTAATTAATTAGATCTATAACTTATTCTTTTTCTACTCCTATGTGTCTATTAATTTTATACTATGCATTGGTTAGATCCAAGCTTGAATATGCATCTGTTGTATGGAACTCCATTACTTCCACTGACTCGGCTGAACTGGAGAATATTCAGAAAAAATTATTTCCTTGTGTTCTTATAGATTTTTATCTAATTCCGATTATAAATATGACATTAATTGCAACTATTTTAATTGCTGTAGTCTATTTACCGGACGTCAGGATCTTGATTATTTATTTTTTATAAAGTCATTAAAGATGATATTGATTCTGAATCATTCATAAGCAATATCAGTCTTCGTATTCCTGTTAAAGGTTTAAGATTTCATAAATTTTTTTATAACAGAAATTCTAAATCTCTCTCTCCGGTCTGCAGATGTATAAAATATGCTAATTTGCATGGATTGAACTTGGATCCATTTAATATGTAGTGCCTATACTTTTTGAGTTTTACGTCAGTTATTATTAATATGCCTTTTGTTCTTTGTAGTACTATTTATATGATTTCATTCTTCATTTATATGATTCCATTAATTAATTTGTCATTATCATTTTATTTAATTGCTATTATTTCAATTATTCCATTGTATTTTTATTATAATTTATATTATTTCTAATTTTTTTTACATTCTTTGTTCTGAACTATAATTGGCCACTGGCTGTTGTACAGCACATTAAATGTAAGTAAATAAAAAAATAAAATAAAATCATCACCATCATCAATTTTGAATCTATTTACACAGAGTAAAAATGAGGACTTAAGTAGGTAAATAAAAAAATGAAGGCAGAATAAAACTTTAACACGTTACAATGTACTTTCACGACAATCGTAAAGAGTTTTTCCTTCCAGATAGTAATTTCCATGAAATTTACCTCATTAAAATGTAGATAAATGGTTATTACTCCTGTGTTAATGCGTCCAAATTTCGACAACCAATTAAACTAGTCAAAAGTCTCACAGTACCTCCAGCTTTGGGAAAGCATTCAGATTTCGGCATCTTGAAATACCGCATTTTATAACGCATTCTGTCAAATTTGTACACGTTTAACAGCTATAAAACGGTGAGATGCGGCACCGATGTCCCTCCCTAAAAGTGACGACACCTGCCTCAGACACCGAGGGTTGTACTCTGCTACAAAGACCCCGTTCCAAATGGACTATCAGAATACTTCTACATAATTAGCAGGTAAAAAGGTGTTCAGTCCATAAACATTTATGACTCTTAAATGAAAACAACCTGTGACCCATATCCGTTCCTAGTTCTCTCGGTGCTTTGTTTTTTCGTTTTTAACAATTTTACCAGCCACACAAAACTATGCCATGTGGCTTGCTAGCAAATAGGAAAGAATTTGAAAGTAATAAGTAACAGCACCTCGATGGCTTTGCTCCCGAGACGTAGATTAAAGAAAATCGGATTGTAGTTTCTAATATCACTTTACACAATGATCTCAATTAAATATCTATTTGGTCGTGCCGGATAATAAAACTTTCTTATTTACGTCATGGGGAAACCCAAGGTGTTAAAGGTATAAAATAGTTCCGATTATGTTTCTTCGAAGTGTCTCTTCGCATTTTATGGGCTTTTAAAATGTAATTTAGGATATTATGAGTTTTTTTATAAGGAAAGGAAAGCTTGTAACATGGTAAAGTATTTATATACGTTTGATAACAAAGCTACAAATATTAGGTAATATTTTCAAAAGTTTAATGACTAAACATCTGCGATTTACAATTACAAAACATGATCATAATCAGACAGTCATAAAAATTAATTAGTGAAACAATTTATACTACAGTATTTTGAAACTTTCTAATAATTAGTGCATTATTGCAAGTTGGTTTTATTTCTTCAAATTTGTTCTTAAATACACGGAGAATATTTAATGAAATGATAACGAACATGTTATAATTTTTTTCATATATATCATACCATATCATATCATATCATATCATATCATATCATATCATATCATATCATATCATATCATATCATATCATATCATATCATATCATATCATATCATATCATATCATATATCATATCATATATCAAATCATATCATATCATATATCATGTCATATCATATTATATATCATTACGTATCATATGTCATATCATATCATAGTTGCTCTTGTGTGTTATTTATTGGCTTGAATTAAGTTACTTAAGTACTGTATTTAGTAAACTCTTCTTTTAAATTTTGTTATATTATTGGCTAAGACCACACTGTACACGAGCCTGGCTCTTATGGTAGTGGCTAGAAACATTTTTGTTTTATAATTTTAATTTGTACTCGCTAGCTAGCTAGTTAAGTAAATTAAAATAAAATATCATATCATATCATATCATATCATATCATATCATATCATATCATAACATATCATATCATATCATATCATAACATATCATATCATATATCATATCATATCATATCATATCATATCATATCATATCATATCATATATCATATCATATCATATCATATCATATATCATATCATATCATATCATATCATATCATATCATATCATATCATATCATATCATATCATATCATATCATATCATATCATATCATATATCATATCATATTATATTTTTAAGTTCATATTTGTATACCGGTATGTATTTTTTCTGTATGTGGTTTGATCCTGGTTGAGTGGAAGAAAAGGCCTGATGGCCTTAACTCTGCCAGGGAAAATAAAACTATTATTATTATTATTATTATTATTATTATTATTATTATTATTATTATCATATCATATCATATCATATCATATCATATCATATCATATCATATCATATCATATCATATATCATATCATACCATATCATATATCATATCATATCATATCATATCATATTATATCACATCATATCATATATCATATCATATCATATATTCATATCATATCAATATAATATTAATAATGATATAATAATATGATAAATAAAGGATATAAGATCCTAGGTAGACCTATTTTAACCTATGGCAACGCATCCTGGACTATACGTAATTGTGATAGGTCCAGAACTGTGGCTAGCGAAATAAAATTTTTACGTCGTACAGGACGTTGTACTGTAGGTACACGAGTAGATAAAAGAAATGTTATAGGTACACGACCAGATAAAAGAAGGAATGTCGACATATTGGAAGAGTACACAAATAAATAAATAAATAAATAAATAAATAAATAAATAAATAAATAAATAAATAAATAAATACATATGACATAATAATCCTATTTTATAATATCAGATCGTACTTTCAGCATCTGCGCCTGAGGATCTTCATTACACAACCGACAAATGTTTGTTCGGAAGAAGACGAGATGATAATAACAATAATGCAATCAGATTTTAAACAATTATACCGGACAGAAGCGCTCTCTTTTAGAAACCGGATGCATGTTGTTCAGATGTCTCTCTGTGCGTACCTATTTTTGTTAAAATCAGTTTGGTCACAAAAAAGTCCTTTAGGGGAAAGCAAACGCACACGCAAGATGCCCACTTCCCCAGGCTTTGTCTCCTCGGAAACCAGCCTAATAAAAGGGTAGTTGAGACGTAAAGGATTCGGTCAGAGTCGCATACAAATCTACATTCATTAAGCATGATGTCCACCGAGTGGCCCTTACCACCCAGCTATGTAACACTGCAGGCCCCTATTTGGAATAAAAGTGTCTGGAAACTCATATACCACAGCGCATACAAAAGCTCTATTCACAGGTGGGCGTGTCCTGAAACGAGAAGGCCAGCTGAATAGAGACAGCCTCCATATCAATATAGTCGTGTACTTCCGTTTGCAACAAGAATAGATGGCGTAAAAAAGCAATGTAGATCTGAAGTTCTAAGAATTATGATTTATAACTCAATTCAAACGGCCATTTGCTTTATATCGGATGCACAAAAAAGTAAACAGGTTGTTTAAAAATGCTGGCTCTGCTCATGATTATCTATCTGCAACGGAAGTCAGTCTAGAAACAAAATTTAGTAGCGAAAGAATTTATTTTTCATCGTATGTGCCTTAACGCTAACACGCTGGTTTTTCAACCATGTTGCACGGTTTTGAACCCCGATATGGTCGTCATAGAATCTGTAGTAGCCAAAGCAGATATTGGAGAATTTTTCTCAGGGTACTCCAGTTTCCTTCTTTCATTCCACTAATACTTCTTACTTCCCCCTCATTTTATCTATCATCTCCAACAGTTAAAATAAAGTTAGGATAAAATGTTTAGGGTGGTACGGATTTGCTGTGATGATAGGCCTTACTTACTTACTGGCTTTTAAGGAACCCGGAGGTTCATTGCCGCCCTCACATAAGCCCGCCATTGGTCCCTATCCTGAGAAAGATTAATCCAGTCCCTATCATCATATCCCACCCCCCTCAAATCCATTTTAATATTATCTTCCCATCTACGTCTCGGCCTCTCCAAAGGTCTTTTCCCCTCTGGCCTCCCAACTAATACTCTATATGCATTTCTGGATTCGCCCATACGTGCCACATGCCCTGCCCATCTCAAACGTCTGGATTTAATGTTCCTAATTATGTCAGGTGAAGGATACAATGCGTGCAGCTCTGCGTTGTGTAACTTTCTCCATTCTCCTGTAACTTCATCCCTCTTAGCCCCAAATATTTTCCTAAGAACCTTATTCTCAAAAACCCTCAATCTCTGTTCCTCTCTCAAAGTGAGAGTCCAAGTTTCACAGCCATACAGAACAACCGGCAATATAACTGTTTTATAAATTCTAACTTTTAGATTTTTTGACAGCAGACTAGATGACAAAAGCTTCTCAACCGAATAATAACTGGCATTTCCCATATTTATTCTGTGTTTAATTTCCTCCCGAGTGTCACTTACATTTGTTACTGTTGCTCCAAGATATTTGAATTTTTCCACCTCTTCGAAGAATAAATCTCCAACTTTTATAGTTCCATTTCGTACAATATTCTGATCACGAGACATAATCATATACTTAGTCTTTTCGGGATTTACTTCCAACCCTATCTCTTTACTTGCTTCAAGTAGAATTTCCGCGTTTCCCCTATTCGTTAGTGGATTTTCTCCTAACATATTCACGTCATCCGCATAGACAAGAAGCTGATGTAACCCGTTCAATTCCAAACCCTCTGTGTTATCCTGAACTTTCCTAATGGCATATTCTAGAGCAAAGTTACAAAGTAAAGGTGATACTGCATCTCCCTGCTTTAGCCCGCAGTGAATTGGAAAAGCATAAGATAGAAACTGGCCTATACGGACTCTGCTGTAAGTTTCACTAAGACACATTTTAATTAATCGAACTAGTTTGATGATAGGCCTACAGGTTTTAAATAAGTTCGCACTACGGTCCCTGTGGTTTTTCAAGTCAACTCTTCCAGGTTTCAGTCAGGAAGATTCGCCTCTCAAATAATGTTTTAAATATCATTTTTTGTGAGTCTTTTCACATCCCTATTAATTGGACGTTGTTTGGAAGAACAACTTAACTTCAGTGTGACCCAGTCATAGGCTTAATTTTATTTATACAACAATTTGTAATATGTATTTTAATGTGAGATTGGTACGTAAGTGGCGTTCACCAATAACGTTCCTCACAACAGAAACAGAAGAAAAGCAACACAACAATAAAACACATGAAAAAGCTTATGTTCACGAAACTCGTACGTTTTAAGTCTAAATGGCAATCAGAAGATTCTGACCCTTAATTTTGAAAGAAAGTAAGGAAAGAATAGTCACACACTTCATTACTCGTAACTGTATACAAGTCCAATGGATAATGTATTTACATTAACATCTCCTAATTTTCAAGCGAGTGCTTTCTTTTATTTATATCATAATCATAAATCACATTTTATGAAGGTGTCTGAAGCCAACATGAAAACCATCGATTGCTTTTTATGAAGGTATCTAAAGCCAACATGAAAACCATCGATTGCTTTTTATGAAGGTATCTAAAGCCAACATCAAAATGATCGATTACTTTTTATGAAGATATCTGAATTCAGTATTTTATATAAAAACAATCGGTTACTTTTTATGAACGTATCCGAGGTCAACAGCTTATATAAAAACCACAAATTACAATTTATGAAGGTATCTGAAGCCAATATCAAAACCATCGATTACTTTTTGTGAAGGATCTGAAGCCAGTATTTTATATCAAAATAATCGGCTACTCTTTATGAACGTGTTTGAGGTCAACAGTTTATATCAAAACCACCAATTACATTTTATGAAGTTATGTGAAGCCAACAACAAAACCATCGATTACTTTTTATGAAGGTATCTGAAACCAATGATTTATATCAAAACCATCAATTAAATTTTATAAAGGCAGGCTAAACCCAACAATTTACATAAAAACTGTCGATTACTTTTTACGAAGGTATCTGAAGCCAACAGTTTATACCAAAACAATCGATTACTATTTATGGACGTATCCGAGGTCAACATTTTATATCGAAACCAACAATTACATTTATGAAGGTATCTGAAGACAACATCGAAACCATCGATTACTTTTCATGAAGATATCTGAAGCCAATAGTCCATATAAAAATAATCGATTAGTTTTTATGAACCTATCTGAGATCAACAGTTTATATCAAAACCACCTATTACATTTTGTGAAGGTATCTGAAGCCAACATCAAATCCTTCGATTATATTTATGAAGGTATCTGAAGCCAATGGTTTATATCAGAACCATCAACTGCATTTTATGAAGGTATTTAAACTCAACAATTTACATAAAAACCGTCAATTACTTTTATGAAAGTATCTCAAACCAATATTTTATGTCAAAACTATCGATTACTTTTATCAACGTATCTGAGGTAAATAGTTTATACGAAAACAACCAATTACCTTACTAAATGTAGCTACCTGAAGGCAACATCAACACCATCGATTACTTTTTATGGAGGTATCTGAAGCCAGTAGTTTATATTAAAAACACCAATAAAATTACATTCTATATAGGTATCCGAAGTGAACAGTTTTTATGAAAACCATCCATTAGGCCAACTTTGTATGAAGGTATCTTGAAGCCAATAGTTTTATACAAGTGATCTCGAGTCTTCAGGGTAATAAAACAACGCATCAAAAAAGCAATTAGAGCAGGAAGTTATGCGGAATTCAAAATTCAGAATTTAAGCATGTAACAGCTGAGGTTATTTTTCGAAACATAAAAACATATTACAAAATTCTTTTAGAAGCTGCTCCTATTTGTTCACTTATGCCACATCTCGTTGGTTTCATTGTAAATTAATAACACAGAGATAAGGCTTTTTTATGAAGTGAACGGTTTGGAGAGATTCAAAATAAGTACAAAGCGTGTTATACAGTTTCATACTGCGTTTCTTTTTTCCCCTTTAGACAAATATAATCGCTGCAAAATTATTCTAGTAGTCTCTGTGGAGAAGGAATAACACGACTCTAGTAAGTAAAATAAAAATGAAATTGATATCGCAACTCCAGAAACGACTTCATGGTTAGGAATTACAAGTCATGCTACAATATGCAACATATCACGCTAAAATAATGACTGACAATTATTCTTATTTCTTAGAGGCGAACTTGTTACATGAGCCAATTTAAAAAGGGTGAAGAGAATAACTCACTGAATGAGATAAAACAGTGGTGTAGGGAAGTTGAACAAATGCCAAATATACAGAAATAATATATTTTCGCAGGAAACTCTAGGATCAACTAAAAAGTGAACGACTTTTAAGCCTGTACGCATATTATCACACTCAGGTACTTAGTGTCACCGAAGAACCTTAAAATATCGGTATCACTAACATGACAAATATTTTCTCATACGTTCTACGTGATTCATTGAAGTTCAGCTCTTTTATCGTGTCACAAAATATGTTACCGCTTGAGTAGAGGTAAACTTACCGATGTATCGACACCATATTGGTACAGTATTAATATAATATAGATCTCGATTTGTCAATGAGAAGTAAATATATATATAGATATTAAAGTGCGTAAGATTTCCTGATGATATGGCATTGTTAGCAGAAGAGGAGATGATACTAAGGGATACGTTACTGTTTAGAGCTGAATGACAGCTGTGAACAGTATGTGATGAAGATAAATATAAACACGACGAAGACAAAGGTTGTCGCAAGAAAAATGAAGGAGGTAAACTTCCGAATTTTAAATGAGGCAGTAGAGCAAGTGAACAGCTTCAAATAATTGGGGTGTAGTACTATAAGCAGTAACATGAGCTGCTGTCAGGAAGTCAAAAGGAGGATAGGAATGGCAAAGGAATCTTTTAATAGAAAAAGAAGCATCTTCTGCGCACCTCTGGAAAAAGGACTAAGGAAGAGACTACTAGTCAAGTGCTTTGTGTGGAGTGTGGCATTGCATGGAGAAGAAGCATGGACATTACGACGAAGTGAAGAGAAACGAACAGAAGGATTTGAAATGTGAATATGGAGAAGAATGGAGCGTGTGATGTGGACAGACAGAATGAGGAATGAAGCTGTGTTGGAAAGAGTGGGTAAGAAAGAATAATGCTGAAAATGATCAGGAAGAGGAAAATAAATTGGTTGGATGACTGGTTGAGAAGAAACTGCCTACTGAATGATGCACTGGAAGAAATGGTGAATGAGAGAAGAGTTCAGAGCAGAAGAAGATATCAAATCGTCACGTGAATGCAAGAACTAGGTAACTCTAAATTTGCGTTTTTTAGTTACGTCTTTTATAGCATAGCAAAAATCGCACAAAATGTAATGCAAGAACTAGGTAACTGATCGAACGATACCAGCGACATCTATTTTCCAATATAACAAATAGGTACAAGAAAACAAGACATCACAATCTACTACGAGTATATACAGTCACGAAGCTTGAGTTTTGAGGCTGCTAGAAACAATAGACTGTGACGGTACTATTTTTCATTGCCTGTAATGAGGCGATATTAGCGATCCTAATGGTAAGCAACTATCTAATGTTTGCATATTTACTACGTATTGAGCTTCGTGACTGTATATACTAGACTGTGAAGACATTTTCCTTAGTGCAATAAAGAAGTAAATAGGCAATGTCACAAAATATGAAAAATCAAGTCACCTAGTTCTTGCATTCAGGCGACGAAATTATAGACGACATAAAGACATGTGGTTCATCTGCGCAGACTAAGAGGAAGACAGAAAATATGAAAGACTGGAGAATGCTGGATTTGGAGTGAAAGACCTGCCCATGGGTAGAACACTTATGTATCAATATGAATAATAAACAAATATACAATACAATACAAAAATGAGTGTTTACGGCTTTCTGAAAGACAAAGAGGAAGGCAGAAAATAGGAAAGACTGGAGAATGTTGGGTTTGCAGTGAAAGACCTTGGGCAGAACACTATGAATGAATGTGGCCTGAATAGTGAACATTCACAGATTTAAAAAAGGAACACATGTAGCGGTCGAATACTCATAACCATTGTTTATGAAGGGGCGATAATTTAAAATTCCAACGGCAAACGTTGAGAATTACGTGGAAATTGATGTACTTTCATTTTATAAATCAGACGTTACTACAACTTGTCAGTACAAAAAAATTCTCAATTTCGACGGTTACGCAATCATAAAGGAGAACTTAGGCTTGTAAGTGGCATGCCAGCGACGTTTCCCTGCCGAATGTGCGTGAATGCTACTGGAAGGCCGGGCCAAGGCTCTCGGTGGCCAATAGGAACACAACGGGTGCATTTCTAGGATAAAACGAAACTTCCTCTGCAATGTAATTGACCGAGTTTACAATAGAAGGCATGCAATGTAATGAAGATAATTGGATATTATGCAAGGACCATTGTTCCATTTATAATTTGAACATTGTTCAACGCAATTTTGTAACGTATATATGCGGCACTTGAGACTACGAGAAGAATTGGAGCATTATGCTTAAACACGAGTTTTGCATGAACAACATTATTGTTATTATTATTATTATTATTATTATTATTATTATTATTACTATTATTATTATTATTATTATTATTATTATTATTATTATTATTATTATTATTATTATTACTGTAATTGGCCTTGTGCTGTTGTTTTTGCACGTTAATATTCTAAATAAATAAATAAATAAATAAATAAATAAATAAAATAAATTATTATTATCATTATTATCATTATTATTATTATTATTATTATTATTATTATTATTATTATTATTATTACTGTAATTGGCCTTGTGCTGTTGTTTTTGCACGTTAATATTCTAAATAAATAAATAATAAATAAATAAATTAATTAATTAAATTATTATTATCATTATTATTATTATTATTATTATTATTATTATTATTATTATTATTATTATTACTTTTTTATCGCAGCAAGGAAATTCATCTTGTAATACTTGTTAAAATGAGGGGAAAATTACGCAAAAATAGTTGTCTTCAAGAGTTATACCATAATTTGCCTGCTTTGTTCTCTTGAATCTTGAGTGTGATCGCTCTTTAGTAGTAGTAGTAGTAGTAGTAGTAGTAGATTTATTTCCACTGGCAGGCTTAAGGCCATAAAGCCTACTCTTCCACTCAATCAGTATTGGAACAATAGCAATACATTGGCAGAAATACAGGAAAAATATACAATAATAATAATAATAATAATAATAATAATAATAATAATAATAATAATAATAATAATAATAATAATAATAATATGAAAACAAGTTTAGTTAAATGTAATTCTAAAAATCAAACAAATTATAGTAATGGGAATCGAATTGTTAAAATAACAAAGAAAATTTATATATTAAAAATAAAAATCATTTATTAGAAAAAAATATATATTTTGGGGAAGCTCACAGTCCAAGCAGTCTATATGACAACCGGGTTTTGAAGTTAGTAAATGTCTGACAGACCCTTAAGGTATGAGATAGGGAGTTCCAATGACGAGAAATTGAAACGGTGAATGATGAAGAGTATCGGGAAGTGTTATGATGAGGTACACTCAATGTACCGGTGATCTGAGATCAAGTATTTATGTTATGGTTGGAGCATAAATACACAAGACGAGACGACAGATAACTTGGGGCAGGTGAGCAGAATTTGAAATAGAAGAGAAAGACAGTGTAAAGTTCTGTGATCGTTTAGCCAGAGCCAAGATAAAGATTCGAAAAATGGTGAAATATGATCGTATCGTCGGACATTGCACACATATCTTATACACATATTATGAAGACGTTGTAATTTGTTCGAGAGTTCGGTGCTTAAGTCAGTGAACAACACGTCACAACAGTCAAAGTGCGCCATTACGAGTGTTTGAACCAATGTTTGTTTCAGTGGCGCGGGAAAGAAATGCTTGAACCGGCTTAACGAGTGAATGGACGAGCAGATTTTTTTACAAGTGTGCTTTACTTGGTAAGGTACATGTACCAAATAACGCCACCTCAACACTTAAGTCACTGTTGCTCTGGAAATAAGTTATGTACGAACACAAAAATTATGATACAGAAACTTTAATTTTATCTTCAGAAAATAGCACAACGAAAATGGTGGTATTATATATTGGAGAAGAATTATAACGCAAATAGGAAAACTTTGTATACCGGCGTTATTAGGAACATCTTATCCAATTAACGCTATCTATTTTCTAGTAACCTATATACTTATAATTATTAATGAATTATTTTTCCTAAGCAACACAAATTGAACTAAGCAACTACATTTGCGTTTCTGTTAATAAAAGGTACAAAATCACTCAATACTAGTGATATATTCTTGATCTGAAGCTGAAACATCAGATGGATTAGGAAAATATAACTTATTTTCCGGTAACTTCTTACTTTCAAAACAGAGACGAGAGACAGTAGAAATTTATAAACATAAAAGCATTAACCTTAGTTAAATATGAAGGTTTTCCTAAAGTAAAACAAAAAATTAAGAGTTTGATAAGGTATTGAACCAATATCATCACTGCACATTCTGGACATTTCAAAGTTGAAAGGTTAGTGTTTTTCCTGATATTTTCACACTAATCACGTAAATACCTCACATAATATGAATATATAAGAGCAATGAAAATACTATTAAAAACTGAGGACTATCGTTAAACAAATGAGTACCGTACTAACATAACCTAAAATTTTATATCTAGACCTTTAAAGCCACGTGGCGTTAAAGTGCTACTGAGTACTTGATAACATTACATGCCTGTTTCTCTAACATTTTCAAATATTATAGATAGCAAATACTTTCTCTGCATAGAAGAATGTTTAAGGATCACGAAGATACATAGTTTAATATAAGCTTAGTTATTATTTGCTCAACACACAGAATAAAATATTGCCTCTTACCTTGATATAAGAACAGCCATTCACTATCAACACACAACAGCAAAATGGTGGAATATCATGTAACTCGTAAATGTCAGCGGACAGCTAGTAACTCATTTCATCACTGCATGGCAAGCGAATGCAGGCTACAGTAGTGCACTATCAAAATCTGGTGTCGTATCAAGAAGTAATATGGTGGCGTTAAAGATATACATGGCGTTATTTGTCTCAGGGACCTTAATTTCAACGTAATTCGTTGTCAAAATATTTTCTTAGATTTTTAACTATAGGTGAGTGAGTAAGGAATTTCACTATTACTAAGCGTAATGACTGGAATTTGACTGTCGTTCAAAGTGTTCGGCAGTCTTCAATTTTTCGTATTTTGTTTTTATTTCTAGGTGCCTTTGTGTAGTCTAGCTGTAATAAATATAGATTACACTGATGTAACAACTATAAAACATTACTTAATTATATTAATGCAGTCGAAAGTAAACACATCAACTCAAGACATAATGATGTGATCCCTATCCGTGGAATGTTTCGGCCACATGTTGTGTCACTTTCTGAAAGATTTGTAATGCTAAGCCTGCTGTACTAGGCTCCGTTTTATAGTCCTACTATTTTATGTCCACGTAACATATTTGAAAGGCTTAACATATATCTTCCCCTTTATTTTACGAATATATTTACAGTAGAATTCCACCGAATTCGGCTCCGCACAAAGTAGAAAAAAGAGTTGTTTTGTTAGGTAGTAATATGCCTTTCTGGCGACCAGTGCCGTATTAGATATACAGGCAATAAAATACAATCGGAAAAGGGGAGTTCATTTGTTAGCTGCGAAAATATATTACGAAGCACTTCTTTGTCTGTTACGTCTAATGCACATTTTATGTACTGGTACTCGGTAATTGAACATAAAATCTCTGAATGCATTCCCTGCTACGAAATGTCCTGACGCTTTAATTACATAAAATTCGGGAATGTATACGTTTATGTGATGTCGGCCCTTTACGTCTTCAGCCGTGAAAATACCAAGAATTGTATTTCATTATAATTTCCAAGCAGATGTGAGTCGGAAAATAATTGTTCTTTATTTTCTGGTGCTTATACTTTTGAGACATGTTGTTCTACAATTAGCAGTAAACATAATTATTATCCTGTTTTGTATATTTTATTAATATTTACTTAATGAAGACTTTGAAACACAATACAATGATATTTTTATTAAAATATTTAATTAACTTGATTCTAGTCAAGGAATGAATGTCACTTTAATCTTCGCTTGTTAAAGCTACAGAGCACAAAAAGGATTTTCTGTGGTGGAATATAAATTTTATTTTAACAGAAATGTGTCTCTTCACCATCTCTGATATCGAAAAGCATATTTCATCATATTGTCTGTCAATATACAACGATTTCATCTAAGTTATTGTTCGAATTATACCCACATTCATTTTTGTACAACTGATTTGATCTTAGAATGATATAAATGAAATGTAAAATTTTTGCTCAAAGCATTATTATTATTATTATTATTATTATTATTATTATTATTATTATTATTATTATTATTATTATTATTATTATTAAACTTCATAAGCTATGGAAGTATATGAAGGAGAAGTTTGGGAGATGTGTTGCAAAATGGAAGGCAGGAATTGTCACTGGCCAGAGGTCCGACAGTTGATGTGTGACACTAAGTTCAGGTCAAAACTGCGTGTTCTTGAACTCGAAGCCTGGGATACATTTGTACTAGTGTCAACTAGGTTTTTAGGAAATTATCGAGCTGATATTTATGCTGAGCTAGTATATAAATACTTGGAGCATTTCAGAATCTAGATTGTCGCATGTAATCAAAAATTCACTTTCTTCATTCACACCTTGAATTTTTTCCATCAAATCTCGGAGCTGTATATGACGAACATGGTGAGGGGCTCCATATCAGAGTGCTGCATTGGAGTTAAATCGCTCGCTTTAACATATACATATACGTCAACATATATGCCTAACTTGGAGCCAGGCCATAAAGGGAAAACATTAAAGGAGGAAGGTTCGATCCGGTGCTGTGGATTGAATTCGGCGTAGCTCAGTGGTCAGAGCGCTTGGTACGTAGAACCAAGGACCCGGGTTCGATCCCCGGCGCCGAAGCGAATTTTTCTCCTCAATATTAATTGTCAATATTACAGATATTATTCTGTATGACAAATTAATAAATCTATAATAACAATTATTTCGATTTTCGCGAAACTGACATTTCAGGATCCAAGCACCAAAATAAGTGGTTTTTGGCATGCCATCCTAGCCTACACAGAGTGTAACTAAAAGATATGTCAGAACTTTAAGGAAACGTTCCTCACATTTTACTATTACTATTATTATTATTATTATTATTATTATTATTATTATTATTATTATTATTATTATTATTATTAAAGCTAACTTACATTTTTATAAATTTAAAATTACATATTGTAAATATATAATCATAGAAGAATGTCTTATGACGAGTTGGCAGACCTAATGCGTTGCAAATATTTAATGCAATGTATTCCACTGTGTTTTAATTAATATTTTGTCCTGGAGCGGAAGATCTTGAAAAGCAGAAACATTTATAAAAAGTTCGTGTATTTTTAGAAAAAATTAAAGTGCAATTTTGAAAACAGCGTATCTCTGAAAAGTAAAACTGTTCAGGAATTAAAAAAAAAAAAACTGATTTAATTTTAAACCGTTGTACCCAGACCAACAAAATTTTTACAGTTAGTATTTTAGGGTCAAAGAAAAATATAATATGAGAGAAAATATATTTAAGATTATTATTATATGTATAATTTTCTTATTTTTTATTTTGGAGATGTGTCCCGTTCGAAATACATGGACAATGTTTCTATAAATAAGCAAGAATTTAAAAACAAAAAATTGGTAAAAACAATAACACAAGTTATAATATACAGAAAAAGCACGTAGGCCTATTCATTGACAAATATGACTGAGTATTTCAAGAAAAATAATATACTAAAATCAATCTGAATTCCTATCCTGACCTGTCATTGGCCGTCGTAGATGGCCACTGCAATATTTCCTGGTAAAACTCTTTGAATTCTGAAGGTATGTACTTTTCCACTTTTGCAGTGTCTGCTATTTTTAGTTAGTTGATCGGTACTTTATCATTGTAAGATGGATAATCTGTATTGTTGGGTAGTGGAGCGTAACAACCTTTTACTTTTGAAAAACTGAACATTTCTGCAGAAATATTATAATCTATGTCATATTTTACGATCACTTCACTTGGTTTTTCAGGTGTAAATACAAATTGATAGAATGAGGACAATTGAAATGTTACTTTATAGTCTTTTAGTACTTGTTTTTCATACTTTCTCACAGAAGGTGGTTTTACTTTAAAGCTGAGGTGACAGCATTTTTTAAGCCGATTATATCTTCTACGTTTACCTGTGTTACGTCAAATTTACTCGTGGCACTTGAGCTTTAAATAAGATTGAAATATTGATGATCACATAGAGATGTGCACTTTCGCAATTATAGCAACACATTGCTATAATTTCAATTTCAACAATGCAACAAAAACGATTATATGATCATAATCTACAGACTTTACACTATGTATTGACATATTGTGACGTCATTAACTTCTATCATATGACCACAGGCAATGTTTGCAAAATGGTCGACAACGATGGTTCGTTTCGACAACGTGCTGTCATTAAATTCCTTGTTAAAGAAGAAAAATCTGGTGCTGAAATTCACCTCAGACTTCAGCGTGCATACGGAGTGTGTGCATGGGCGCCAGTAGTGTTAGGAGATGGGTGAAACATTTCGAAGATGGGAACACGAGCATCCAAGATGAGCCTCGTAGCGGTCGCCCTCGAACTGCCTCCACGGTACGCAACAAGGAAAGAGCTAATGAATTCTGGGATGCATTTTGGTTGAATTTCTTGAACCTGGACAGACCATAAATGCTGTCCGCTATATTCAGACATTTTTGAAGCTCCGACGTGCATTGCGCGAAAAACGCCCTGAAAAGAAGACCATCCTGCAAACGATAACGCGTGGTCTCACACTGAACATGTCATGGAGAAAATCAGAAAATTTGATTGGGAAACTCTTCCGCAATCTCCCTACAGTCCCGAATTGGCACCCTCCGATTACCAACTTTTCGGTTCTGTTAAGGAGATGCTGCGAGGCCAACGCTACGATACGCTGAAGGACATCCGGAAATTAGTGTTCCGTGTCTTCGGGAAGATCAAACGGACTTCTACAGCAAGGGAATTTTCAAACTTACAGAACGGCGGGAAAAATGTGTGCAAAGAAATGGAGACTATGTTTAAAAGTGACAGAAAAGTCTGTAGATTAAGATGATTACTTTGTTTGTCTAAAAATAAAAATTAAGATTTATAACAATGAGTTGCTCATGACTTTCAGTATGACCCTCGTATTATTGGACAGTATTTATGACAGCAGCGTATGGAAGTTGGGCACCTTCGCACAAAACGATGTGTGGACGTAATTAGAGTATATATCAGTAAAACAACCGATATGCAGATAAATTCGACATGTTCCCTTTCCGAAATTGCATATTTAATTATTTTTCAATTTTTTTTTTCGGAATATGTATGATAAGAACTTTCTTGTATTAAATATTATTAACGTACCTTGTTAACATGTTTCGACCTATTTTCTATCATCTTCGGAACTAGTCGTTGTTGGTCTTGGCGGCTCTTGTTTCCTGTGTGGGTGTGTTCGAAGTGTAGAGTCAAAGAGTGTATGTGTTTTGAATTTGAGTTGTGTGTTGAGAATATCGTTGGAGTGTGTTTTCGTGTGTCTGTATATTTCATATTGTTCTAGTGTGTTGAGTTTCTGGCTTTTTGGTTGGATGTGCAGTATTTCCATGTCTGTGTTGATGTCTCTGTAGGAGTGGTTGGCATTTGTGATGTGTTCTGCATATGTGGAGGTGTTTTGTAATTTTGTTATGGTTGTGATGTGTTCTTTGTAACGTGTTTGAAATGATCTGCCTGTCTGTCCTATGTAGAAGTTGTTGCAGGTGTTACATTTGAGTTTGTATACGCCTATGTGGTTGTATTTGTTTGTGTGTTGAGATGTTTTTGTAGAGTGTTGTTTGTTCTATATGCGATGTTGTAGTTTAATTTCTTGAATGAGGTTGCAATTTTATGTGTGTTTTTGTTTTCGTATGTTAGTGTGATGTATTTTTTGTGTTCTTGTGTTTGTGTTGTATTCTTCTGTTTTTTGTGGTTTTGTTTTGCCTTATGTATTATATTGTCTATTATGCTGGGGTTGTATCCGTTTTCTTGTGCTATGTATTTGATTGTGTTTAGTTCTTCGTTGTAATCCTGTTCGTTCATCGGTATGTTGAGTAGTCTGTGTACCATTGTTCGGAATGCAGCTTGCTGGTGTTGTGTGGGGTGCTTGGATGTCTTGTTGTGATGTGTTTTTTATTCACCTGCAAATTTGCAGATACGATGCATCACTTCTTAGCCACAGATTTGTTTCTATGTCTTTCTCACAATTCTGGTGTCCAGTGTTGTGGTATGCGCTATAGTGTATTAGGCACACGATTGCTGTGATGAGTCACCGGCGTATACATTGGTGGGACGGTGAGGTCTAATGTGAAAAAACTCCCTCCCTTCTAGAACGTTTTCTACATATTACTTAAAAATGAATAGCAACAGTTCTCATATTACAGCGTTCTTATTTCATATCTTCCAAAACGAATCACCCTGTATTACTTGTATTTTATCACAAGTTCCTTTCTTATAGTTCAGTCATCAAATGCAAATAGCAACAATAGGACAGTCATTAATGACACTTATGCAAGTAGACAGTGCAATTTAAAACAAAACTATGATAAAGAAACTGTCGGAAATTTCTGTCACAGAGAATAAATATTAGAGGAATAAAATTCGAATGCGTCTCGAAAGGACTGGTTGTGAAGAAGTGAACTGGATCCCTCTGGCGTAACGAAAATAATATATTATGTACTTTCCTCGCGTTGTTAGGGTTTTCGGATTTTTATGCCATGCATTAAGTCACTCAAGATAAACTTCTCTTACAGGGGGTCGTAAAATCTTCGAAGTCGCAGTTAATGGTTGTTTCATCCCGGTCCGGTGACGCAATGTATGCATTTCTTCAGCTCTGTAAGGGTCACACCCGGGTCTGTTTTAAATTCGAAACATTCATTGAATTTTTTATTTAAAACCTTTACCAATGATGGCAACATTTTATAAGGTAAACATATTTAATAAATCTGTTAACCAGCCAATCACTACATTATGTGGCTTGAGATATCTAATTTTTAAAAAGCATTGCCTTTACAAAACTTTAAAATTTCTTCATAGCATATAGGAATCTATAGAACGAAATATTGTTACAGAATTTCATTGAAATTACGTGATTTCAGTGCAAGCCTACCAGAGGCGACAATGGTTTCAAAGTATACTCGGAGAATAGTAATATGCGTTACAAGAGCGGTATGTTGAAGTTTTCATGTTCGAGGAAAAGTTTGAAAAGGCGAAACGTAGTTGAGCTTTTTTAATTTCCGAGAATTGAAAGAAAACATACCGCTCGTGTGTCGTACATTATTTTGTGTGAAGATCGTTTATTACATACCTGAAAGAGGAATTTCTAATTAGTTGCAATGAAATCTCCATCTTGGTTTCTGTTCAATGACGGAAAATTTGCAAAACAAAAATATCTATCTTCAACATTGTTGCTTTAAAATGTATTCTGTGTTTACTATACTCCAGCAGGCCGTGATATACGTCTTCTTCCCCCCCCCCCCCAGTCTATAAATGCGAACTTAATACAAACGGCAAGGTTATGTAATGATTTATTTTTCATTTTAATATTTTAACAATATTATTTATATAACATATTGCAGTAATAACATCGGCAAGTTTGTTGATTTTTTCACGGCTTCCTTAATGTTACTTGCATCACGAATACAGTAACTTTAGTGCAGTTGTAGAGTTTACGTAATTTTTGAAAATATTTAAAAACTATAATTAACAGTGCAATTTAGGTGAAATTGCAGTGGTAAATTTCCAATTTATAATTATTACTGTATTGAAAGTCTTTAAAAATAATATGTTAAAAGCCTAAAGCAGTAAAATCAATATGTCACTTAAGCGGTAAGAAGAGGGAAATTGTTATGTGTGTTAGGTTGGGAATACTGAATGTGGAATTTTAGACTTTCCGCGGATTGGTTTTGTGCGGAAACCAAGCAAATACGCACGATCTCGCACAAAACATATTTGACTAAGCCTGCACTTATTCCTTAATATTGCTTCTTCTTCATTCATGAATAGGCATTAGCCTGTTCCCACAGCAAGAGAGACTATCTTGCCATCTAGCCAGTGGAGGCCGATTCTTCTCTTTCCTTTTGGTTTGTAATTCAATAATATTTTAGGAAGTCTGTCATCCGTCATTCTTTTTATACAGTATATACATACCAGACATCTTTCAAATTATTTTTATTTTATTAAATAAATTAAATATGTCTAAAGTCTCTCTGATGCCTACACTTCATTGTTTACATAAACGAGTTAATCCCGCTACTGAACGTAGAAACTTCATCTTCACCGCTTCAATTCTTCTTTTATAGGACCATTACATAACATAAAAATTTAAACCTTAATTATTTTTCAAAACAGTTCCTCAGCCTATCGGTACAATTTTTCCAATGATTCTTTATTCCTACGCCGAAGATCAACTTTAATTTTTTGTGTATTCAGTTTTGCACTTCTTTCAACAATAGATAATTCATTGCAAACATTTTGTCTCCTAAACATTTATTTAGCGGTCCAAATAGCTAATAGTCGCACTGGAAAAACCCGTGCCACATGAAGGCAGAACTTCAAAGCCAAAATCAGTAAGGGTTTCTTACGTGACTTTTGCGTGGTGAGGACAGCGTTGTCATGAAGGAGAATGAGACCTTCAGACAATTTTCTACGTACTTCCGACATTATGATTTCTTTGAATTTCTCTTTCAAATACTATTATATAGTATGTTGTATTCGTTTGTTGTTCAAATAAGAGAAAATCGATTAATTAGTTTTGGTCTGTCTACTGTATTAAAAAAAACTGCAGATGAATAAATTTATCAAAGTGTTGTCTCTTTTGTTCGTTGACAGAAGCTACGGAACGTGTAGCATGACTATATAAACTATAATTTGCCCATTTTAAAGTTATGTTTACCGTTCGAAGATTACCGAACGAGACGACAAATGTTTCTAAGATTATGATAGGAGTCCTCTGCAATAAAATCCAAAAATCTGAAAGTTAGAATTAATAAAACAGTTATATTACCGGTTCTTCTGTATGGTTGTGAAACTTGGACTCTCACTTTGAGAGAGGAACATAGGTTAAGGGTGTTTGAGAATAAGGTGCTTAGGAAAATATTTGGGGCTAAGCGGGATGAAGTTACAGGAGAATGGAGAAAGTTACACAACGCAGAACTGCACGCATTGTATTCTTCACCTAACATAATTAGGAACTTAAAATCCAGACATTTGAGATGGGCAGGGCATGTAGCACGTATGAGCGAATCCAGAAATGCATATAGAGTGTTAGTTGGGAGACCGGAGGAAAAAAGACCTTTAGGGAGGCCGAGACGTAGATGGGAAGATAATATTAAAATGGATTTGAGGGAGGTGGGGTGTGATGATAGAGACTGGATTCATCTTACGCAGGATAGGGACCGATGGCGGGCTTATGTGAGGGCGGCAATGAACCTTCGGGTTCCTTAAAAGCCATTTTTAAGTAAGTAAGTAAGTAAGTCCTCTACAATAATATTGTCAGGGCAATCTATTTATTTATTTATTTATTTATTTCATCAATCATTGTTCACGTCATGGCGGATTAGATGTATTCCAGTTCTTAATCCGCCATCAATCTCTATACAAATATAACACAAACTAATACATAATGAACCTACAAGCATCCTCTGTTTACAATACTAATAATAATAATAATAATAATAATAATAATAATAATAATAATAATAGTATAATAATAATGGTACACAACTAATAATAAGTATAGCTCTTGTATTTAAAACTCTTACCTTAGCTTTTTCATTTTATGCTCAATCTCTTAAGAATTATTCTGTTAACTTCACTGACTACTCTTCGTAGTTTCTTATCGTGTGACTACTCAACATTTATAATTCCATCTCCGTTAGAGCTTTGACTTTCTCTTCCCATCTAATTTTAACTCTAAAAAGAAATTTTCCTAATTTATGCAAATTGCTCGCGTTTAGGTGACCATTCATTTTTTTTACAAGCTATTATAGCGTTTATTTGTAGAAATTTTTTATCTACCCAACTGTGTCTCAAATCATTCGTTGCCTGGCACTTTAGCGCAATATGCATTGCGTCTTCAGCTAGTCCACACAAAGGACATTTATCCTTCTCTACGTTCCTTCTCTTGTTCTTGAGTCTCCAGATACCTTATCTCCACTATGCCATTCCTGTTCTCTCTTCCCTTGAATTTAGTCTAACTGACAATCTATTTATTTCGAACTGAGAAATTTGTTAATAATTCCTTTAGAAACAAAGTTTTCATAGATACATTTTATGAAATTAGTTCCTTGCTCACTGTCAAAATTTTCAACCAATTTTTCTAAAAAAAAAAAGCACCGTTTCTGTCTATGCAGTGAATTTGACACTACAGTCTGTTTGTCCTGTCATCTATGAATAATATTTTGTATGGTTTTCTTAATTCAAATCCGTGATTGCCATTCGTCTAGTAAAAGACTCACAACTTCTTTGTTTGACCTAGAATCAGCCATGTTTGAAGACCACGGGGGTAAATATTGATAACCCTCAAAATTGAGATTGACAGTTTTCTGGTTGTTAACAGCCTATAAGCCACATTATCTTTGATTTGGTTCTCTACAAAAACATCTCAACACACAAACAACACAAACAAACAAATGCAACCACACAGGCGTATACAAACTCAAATGTAACACCTGCAACAAATTCTACATAGGACAGACAGGCAGATCATTTCAAACACGTTACAAAGAACACATGACAGCCATAACAAAATTATAAAACACCTCCACATATGCAGAAAACATCACAAATGCTAACCACACCTACAGAGATATCAACACAGATATGGAAATACTGCACATCCAACCAAAAAACCAGAAACTAAACATACTAGAACAATATGAAATATACAGACACACGAAAACACACCCCAACGAAATTCTCAACACAACTCAATTTCAGAACACACACAATCTTTGACTCTACATTACACCACACGAACACACCCCTCACAAGAAACAAAACAAGAGGCGCCAAGACCAACAACGACCATTTCTGAGGATGACACATAAAAGATTGAAATATGTAAACAAGGTACGTTAATACTCTAAGTTCACAGGGATAACGGAATCGAAGTTGGGTACCTGGTTCTAATGAAGTGCACTGGTAGCAACTTTAAAACATGGGGGCATGAGATAGTTACTCTGCCAAACCATAAATAAATTCACTTCAATGAAATTCCCCAATGTAATATAATATACAAGGTACGTTAGAATTTAACACAGGAAACTCTTATCATACATATTCCAAATCTTCTTGTGTTTGCAGTAAAAATTAAAATTTATGCAATTTGTAAATGTGAGTTATCATTATTTACCCCCAAAGTCTTCGTTTGATGTTTATGTTTGAACTTTACAGTCTGAACACCAGATAGTGCTACTTCCACACCCTCGCTTCGCTGATTGGATGGTTTCATCAAAAGGCTATCAAATGCAAAACTCGCCTTATCCAGGTAAAGTGATTTGTCAGAAAACAGGAAAAACCGTTATGGATATGGACAGTTTTTCATTTGATAGTAGTTTTCTGAGCTCCATGGAACAGGAATTGGACAAGATTTGCACAAACCGACTATATCAGTAGATAGAGAGCTGTAAGAAGTTCAACAGTCATGTCAATTGATGCTCATAGGAGCAAGCGCGCGCTTTAGAGCTCAGGAGAGACTGAGCGCTTTACAGGGGAAAGGAAAGAGACAGACGAAAGAGGTAGTATATACCGTCTGGTCGAGCTATATACAGGGATGGCCAGCACTGATTCAATGAATAAAGGGAAGAGAACTTATTAAAACTGTATCCATGTTAATTTTTAGATTTGTTGAGAAGTATAAGTGCATTATAAGAATCTACGTTTTAATTGTAATGTTCATTTTTCATAAGTTTGATTTTTTTGTTCAAAAATATTTTCTCAATTTTTTTTAATAGAAACGTGAAATTTTCAGATATAGTCCTATTTATTTAAATAGCCTTACAGAATGTTTTCGTAAATCTAATATACCGCAAATACGTATTACTGAAGATAGTTTATTGAAAATTTTGAAAATATTCGCATGGAAATTGTTTGTAAGGAAATGGATTAACAAACCAACTACTGTTACATCATAAGCAAAAGATACGTGCCCATGTGTTGTAAAAATGTCAGTTCTATAGCTTCAGCAAATTTCGAGAAAATGATTTAATATTCTGATGATAGGAAATTGCTCACCAATATCACCTTAGAAGCATAACGCGATAAGAGTTTTGTTATGGAATATTAGTTATATTTAAAACATATACAGCTCCTAGGTAGCTTTGCTTTGTACCGTAATATTGTCTTGATTAGTTTATTGATTACTTTTATAAGGCTAAAGATACCATCAATATCAATTCCCACTTATCATGTCATACTCAATCTCTTTATTTTGGGATATCACTTTCTTTATGAATGATGTGTTTCATCCACTTAGTACAGTATAGTTGTACTACTATGGAATTTATGTGAATATTCCTTCTTAGCTCTTTATTATGTTATTAACATTTAAAACACAAGTGCAATATTAAGAAATCAGTGTTAGTACTTTTGTTTTACAGACAATATAGATAATATGAAACAGAAAGAAGCAATATAAAAATAACGACATAAAATTTCACGTCCCATTTGAAGTTTGTGCACCACTGTTTTCTTAATCCAACAGGCTACTTATTCATATACACAACCCTTTCTCTTTCCATACTTAGCGCTTGATGTCCGCGCACGACGTCAAGGTCAGAAAAATCCGCTTGCTTTGACATCACTTAAGTACAATATCCCATATGTAAGTTATTTTAATTTTTTTTATTTTGGATAAGGTGTGTTTTGCACTTGATAGCCTCAAATATTTGACGTAAATAGGTCTTGCTCTATTTGGGAAAAGTTGTTTTCAACATTTAACAAAATTCGGTTTTACTAAAATTTGACGGTGAGCAACAGGCATAACGAACAGTTAAAAAATGAAGGAAATGGAATTAAAATAGTAACACTTCAAATCTGCATCGAGTGTAATGGGGATGTGGTAGAAAGAGTAAAATACTAAAAAAATAATAGTTATGGACCAGGAAGTTGTTTTCATAGGCGACTGCATCACAGGAACTCAAAGGGTTAATACATGTCATGGAATTCCTTGAAACGTATGAACGCAAGCAAGAAACCTGAGACAGAAGAGCCGGTTTTAAGAGTTGGAACCCGAAGACAAGTAAAAATGCTTATCACGACGCCTTCGATCCAAGCCGTGCAATAAAATCGTCTTCTTTACTGCAGAGCTCGACGGAGCAATTTGGCGCTCCGATAGTCCTGCTCTATAAATACCTCAACCTATCCCACTTGTGTCATTCTTGTTGTGCAGAGGGACCGTTCCATCAAGGGACGGAACTTCCAAAAAAAGATATTCCCTATCTCTACGTATGCTCGCTTATATGTAACCAAAAACTTGTTCCATTTTATAGATGTAGCTTTGTTCCTTAATGATACGATTATCCGAACGGCTGGCTCATGTGCTATTGTTACCTTGCTATCTACAGCGGAGGCACGTCAAGTTGCTATCAGCCAAGGACAATCGCATTGCAGAAATACATGCAGACCAGCATGTATGAAATTAGCTTAATTCATACATGTAATAGGCCTTTCTTTTATTACCCTACGTCTCTCAGCAGGAGTGTACAAAATATTACACATTCATTGTCTGGTTCTTTGGAGTGCTGCCTTACAGGCTTACAACCGGTTGCAAACATTGAACCCTGTCACTTGGGGGAAAAAAAAATCCGTCAACTTCTTCTTCGTCAATGGGTTAGGTCAGCGTTTCTCAAACTTTTTTGAAGTGGGAACCACTTTTTTAAGTCAGAACAGCTCCGCGGTCCACCTTACTCTTGTTCCCTTCGAAAGAAAAATTATCATTTTTGTAGCATATTTTAATACCAGTATGCTTATATTTTAAAATAGAATTAATTAATTAAAATTGATTTAATTCAATTGATTTTATATTAGTATTAACTGATTAAATTAATACTATTTAATACGAGAAAAATTCGCACCGGCAATAGAACCCAGGACCTCTCAGCTCTGCGCGCTGAGCGCTCTTTCCAACTGAGCTATGCCGGGACACGATCCACGGCGCCGGCCGAACCCCTCTCGTAATGCTTTTTACGGTCTTACTACCTGCATTTGAGACGATACATGTCATATATGCAGGAGCGCATATTTAAATGACTTTGTGGCCATATTCAACATCAGTTTGTGACAACTGCTACAGTTAATACATCACATATTCATTCTGTATGAGGTCTCGCCCACCTCATTGAATATTACACGACTACTTTGAAGTAGCCAATATGTATTATTACTATTTAATATGAGACAAATTCGCACCGGCACCTGGAATCGAACCCAGGATCTCTCAGCTCTGCGCGCTGAGCGCTCTTTCCAACTGAGCTATGCCGGGACACGATCCACGGCGCCGGCCGAAACCCTCTCGTAATGCTTTTTACGATCTTACTACCTGCATTTGAGACGATACATGTTAATAGAAGAAAATTCATTTGCGTTTTTTTAATAATTTAAGGTATTAGAGTTTGGATAATCTTTAAAATAAGTAAATGTTGGTACTCACATTAATGATATTGATGCGCCTGCCGATTCTTGCACAGTTCTATATTTAAATGTATGCTGGTAAGCTTAAGTGGGAGATTATCACATACATCGAGTCGTTTTCGGTACTTTGTTTTTATTGGAGTTAGTGATGAAAACCCTTTCTCACGCAGATACGTAGAAGCGAACTGAATTACAATCTCTAAAGCACCATTGTACAGTTCACTATAGTCTCTTTTCACTTATGATGAGGTCGAGAAATTAACCATACCTTCCGCTTGGAATTTCATTTTAAGTTCGGTGTCACTCGAGACTTCAATTAACTGTTCTCTTTCACTAAATGAAAGTTTGTTATTTTAATATCGCAATGAAAGGGATCACGAACCCACGGAAATTCGTCATATTTACTTGGAAAATAAATTTCAAATTGTGACCGGAGTTGTATTATTGGTGTACGACGTACAGTCCGTGACCATTTCAATGTGCAGACTGGGTGTCGGCAAATCTATTAAGAAAGTTATAACTACATGGAAAGGTTTGGTACTTTGATCCTCTGTTATGAATTCGGGTAATCCCTAACTGCGTTACAGGGGCGGCACTAGATGTGCAGGGAAAAGATGGCGAGAAACACCACGTTCATAGTGCTTTAAATCTCTCTTTTGTTGCCGAGAGTAGAGTGGGGTAATAAAATTTATAAAATGTCAGTACTGGGAGGAAAAAGTGAAAGGCGATTGCCACGTGTCATTTCCAAACTTTAAGATTTCCAGCTATAACGAGATACGCAATTTGTTTGAATTTTATTTTTTCTTCTGTTTTTTTTGAAGGACCCCAAGGGCAGACCACGAGGACCACAGGTGGTCCGCGGACCATAGTTTGAGAAAAGCTGGGTTAGGTCGTTCCACCTGTTTCGATCTCTGTCCACCTCTTCCTAGTGTTCTGCACTGTTCGAACATGAGGAAGGCAATTATTATTAGAGGAGAAAAATTCGCTCCGGTGCCGGGGATCGAACCCGGGTCCTTGGTTCTACGTACCAAGTGCTCTAACGACTGAGCTACGTCGAAGTTCAATCCACAGCACCGGATCGAATCCCTTTCTTCTAGTGTTTTCCCCTTTGTGGCCTGACTCCAAGTTCGATATATGTGTACATATATTGTCAACTGCCATTATACAAGAAGCGCACTCAATTGAGTGACTTGGTGGCCGGGATTCCACAGTAATATGCACTGTTGGGCGAAGAATCTACGTACGTAAAGAAGTTGGTTGGAATGAAGTTATTATACAGAATGTTTAAAAATGATTCGATAATTTACAGACGAAAAGTACAGATCAAAAAAAGCAAAAAAGCTCTAAATCACATTGTTTCTCAAATTAACCGTTTATGCGATATTATCCAGTTGTTATCTGGGATCCACCGCTTTGCAAGCGCCTGGATAGTTAGGCTCGTATTTCAACAGTAAAGGTTTGGGATCGGCTCCGGGTTTGTTTACGCATCTGCATTAATTCCTCATTACAGTGCTCTGTGCCGTAAAGTACAGAAAAGATCGTAGTTAGTAAAAAAGAATCAACATGGATTTATTTATTCATTCATAGTGTTCTGCCCAAGGGCAGGTCTTTCACTTTAAACCCAGCTACCGACATTCTTTTTTATTTTCTGCCTTCCTTTTTGTTTCCGCACATGATCATATGAAGTGTTCAGAACCATAGTGGGCCAAGCGTCATTTACTAAAACCGTAGAAAACAAGGGTTGAAGTTAAGTTATTACCATAATTCAATGGAAACATATAGCAAATAATATAAAGTATACACATTAAAAATTAATGATATATCATTCTTCATTAAAATATCGTATTCATTTAACTTTAACGCTTGCTTTCTTCGTTTTTAATAAATGACACTTGGCCCACTATGGCTCTGAACCCTTCATATTATCTTAATGTCGTCTGTCATCTGATATCTTCTTCTGCTCCGAACTCTTCTCCCGTTCACCATTCCTTCCAGTGCATCATTCAGTAGGCAGTTTCTTCTCAGCCAGTGATCCAACTAATTCCTTTTCCTCTTCCTGATCACTTTCAGCATCATGTTTCTTCACTAACTCTTTCCAACACAACTTCGTTTTTTATTCCGTCTGTCCACTTCACACGTTCCATTCTTCTCCATACCCAAATTTCAAATACTTCTAGTCGATTCTCTTCACTTTGTCGTAATGCCCATGTTTCTGACCCATACAATGCCACATTCCACACAAAGTACCTACTTCACTAGTCTCTTTCTTAGTTTCTTTTTTTCAGAAGTCCGCAGAAGATGCTTCTTTTTATTAAAATCTTCCTAGGTTATTGCTATCCTGCTTTTGACTTCCTGGCAGCAGCTCATGTTATTGTATATTATCTCGACAAGCTTAAATTGCAGACCAATGTGTATTTAAGCTTTTATGCTTGTGTTAGTTCCTTCTTTTCATATGTAAATGATTGGCTATCACTTTTGGGACACTCTGTATAGCCTTTTGCAGCTCATTTGAAGAACTGTAATTGAATCCGAAAGAACTAAATCATTGTGGAGACTTGTTGTTGCTTAGTGAATTATCCGAAGACAGGTTTAAATTAAGCCAATAGATAATGGGATAGGGTGGAGAGTAGTCTTTCTAATATGCCAACGAACAGGAGTAATAAGTCTGAGTATATATTTTTAATAGCCTATACCTTACTGATATGTGAAGAGGAAGCTGATTCCCAAATGGAACAGACATACTGTCACAAGAATTTGATAAGGACAAGGCTCTACCAACTGAGCTACCAAGACGGCTTTCGTGTACATTAGGGTGTGCCTTTCATATTTCTTAAGCATTCCCGTCTCTCAGACAATTCTAACAAGCTAGACTTTATTTTATATTTACTAAGTTATAGTACAACTTTAAAAGGAGACATACATTTGCATGTGCAATGCATAATATTTCGCTAGTTCATTAATATGGGACTTTTATATCTTATCACTGCATCACGTATGAGTTTAACACAAATAGAATTAAAATATTATTATATCACACGCTATAATCTCGTATAAACTAGCAAATTATTGTTATTACACTTGAAGCAAGTAATTCCATTACTTATAATTCTCTTTAGTTTTAACAACATTCCTTATTGAATTTACTATATTGCAGGCATTCAACGTGCAGAAACGATAGCGCTAAATTAAATATATACGACGTGTGACCTCGGAATTGAAACCCGTTAGCAAATTCCGAAGGCCGGCATCATATGCTTAAAGAATGCGTTGTAAAATTCAATGTTATTCCCGATAAGCTTTATAGGTACAGTACATTTGGTATGGAAATGGTTATGTGACGATCAGAGATATGAACTTGAACCTTCTCTCGAAAAGTTGATCAATATTCACCATATCTAAGATCTTTTGAAAAGAAGTATTCACATAAATATCATTTAATTTTATTTAAGATGATATTGTTACTCAGATAGAGCGGGACGACTTCCTACATCTTACAGAGACAGAGCTACCAGTCTTCAGTTTGTTACAATGTAGAAACTTGTTCGTATCCACTCTATTATTTAGCTACTACCCGTTGCTTGTAAATTGACCGGTGTTGATTCCACGAACTAGCAGAGTGCGTCATATTCTTCCACGAACGCCCTGATCTCCTCAGTGCAATACAACGATAGTGGCGACATCGCAATTTTATGTAATAAAACAGTTATAGCTATTACCGGTTGTGAATTTATTTATTTTTTATTTTATTGGGTTATTTTCCGACTCTGTATCAACCTCTCGGGTTATTTAGCGTCTGAATGAAATGAAGGTGATAATGCCGGTGAAATGAGTCCGGGGTCCAGCACCGAAAGTTACCCAGCATTTGCTCGTATTGGGTTGAGGGAAACCCCGGAAAAAACCTCAACCAGGTAACTTGCCCCGACCGGGATTCGAGCCCGGGCCACCTGGTTTCGTGGCCAGACGCGCTCACCGTTACTCCACAGATGTGGACATTGTTGTGAAACTTGGACTCTCAATTTGAGAGAGAGGAATAGAGGTTAAGAGTGTTTGAGAATAAGGTGCTTAGGAATATATTAGGGGCTAAGAGGGATGAGGGATGAAGTTACAGCAGAATGGAGAAAGTTACACAACGCAGAGCTGCACGCATTGAATTCTTCATCTGACATACACTAATTAGGAACCTTAAATCAAGACGTTTGAGATGGGCAGGATATGCAGCACGTATGGGCGAATCCAGAAATGCATATAAAGTGTTAGTTGGGAGGGAGGAGGGAAAAAGACCTTTTGGGAAGGCCGAGACGTAGCTGGAAGGATAATATTAAAATGCATTTGAGGAAGGTGGGATATGATTGTAGAGACTGGATTAATCTTACTCAGGATAGAGACCGATGGCAGGCTTATGTGAGGGCGGCAATGAAACTCCGGGTTTCTTAAAAGCCATGAGTAAATAAGGAATATTTTAAATGCACAAAATTAGTTTTTGAAACTAGAATTTTATTACTATTATTATTATTTATTATTATTATTATTATTATTATTATTATTATTATTATTATTTCAATTACTTTGCTGTTCCCATTAACACTAATTTTTAGGTACATGTCATTGTTTCAATGTAACCCATATTAATTATACAATTTGTACTCTTTAGTTTTGTGATTGTATTCATATGTATTCAATCTTTTTTCTTAAGTTAATACCTATATACTCCCTTTGTTACAAAATATGGTATAGAAAGATATAATTAATTCTGTTAAAAAATATGGTATACATTTGTTAAAGTTCTCAGTAAAAACATGTAACTTGAATAAATCTTCTAGATACTTATTTATTCGATAAATTTAAGTAAGAAGAGCATAAAAATTAAACACATTTCATTTTGTGTGATGTCAAATTAATAAAATAAATAAAAAACAAACATTGTTTCGAGAGAGGCCAATTAACATAAAAGCTGCAATAAATTACAACCCGTGTTTGTACGACTGTTGTGCCTTACATGTTCTTTTCAAAATTGACTGGGTTGGTGTTTCGGTTTCTGCAACAGGAACACCAGAGCAGGTGCCCATTTGATTTCTGCTCATAATTAACTATTTAAATATTATAATTGGATGTACTACAGAAGATTAGAAACATTCAGAACTACACTGTCTGACAGTTCCTTTACTGCTGAACAGAATACCACATTTCGTGCGCGCATGCGCAATAATAAAACTTGTTTTGTTTGTCACTATACCATATTTTGGAACGGAGGGAGTATAAATTTTCCTGTATGTGCTTTGTTCCTGACAGAGTGGAAGAGAAGGCCTGGTGACCTTAACTCTGCCAGGGAAACCACCACCACCACCACCACACCATCACCAACACCACACCATCACCACCACCACCACTAACATACGTCTAGGACAGCGTTTCTCAAACTATGGTCTGCGGACCACCTGTGGTCCTCGAGGTCTGCCTTTGTGGTCCTTCAAAAATGACAGAAGAAAAAATAAAATTCAAACAAATTGCTATTTCACTATAGCTTAGAATCTCAGAGTTTGAAAATGACACATGGTAATCGAATTTCACTTTTTCTCCCAGTACAGACATTTTATGAAATTTATTGCCCTACCCGTCTATCGACTTTCCACTCTACTCTCAGCAACAAAAGAGGGATTTAAAACACTATACACGTGGTGTTTCTCGACATCTTTTCCCTGCACATCTGGCGCCGCGCCTGTAACCCAGCCAGGGACCATCCGAATTCATAACAGAGGACCAAAGTACCGAACGTTAATTCAATTTTATGCTCGACCATGCCGAAATGTAGTAATTATACACCTGGTAACAGTCCTTTAATGCATGTCATTAAAGTACACCTATTCATTAAAGTTCAGGTTTTCGATTATTCTCGGATATGCAATCGAAAGACAACTAGCAAAACGTCACGCAGGCTGGAAATCCAATACTGTCGCGGAAGGTTATGTTCTGTTACTATAATAATTAGCGTTATTTGTAAATAATATTCAAATAAATTCAATTTGTCATCTCGTTTTTCAATGTCGAATTCAATTTCAAGGTTATATCAAGTTTAACGTTTATCTTACTCTCGAATTTATATCAAGGTCGTCGACATTCGTTGCCCGGAAAAAATCAATACTTTCGCGTCTGCGCACATCTCACAATTTACGAGATTACAGAAGGTCAGTTCGCTCCCCAGTCACATAAGAATTACATGAATACATATGAATAATTTCAAGTTAGAAATATGATCGAGCATAAAAAGTCGTATGAAACTTGCCTATAATGGTAATTAAGACGCTCGTATGAAAATTATGAAACTCGCTTGCGTTCGTTTCATAAACATCCTCGCGTCGTAATTACTATCATTATAGGCTCGTTGCATAATGTACTATTAAAATATAGGCCTATTGGTATTAAAATATGCTACGAAAATGATAAATTTTCTTTCGAAGGGAACAAGAGTAAGGTGGTCCGCGGAACTGTTCTGACTTTAAAAAGTGGTCGCCACTTCAAAAAACTTTGAGAAACGCTGGTCTAGGATATAGGAAACAAAGTAGGTACGGGACTGGAAATCCGTGTCCTAGTCAACATAGACGAAATACACCGACGCAAAGTACTTTGATCAGCTAAATGTTATTCAAAGTAAAATATCAAGAAGAATCTCGGTTTATCGAGGCATTTGTCATGCCTATTCATACTGTGTCCGAAATCTAAATTAGACGTCCATTGTATGCAGGCCATCTAGCCACAAAAAAGGCTGTAAAGACAGCAAGACACTTTCTCACGCACATACTCAGAAAATGGCATCGCAGACGGACTACACCGACGCAAAGTCTTTTGACCAGTTAAACGGAAAGAACGCTCAATGTACAAGTGCGAACACAATGGGTTCATACTTCCTCTTTAATAAGAAGCAGGGCACCGTCAATTGTCTATGCTCGTAGTATAGACGGCGCACTCATATCCTTCCTGCAGCAAACGGGCAGGTCGCTTCTCCTTATGTCCTCCTTGGCCTTTTCTTTTATGGGACTATTAAAGGAAAAAAGAGACAAGCCAGTTCCATTATATTCCCCCCCTCTCCTATAGTTCTTCTTTTATATTATCATTCGGCGATGCAAGTCCTCATTCCTTCGCGTAGGCTCTGGAAGAGAAAGAAAGGAGACCGAAAAAAAAAGGATAAGGATGGGATGTGGAAATATAGAAAAGAAGAATTTTTATGATAAACAAGCAATTTGAGGAGAATAGAATTTCTGTTATACAAGTCTAAGCTCTTTGACGTTCTCTTCGTGTGTCGTTCGGACTTACAGACTCCTTCCTGTCCCGGCATTTTTAATGTTTTTAAATGACTCGTATGTTTTTAGCTTGACTTTATTTCCGCACTTTCATAAACGTTTTACAAGGGTGGCTATCTTATTACTGTAAGGAAAATTTTATTTTATTTAGAAAATTGTGTACTATATTATACAATTTTGAAACAATTTCAAGTGTACAAAGTACTTTTATCCCTTTCATTTCATAAATTACCCAGTTAATGAAATAAGCATTTTACTGAAAGACCAGTTCGTGACAGAAATTGGATTACATCACTTATTTATAGTGCATAAACTTACGCACACAGAATACTTAGGGTAGACCAGGGTAATTGTAAACACTTTTCACTGATTTCAAGTATATTTCAACATTACACAACCCTCAGTAACGGTATTAGTATTAGTATTCATTTATTTATTCTGGTGTAGTTAAGGCCATCAGGCCTTCTCTTCCACAACACCAGGAATACAAATACAATAATAGAAATAAACAGAAAAAAAACACTATATACAAAGTAAAGCTACACAAGAAATAAAGATGGAGAGAAAAAAACACTATAAACAAAGTAAAGCCACACAAAAATATACACAGGTTGCAGTCACACAAACTTTAAATGAGTGATTAAATATCACAATTAATTTTATCCTAACTAATTAACTAACATAAATAAGAAACGTGCAGTTTTAATCTAGATTAAGAAAGGAAAAGAAAAAAAAACACAAATCAATACTTCTAGCAATACCTAAAAAACATTAACTAAGACAAAATTTTCCAATTTAATTTTGAATTGTGATAAAGTCCGGCAGTCCCTGACGTCATTAGGTAACGAATTCCCGAGGCGAGCTATTTCTACAGTATAGGAAGATGAGTATAAAGACGTTCTATGATGAGGGATAGAAAGAAGTGCTTGATGTCGGTAAGCATGACAAAGAAACATTGTGTTATTTTTAGATCTTTCTTTTCCCTGAAAATGAGTTTAAAATAACAAGTTTGACTTTTTCCAGCTTTTAATTGCTAGTTTACATTTACCCCACCTGTTTACATTTACCCCTTTGAGAGATGTTTGGGTAAAGGGAGATAAGTCATAAAAATGAGTTCGGAGATAAATGAAAATTAAACCTGGAACCCTTATTACAAATAATTTTCTACACACAAAAAAAAAAAAAACACATCAACTGCTTGTATTCTTTGACTTTTCCACACTCACTTGTATAATTTAACTTGCGTGTTCATCTGGGGAACAAAATTCCACCTGGACAAAAAAATGACTTATACCCCTTTACCCGAACACCACAGAATTGTAAACACCAATTTTCGAACGGGCTATCAGACACTGAACATTTTTTGTTCTGTTTCAGAAGAAAGAGCTGTACTCCTTCCAATTCCAATTTTTGTCACTGGTACATTTCGTCCCTTTGACCTATAATATATGACGATATAGAACTCAGTACCTCTCCTGAGCTTCACGATAACTGTAGTTACTATTTTTTCACATCTATGACAACCCTCTCTAAATCCTCTACAGTGTAGTTGGGAGGGGGTCTCTTTGATTACTGAAAAGTACGAAATGTAACCATAGTAAAACATGTTTACAATTACCCCCAAGCAATTGAAACTATGGGCAAATGTAAACACGTCATAATTTAATGAACTCAGGTTATGGAAGATCTCTAAACCATTGTAATAAATGTTAACTACTGTCCATTACTCATAAAAACAATGTATTCTTAAAAAATAGCTCAGTACGTTTACTTACAATGGCAAAAATGAAGGTGAAGCAAAATTCTTTCTCAACTTTTTTTTTTTTGTTTTGGTAGAATCTTACAAAACATTCATTCACAACTAAGCATTTACTCCTATTTGGCGCCAAACTGCTTTGTAGGTTAGCCAACATATTAATTTAAATATTCCCCGAATTAAAATTTTTACATTGACAGTTTTGTATTTTTCACAGCATTTGTTTACAATTACCCCTCTTTACAATTACCCTCATCTACCCTAATATATTTTAAAGATTCGGAAAGAGTACCTAAAACAGTAATTACATTTCCGCGTTGAATAGCTATACTTAAGCGTTGACGCAAATGATTAGTACTACGATGATTACCAGTAACGGAGATCAAAATTTGGCCGATTTGAGATATCAAAACTTTAGCGTCATTACTCCAAGGACCGAAAGTCTTCACAGCAAAGGGGATAAAGATATGGATATTTATTAACATTTTTATTCACGGCTAATTCAGCAGCAGACGCTGCGCATCTGGAGGTATTTATTTTTATTTATTTATTTATTTATTTATATACATATATTTATTTATAAATTTATTTATATATATGTTTATATATATTTATTTATAAATTTATTTATATATTCATATTTATATATTTATTTATATATATTTATTTATATACATTTATTTATTTATGTAGCGTTATTTATTTACGTATTTTTTATTTTATTTAATCTAACAGGATTAAGGACATATGGTCTTCTGTTCCATCCTATCAGATAGCACATACAAACAAAATAAATACAAACAATGATATGTTTTAAGCTATTCCGTGTACTGAATTACTCCTATGTCTCGCTTTAATAAGCTAATAGTGAGAGATTTATATTCCTTATTTCAACATCATTGTGTTATTCGTCTTTTACTTTTATATTAATGAATTCCTTGTGATTAAATTGTGTTGATTATTTCTTTTATACAAGTTTAAGCTCTTTGACATTCTCTTCGTGTCACGTTCAAACTTACAAAGTCCTTCCTGTTCCAGCATTTTTAATGCTTTTAAATGACTCATATGTTTTTAGCTTGACTTTACTTTCGCGCTTTCGTAATAGTAATATCCGTTACAAGAGCGGTATGTTGATGTTTTCATGTTCGAGGAAAAGTTTGAAAAAGCGAAACGTAGTTGAGCTTTTTTAATTTCCGAGAATTGAAAGAAAACATACCGCTCGTGTATCGTACATTATTTTGTGCGAAGATCGTTTATTACATACCTGAAAGAGGAATTTCTAATTAGTTGCAATTAAATCTTCATCTTGGTTTTGTTCAATGACGGAAAATTTGCAAAACAAAAATATCTATCTTGAACATTGTTGCTTTAAAATGTTTTCTGTGTTTACTATACTCCAGCAGGCCGTGATATACGTCTGTCTTTTTTTTCCCCAGTCCATAAATGCGAACTTAAAACAAACGGAAAGGTTATGTAATGATTTATTTTTCATTTTAATAATTTAGCAATATCATTTATATAATATATTGCAGTAATAACATCGGCATCTGGAATCTTGTTGATTTTTTCACGGCTTCCTTATTGTTACTTGCATCACGAATGCAGTAACTTTAGTGGAGTTGTAGAGTTTACTTAATTTTTTCAAATATTTAAAAACAATAATTAACAGTGCAATTTAGGTGAAATTGCAGTGGTAAGTTTCCAATTTATAATTATTACTATATAGAACGTCTCTAAAAATAATATGTTAGAAGCCTAAAGCAGTAAAATCAATATGTCACTTAAGCGCTAAGAAGAGGGAAATTGTTATGTGTGTTAGGTTGGGAATACTGAATGTGGAATTTTAGACTTTCCGCGGATTGTTGTTTTTGCGGAAACCAAGCAAACACGCACGATATCGCACAAACGTTTTATAAACGTGGCTATCTTATTACTGTAAATAAATATTTTATTTTATCGAGAAAATTGTGTAGGCCTACTATAATATAAAATTTTAACTGATTTAATTATTTATGTATTTATTTATTTGTGCAGCGGTATTTATTTATGTATTTTTTATTTTATTTAATCTAACAGGATTAAGATCACTCCATTTACGATGATTAAGTTGTTAATGACGTTGAACTTTGCTTTTTTTACCGCCCGTAACACTTTAGAGCATAACAGACATCAAATGTGGCCTTCCTCTTCCCATTCTTTGTGAAAATAATATCTTTTTTGCTTTTTCGCTTCCGAAAGCTCCTTAGAAAGAGATATGCTTGTTACATTAAACGTTACCTCTTCCCCTCTGTGAACTCGAGTTGTGCGAATGTTGAACTATGACCATTTTTACCATAGGCCTACATGAGTTGCGCGCAAACATTTCCAAAAGGTGTATACGAATTGCGAACAATGGAATAATACTTCTTTCCTGGATGTCTTTGGCTTGTTAGAAACATAAAGTCTTCTTTCATTTGTGTAAGGTGCCAGTACAATGAAGCTCAATATGTAGTAAATATGCATCCATAGATAGTTGCTAACCACTAGGATCGCTAATATTGCCTCATTACAGACAAGGCGAAATAGTAACGGCACAATCTATTGTTCCTAGCACCCTCACAACTCAAGCTTCGTGACTGTATATATTAGAAGATACCTGCACAAACAGCGCTCAATGAGCGCGCGCGCTCCTTCGGAGCGGGAGAGCCGTGTTTACCGCTCGCCGAAACAGAGAGGAAGATACGTCAGAATGACATAGACTTGCTTTAGGTAGAGGAGAGGGAAACGACCACTCAGTTATCTAGTGGAGTGCAGTGTGTAGGCCTATTCTCAGTAACTGTTTCACGTTGCTTACCTACTGTTACAGTACAGTATGGACGAATCAAAAAGACGGAACATAACATTTAACGATTTACAGCTCGAACTTATTGATCTTCAATGTGACCTAAGGGCTAAAGATCGTTTGAATAATACTATTAGCCTTGTTGAGTTTTACAAGACTAAACATTAGCAATAATATCCACGACTACACAGGCTGGCTGTGAAAATGATTTCTGTGTTTGGCTCAATATTTATATTTGTGAGCAACTGTTTTCTATAATCAACTTTAATAAAGGCAGACATCGAATATCTGTAACTGATGTTTCATTACGATCAGTAGGCTATTGTTCCTTTCAGCTGCCAACAACATAAAACCCCGTTTTGATATACTGATAAATAAAAATATAACTAAATTATATTGTACATTTAAGTAGCTATAGAATTTCTATTATTTCTGTAAATAAATATATCTTTATTAATTAATAATAGTCCAAGATAGTTTTGCAAACACTGAACGGGAATTCATTTCATAAACACTCGTAATAGTACTTCCTTTTGTGTATACTTTGTACGATATCACCCCTTCTTCCAGTCCACCCTTATACAGATCGCAGCTAATATCTGCATTCCGCTCATAAGCTGTGAGCCGGCTCGGAGAGCGCAAACCTTGTGCAGGCCTGTATTAGACTGTGGTTATACCTTTCGTAGCGTCCTGACGTAAGCATTTAGGGTCAGAGTTTGAACTCTAAAACTCCAGAGTATACTAACCGATAACTTTCCTAACTTGTTTGCAACGAAAATACGCAGCCCGATTATTACACAACTACGGAAGCAGAAATAAAAAATATCTGATAATGTTAAGATAAAATATGTTTGTTAAAACAACGTAGAAAATAATATGGTAGTGTGCATTTCTTTATATTGTAGCCTATTTCTTTCGTTGGTATACATAAATTATACTTTACAACTCGATGGAAAATCAAGGGAAGGCAACATGATATATATATATATATATATATATATATATATATATAATTTGAACTTGTAATGGAAATTACGGGAAAACGGCTGAACGGATTTTAATAAATGTCCCCTCATTTTGAAGCTTGGAACCCAAAGTTTTTCGGAAAAGTAGTAGTTTTCAGTGAAATGTCAATTTTCCTACATAATTTTCCTATTTTCCTAAATCCATCTGTTGTCAGTTTTGAGAATAATTTTATCGAATCACGGCCGACTTGATTGAATTTCAGAACAAAACACACACTACAATAAACAATAGGCTATTACATGAAGGCCATGACCTGCAGGATTGCCGACATATTTAGAGCTCAATTCAATTTGTTATTAAAAACTGATTCTGCAGTGTATAATTTTCTGAGTACAGCTGTGTATTGGATATTCAAATCTACGAAACTTGAGGTGATTTGATGACATTATTACCATTAGAAATGAATATTATTATAGTTAATATCATGATGCATCTATTTTTCATTAATTGTACATAATAGTGATGCTATATTGATGACATGAAAGTGAAACGTTTTGAGGTTATGTAAGTAAATGTAGAGAATATCTTAATTTAGATCTTCATTTCTATAATTTACTACAAAACTTAAGTAAGATAATATTGTTATTAAAAATAAAATATTTTTTTACTTATTAACCCAGTGGGATTGGGTCTTTTTCATATACTTAATGGCGGTGTAGTGTAGATATTGATATGTATCATTGTCTTCAGTATTGGCTCGAGAGAGCGCAAAATTACAGTTCCTAAGGAAAGATCAAAAGGTATTACTTACTGATAAAATAAGAGGCCTAGAAAATGTTGTAGTCTCCAGATCATTTCAGCAAGATCTCTTAGTAGGACAAAATGATTTTACGCTCTATATTTCAAGTTCTACATGCAGCAGCTATACGAAAATGCTATTGTTCGAAAGCTTAGCAAACCTGATATTTTTTTAACTTTTGCCTACAATGACCTGAAATAGCTACTGCTATCGTCCTGACATTGATACTTGCGTTTTCGCGTTGAAACTAAAACACTGAAGTTGGATAGGTTCAAGAAAAAGTATTTGGCCTAAAAAATCCATTCAGAGGGAATATGTTTCTTTATTATGGAAGCAAATAACTATCAAAAAGACAAGTGAAAATAAATCTGAAAAATTGTTATTTGAACGTCTAACGAACTTAGTTTGCAGCAGCATTTGCTGCATAAGCCACTAGTACTAATGTAATCCGCATTCACATCGTGAAATTTTAGTACCATAAATTTGTACCTCAGAAACTATATGCGATAGTCATTCTCTTTGCGTTGTACACATTAATACGACAGTTCTGTAATCATTACGACGGACGGAATGCTTATGGTTCTTAGTCAGAATGACAGACTTACAGGAAGTTACGGCTATTTCTCTGGTGACAGTTCGGTAAGGCTGTGGCATGACCGTAAGTTGTACAAGGATATATTTTGATCTTAACAGATGTAAGTTGTTTTATATCAGCCCCCTGCTACTTAATCTACAGCCACTATCCCGAGACGAGAATGGAATTTAATACATTTCTCTTTTGCAGGATGCCGATTATGGCGAAGGTATAATGCCACCAGCAGACGCAACGAGTCTTTTGTTGTTACACTTAATGACGTACAAAAGTTATGGCACGTGGAAATTCTGACCTTCGTTCAGCAATTTAATAAACAAAACACCTGTACGAGCCTGCAGAAGGGCGTACACAACGGAAATGGAGGCAAAGACATAATAATATTACGCCAATTAAAACTAACATATATATGGAGAGCAGAAAGTGTAGTGTAAATAAAATTAAGCATTAACTTGCGTATAAAGTTGCACAGAATAACAAAGCAATTAATTTTATAGACGATCTTGATAATTTAGTCTTACACTTGAAACTATATGAGCTAGATGTTGGAAATTAAATTATCCACACAGATTCATATGCTAATGTGTTGCTATATAGAGTGTTCCGTAACTTTCGGGGATGTACTTGTGATACCTTACAAACCAAAAGTATATTTAAAAGTTAATTTAAATATGTTCCAAAATCGTTTTGATAAGTCGTATTTGTAATAATAATACTTACTTACTTACTGGCTTTTAAGGAACCCGGAGGTTCATTGCCGCCCTCACATAAGCCCACCATTGGTCCCTATCCTGAGCAAGATTAATCCAGTCCCTACCATCATATCCTACCTCCCTCAAATCCATTTTAATATTATCTTCCATCTACGTCTCGGCCTCCCCAAAGATCTTTTTCCCTCAGGCCTCCCAACTAACACTCTATATGCATTTCTGGATTCGCCCATACGTGCTACGTGTCCTGCCCATCTCAAACGTCTGGATTTTATGGTCCTAATTATGTCAGGTGAAGTATGCAATGCGTGCAGCTCTGTGTTGTGTAACTTTCTCCATTCTCCTGTAACTTCATCCCTCTTAGCCCCAAATATTTTCCTAAGAACTTTATTCTCAAACACCCTAATCTCTGTTCCTCTCTCAAAGTGAGAGTCCAAGTTTCACAACCATACAGAACAACCGGTAATATAACTGTTTTATAAATTCTAACTTTCAGATTTTTTGACAGCAGACTAGATGACAAAAGCTTCTCAACCGAATAATAACAGGCATTTCCCATATTTATTCTGCGTTTAATTTCCTCCCGAGTTTCATTTATGTTTGTTACTGTTGCTCCAAGATATTAAAATTTTTCCACCTCTTCGAAGGATAAATCTCCAATTTTTTATAGGTCCATTTCGTACAATATTCTGGTCACGAGACATAATCATATACTTAGTTTTTACGGAATTTACTTCCAACCCAATCGCTTTACTGCTTCAACTAGAATTTCCGCGTTTGTAATAATAATAATAATAATAATAATAATAATAATAATAATAATAATAATAATAATAATAATAATAATAATAATTCATTCACAGTTTTCTGCCCAAGGGTAGGTCTTTCACTGCAAACTCAGTATTCTCCAATCTTTCCTATTTTCTGCCTTCCTCATACTCTTCGCATATGATCCACATACCTTAATGTCGTTCTATCATCTGATATCTTCTTATGCTCCGAACTCTTCTCCCGTTCACCATTCCTTTCAGTGCATTTTCAGTAGACAGTTTCTTCTCAGCCAGTGGCACTTTTTCTAAATGCTTCTAGTCGCTTCTCTTCACTTCGTCTTAATGTTCATGTTTCTACCCACACAATCCCATACTCCACAGAAACTACTTCACTAGTCTCTTTCTTATTTCTCTTTCGAAAGGTCCGAAGAAAATGCTTTCTTTTCCATTAAGGTCTTCTTTTGACATTTTTATTCTCCTTTTGACTTTCTGGCAGCAGCTAATGTTACCGCTTGTAGTACACCGAAATATTTGAAATTGTCCACATGCTCTACTGCTTCAGTTAGAATTCACACGTTTACTTTCTTTGTTTTTCTTCCTATGACCATGGTCTTCGTCTTGTTTGCATTTATCTCCATTCCATACTGCTCACAGTTTCATTTAGCTCCAGTACATATCCCTTGGTATCGTCTTCTCTTCTGCTAATCACGCCGTATTATCAGCAAATCTTATGCACTTTATTCTTCATCTTCCTTCTATCATTTTTCCATCTTACAAGTAGATGTTGAACAGGGTAGGCGATAAAGGATATCCTTGTCGAACTCCTCTATTTCACTTCTTTATGACATTTTTCTCCTGTCCTGACTTTGACTCGTTATTTAATATAGGCCTAAAGGTTACTGAACAGACTCCTCTCTTTCCAATCCACACCAAATTCTTCAGGATCCCTAACAATATGTTTATTCCAATTTACTCTGTGGAATGCCTTTCCTAGGTCCTCAAATACTATATATTGTTCTCTATTCTTCTCTAGGTATCTTTCGCCGATTGTTCACAGGAGTCACAATAATAATAATAATAATAATAATAATAATAATAATAATAATAATAATAATAATAATAATAATAATAATAATAATCCCTCAACTGGTATTTATAAGGGTAAATATGATATCCATATTGCAGTTGATATCTTATTTAATAATTCACTAGGCATATTGAAATATAAAAATGAATTGTTAATTAAGATACCAGTTGAGGGTTAATAATAATTGTTATTATATTATAATCTTCTCCAAAATATTAAAATTTTACTAACAAATGGATAACTAAGCCCGATGGAATGACTAGCGGTGAATGGAAGAGGCTATCAAGATGAATGCCAACGTAAGTGCTGTAAGAGCCATTCCCGGTAGGTCTCAGGACAACCAGTGCAGGCGATGCCTGAGTGAGATAGAAACCCTTGGACATGTCCTGGGAGCCTGCCCTTATGACGAAACATTGCGTATACATAGGCACCATGCAATTAGAACTAAATTTTCCGATGCTCTTAGAAAACTAAAATACACCGTCTAGGCCTATGAAGAAGTCACGGAACTGCCGACAATGGCAGTAACAGACGAATTGACATAATCGCCATTAGTGAATCCCTGTCTCAGGGTATGATAATCGACCCCACCATCAGGTTTGAAACGTACAAAGGACAGCCTGAAGACGTACATGAGGAGAAACGAGAAATCTACGTTCCAACCATCCCGTATTATAAAGATAAATACCAACTTCACGATATCAGTGTTACGGGATTGATGTTTGGAGCAAGAGGAACGATACCTAACTTCTCTTCTCAATTCTGTAAGACCCTAGAAATGCACAAATCTTTTCTGAATGAACTGGCCTTCCTCATAATTAGAGAGTCAGTCAAACTTTTACGGAACCACCTATATGGACTCTAATTCAGGACGCACCATTATCATTTTTCTTTTTCTTCTTAGCTTTCATTGATTCTTTACTTTTTTTTTATTCTGTAAACTGCCATGGTTTGTTTGTGTACTTGTTTGCCTTTTTTCTTACTCTTTTATCTCTCATCATCTATTTGTTCTTGTATTGTTTTGTATGCTTTGTCTAATGGCAGCTTCTAATTTGAGGAAGCTCAGATAAATAAATAAAATCAATAAGGAATATTTTCTTAAAGTACAGAAGCATAGTAAAACGAATATAGTAAAATGAATAAATTGAAGAAGAACAAAAAAATCTCATGTAATATCAAACAAAAGAAAGGAAATGGAAAGAAAAGAAAAATAAGTTAAAGTTATAAGGAAGTAATAAGACGAAAATTAAGAAGTATTTTAAGAGTTTCTTCTAGTTGTAATTGAAGCTACGCATGGTTTGACTTAACTTCTGTAGTGATGTCAACGTACTTTAGTCATAAACATTTTGTTTTTATATTGAAAGAGGAATGGATTAAAAATTAATCCTCAGAGCATATTCTTGGAAAACTAATAGTGGCTACCGGCGAAGAAGTTATAACCCTTACTTCCTGAAACTGGTGCGATTTGCTAACTGCCTGCCCGGAGTGAGGCTCCAATGATACGAAGCAATGCTTCTCTGGATCTTGAGAAGAAGGAAGACCTCCTGCGGCAGCTTGATTTATATGTCGTGGGGAAGCACGCATACAGAAACCAAACGAGAATAAAAAATTTCTAAATGATAATAGATCTACTTTGTAATTTCTTCCCTTCTGGTTTCTCTACTTGGATTTTAAAATCGTGAAAGATTCAGAGGAGTGGAAATTCATTTGTTAAGACATAGGGATTTCTTGGTTCCAGATCGAGACAATTTAAACTTGCCTGGTCAATCTCTCTTTCAAGGAACGAAATATTTTACATATATTCTGTCCTTTCACGGACTATGAAACACTATTAGGCATTCATATTTAATTGTTGTGATGTACCGAAGTGCATATGATATTTCCGTACAGGAATTCTGCATTACCATATCCACTAAGCTTTATCCACTAAGCCACACCGGATTCCAGTTCCTATGACGAATTGAATCCTCTTCGTTTTTATCCTCTCCACCTATCCTTCATCATATGGTAATGCAGAATTCCTGCACGGAAATATACTTACTTCGGTACATCACACTAATATGAAATTCGTAGATAATCACTTAGTGATTCAAGATGGCGTTCATTCCGTCGGATCCCGGCCACTTAGTCACAGGTAATGAGTGCACCTCAGGACATAATGTTGGACATTGTCACACATCTGTAACAGTGCATGAGGGTTGGCCACTAAAGGGAAACTAAGAGGTGAAAAAAACTGAGAGGATTCAATCCAGCATCGGAACTGAAATCCGGTGTGGCTTAGTGGATAAAGCGTCAGCACTTAAAGCTTAAAACCCGGGTTCGAGTCGTGCCAGAGATAATTTTTCTCCGCTCCACCTATCCTTCATTCATACTTAAGGCGATGTGAAATTTCTAAAATTCACAATTTTTTAGCTAGAGAGTTGAAATTTTACTGAATATGCATATCAATATCATAATCACACATTGTAAATTTCAATCTTTCGTCATAAACATTAAAAAAAATTAACTTATTTTTTTAAGTTTCTTAGTGAAAATTGTATTTCTAAAAATATATATATATATTTTTAAGACGATGAACCAATGGAAAATGTTATTTTGGGTTCAAACATCACATTGTAAAATTTTCATGTTAAAAAGATCTCAGCAGTTTAAATACCATATCTGCGAATTATAACATGTGTTTATGTCGCCATTTTCAAAACTTTTCGCTATGTTTAAATCTCCCAAGCCACCTCCCCACCCACCACGATATAGTTTCACATTTTTCTTTACTTCGACTTGTTTTTCTCCTGAGTCTTTTAAGATACAGTCATGGAATTTGGTAGTTATGTTCAGAAGGGAGTGAAGCATGTACTCCGATACTAATTTCTTTCTTAGTAATATAGAAAATGAGATATAAATTTTTACATACTGTATATATTATTCAATTTTAACTTTGCTCTAGAGTGTGCCATTAGGAAAGTCCAGGATAACAGAGAGGGTTTGGAATTGAACGGCTTACATCAGCTGCTTGTCTATGCGGATGACGTGAATATGTTAGGAGAAAATCCACAAACGATTAGGGAAAACACGGGAATTTTACTGGAAGCAAGTAAAGAGATAGGTTTGGAAATAAATCCCGAAAGGACAAAGTATATGATTATGTCTCGTGACCAGAATATTGTACGAAATAGAAATATGAAAATTGGAGATTTATCTTGTGAAGAGGTGAAGTTCAAATATCTGGGAGCAACAGTAACAAATATAAATGATACTCGGGAGGAAATTAAACGCAGAATAAATATGGGAAATGCCTGTTATTATTCGGCTGAGAAACTTTTATCATCCAGTCTGCTGTCGAAAAATCTGAAAGTTAGAATTTATAAAACAGTTATATTACCGGTTGTTGTGTATGGTTGTGAAACTTAGACTCTCACTTGGAGAGAGGGACATAGGTTAAGGGTGTTTGAGAATAAGGTGCTTAGGAAAATATTTGGCGCTAACAGGAATGAAGTTACAGGAGAATGGAGAAAGTTACACAACACAGAACTGCACGCATTGTATTCTTCACCTGACATAATTAGGAGCATTAAATCCATACGTTTGAGATGGGGAGGGCATGTAGCACTTATGGGCGAATCTTGAAATGCATATAGAGTGTTAGTTGGGAGGCCGGAGGGAAAAAGACGTTTAGGGAGGCCTAGACGTAAATGGAAATATATTATTAAAATGGATTTGAGGGAGGTGGAATATGATGATAGAGAATTGATTAATTTTGCTCAGGATAGGGACCAATGGCTATCTTATGTGAGGGCGGCAATGAACCTCCGAGTTCCTTAAAAGCCAGTAAGTAAGTAAGTAAGTAAGTAAGTAAGTAAGTAAGTAAGTAAGTAAGTAAGTAAGTAAGTAAGTAAGTAAGTAAGTAAGTAAGTAAGTATATTATTCAAAGCGGTGAAAAATATGAATAAGTCATTTTTTTCTCTTGATCTAAAGGAGCCATAAAAAACAAATACCGGAATGCATAGATCTCATTATGGCTAAACTTTGACCATAAGGACATTAAAATATCTTACAAACTGAATGGATATAATGGACAGCAGTCGCGTATCAATTTTTAAAATGAAATTAATTGCTGTAGCTACATTTTTCATCGAATCTATGTGAAACTTTGAACATATACTCTTTACAGTGTTGCAACACGTTGCATTTCGTTTTCTCAAAACTATTGGATGTATAAAAAAACTGATTTGGACAAAACTAGTTCAGAATGACTTCAGCTATTATGTTTGTGAATTAATGTAATAGGTTCCCTTCCACCCTACATGTGTTATAAAATACGTAAATAACTTATTTCAGTTATATTAAAAAAAGAGAAATGTTCACTAAGATGATACCTATATATCCAATAATATTTTCTGATCTCTGAGCGCTGTATGGAAGCCCGCGCACTTACACATTTGTCATTCTTTTAGCTTACTCTATTTCTTATTATGAAAGATAAATTATATAAGTTGTAATAAAAATTCGTTTTGTAGCGAAAGTAGCGTATTTCCTGGGCTATGATCCTCCACGACTTTGCTCCACAATGCCACAGCACCTAATTCTCGATTTGTTCCACCTATTCCTCTTATACCTCTTTCTTACATTTGAATATTCCTGATTGTAAAGTCATTCACGTCTCCAGTATGACAGTAAAATGTCATTTGTTGGAATTAACTCAAATCTTGAATAATAATTCAATGTCCAAGCTACCGTAATATCTGACCATGTGAAGTTTTAAATTTCTTCACTAATATACATTAATAACCACACGTTTTCAATGCCACACGACATATTTATGGTAAAAGTTCAGCTGGGAAAGAAATTAACAACATGTATTGAAGGCTAAAATTTGGCAGCTTCCTTTGAAAGATAGAATGCTATGCTGCAGGACAAGTACCAGTTTTGTTCATTTAATGTGTCCGTTCCGTATAAATTTTATTTATACCGAACAAGGATACATCTCGAGTTCGCCTGTGCGTTTTCAGAATGAAACATATACTGACATATAGTATACATTAGTAGAGTTTATTGATATACCTTTTAGCTGCTAATGGTCATGTGAATTTGAGTTAAAAATTCGAAGTGTGAACTTCAGAAACATCAATATACAGAGTGTTTCCGGGCTGGTGTTACAAACTTTCAGGGATGATGGAGAAGGGCACATGTATCAATTTGAGATAAGGAACCATGGTCCGGAAATGACAGAGTCGAAAGTTATAAGCAAAAATATTTGAGTGGAAATGGAATTGTAATTTCGCACCACGTGCCCTCCTTCCTTCAACCTTTGGAACAGTCGTGAAAGATGGTATGGGCCGGATGTCTCCTACGTGGTTACTTGTCCCGATACAATCTGTGAGCTTGTCTACTGTTCTCATTGGCTCATCCGTATTCGAAAATCAGGTCTGCATATTCCGCTCTCGTGTACTCCTCCATTTCACTAGGACTGATCTACTGGACACTGCAACTTGTACACATACACTGCTGTCTAGAGACGTGCATATCAGGACCGACCATGTCCGTTACACATTACACTATCTGCATTGCTTTAATGTAGTTTCCTGTCCCCACCCTTCAGACAGCGCACTTAATGGAATACTGTAAGTAGAAAACGTAAACAACGTCAGGTGAATACAGTACGTGTAAGATGTACAGATAAATACACATAAATAAGGTGTACAGAGGAATAAAATTATTTCATTTCCACGCAACTATTTTTGCTTGTAACTTTCGACTCAGTCATTTCCGGACCAGGATTCCTTATCTCAAATTGATACATGTGCCCTTCGCCATCATTCCTGAAAGTTTGTAACACCACCTCGGAAACACCCTGTATATGAATTGATCTGCTGATTTATCAGTCTTAATGAACAAAAAATGCGGCAGTGGGCGGAGTGCAAGTCACCAGCATTCATAAAGGGGTCAAAACAGAAATTTGCAGTGCACCACGAGCACCTGATACAGAAAGAATCTCCACTTACCTCGCAAAAGTTAACTTCTGGTATGTAAAAAGCGTACTGCTTCGCACTTCAAACCATTCAATGGGACCATTAATGTATCCTGATTTATAAAATGCATATCGAATCATGTCTTTGAATCGCGGTGACTGTAATTGATTGTAGAGAAATGAATGCAGAGTGACAACGGTATCTCTGTCAAGAAGTTTTGGATGAAAATGGTCGTCCTTGATTCTATTATCCGATATAGTTCTCCAATATGTTTTGTATTGTCTGAAAAAGAACACTTCCAACAGTTGAATCATACCGGTAGTTCCTTTGGTATTCATCGGACTTCCACTGACTTCACAGCTGTGTTGTTCGCACTTGTTCATTTTTAAACGATGTCCAGCTATCCATCATAAGTAAATTCCTGCTATCTGTATTTGGCCAATAGCAATTAAGGTACCATTCCCGCAACTGTTGTAATCCCATTTTACCATATGTTGATGCATTAGTACATGAACAAGTGCGAACAACAACAGCTCCGGCTGGAAAGTCTGTGGAAGTCCGATAAATTCCAAAAGGACTACCGGTATGATTCTACTGTTGGACGTATCCCGTACATATTATGTACTTGAATCGATGTAAATATGAGTGTCGAAATTATAACTAAAAAGCGTAACTCTGAATACAAGACCAGGAAACCATAACTTTTGTTATTGGTGAGTTGAATGGTGGGATTGAACAGCAACTATTTCATTAGTCTTTATGTTGCAGGCAGAACTTCATCAAACACACATCTTTTACGTGTAAACAAAGGAAGTATTAAAACTTTACGAGGTGTCTGTATCGCATAACTTTCAACTGTTTAATAGGTACAGTTTCACAATCCGTGTGTACACACTGAAGGCTGTTTTACACTATAGGTAATCCGACACTAAGATTGAGTTCAAGACTGAATAAACAATATACAGGTGAAATCTCTCATTTACGGACTAGAAGGGACGTAACAACCTGTCCGCATCTGGGAGGTGTCCTTTATTGGGAGGGAGGCTCCCCAATGTAGCAGTAAATTTATAATATGCATTATGTATCCCTTCACGCTTTAAATGAAATGTATTACTGTAGTTTAATTCTAAATACAGTCTACTGTATTATAGTAAATTCTTTGCAACTGTGAACTACAGTAGATAAGACCGAAAAAGGAAAATACAGTACTGTGGCATGCAATTTTATTCTAGATCTACAGTTATGCAGCACTGTAATTTACTGTTTTCAACTTAATCTTTACGTTCAGGGGCCTGTTTCTCAAAAATACTAGTTTATTAGTTCACCAGTTACTAGTTACCAGAGTATATTTCACCAGCTCTAGTAGATTCTGTTTCTCAAACTATTTTACCAGTCTAGTAACTTGTGACAATTTTTCACTAGTCACATGATCTCTTTCACCAGTCAACTGATTGAGTTCATTTGCTTATAATCATTGGTAGGTATTGTAATTTGAGGTTAGAAGGCTAAGTTTTTTGTGTTTTGGTTTTGATTTCTCTTTTTGCGGTTAAAATTTCATCAATTGAAAGCAAATTAACTGTACTCAATATGATCAATGAATCAAAGGATATACTATTCGGTGCTTTTTCAAGCACAATAAGAAAAAATTATAAAGTAAATGAATGGACAAAAAAATGTTGTAGGCCCTAATGTGTGAGGCTGTGGAACTGATACCTCAGAACAAAGATTATGCATACGTTAGGAACACTTACTGGCCCAACATTAAGAAAGGAACTTTGATGAGTACCAATTCAAGTTCACAGTATCATCACAGTCTAGTATATACAGTCACGAAGCTTGAGTTGTGAGGGTGCTAGGAACAATTGACTGAGCCGATACAATTTCGCATTATATGTAATGAGGCGATATTAGCGATCCTAGTGGTTAGCAACTATCTATGGATGCATATTTACTACGTATTGAGCTTCTTAACTATATATATTAGACTGTGGTATCATAATATAAACATATTATGTAGTCAGTGGGTCTACTGCCGACATGAATGCCACTTAGGCCTATAACTTAATAAAAAATTCGCCATTTTTTTTCAGTTTTACATTTGATCTATTCATAAATTAGTGTCCTTTTATATTTAATTTGTAGGCTAAAGTTGACAATGCCAGAAGAACTGGCAGTGGAGGAGGAAAGCCAGCAAAATTCACTGCAGTTGATGAATTGGTATTAGATTATTAGGAAAATATTCTGCATGTGTTGCTGGTCTAGGACAGAAAGACCTGATGGCATTGGAAAATAATCAACATCCCAATTTGTAGAGCAATTTGTATTTGAAGCTTTGCTGATAATGCGTGACTTCTATTATATGCCTTGTTATGGCAGGTTCCACTATATTTAACAACTCTCCAAGCTTTTAAAAATTCAAATTATGGTTTATTTAACGATGCTCGCAACTGCCGAGGTTATATCAGCGTCGCCAGTGTGTCGGAATTTCGTCCCGCAGGAGTTCTTTCACATGCCAGTAAATCTACTGACATGAGCCTGTCGCATTTAAACACACTTGAATGCCATCGACGTAGGTCGGGATCGAACTCGCAACCTCGAGTATAGAAGGCCAGCGCTATACCAAGTACCGAGGCTGACTCCAAGCTTTTCAGCAGTTTACATAAACTGTTCATTATGTTTAAATAAATGCTGCCGTAAAGGAATAATAATTGTTCTTTCTCGATATAGTTTTAGCTCTTCTCACAACAACTTCATCACTTCAATCGGAATCACTAAACCACATGTATTAAAAAAATAAATACAATATTTTGTTTTGATTATCTGAGAAAGGTTGTCACTGGTAACTGATAATATAGAAATCACCACTCTTTAGAGTCTTGTAGGAATATTCCTGTTGAATACTAGTATAATCAACTAGATTAGCATTTTGAGAAACAGAATCACTTATGAACTGGTGAAATCGGCCAATATTACTAGTCTATGAACTGGTAACTACTACTTTACCCTTGTAGTTTCTAGAAACACAGACTTGTAAAATAAACTAATATTACTACTGTACAGACTAGTATTACTAGTCCATGAGTTTTGAGAATCAGGCCCCTGGTGCCATGTCTCTCGAAACAGAACAACTGATTGAAGTGAAGAGAATAATAAAATTCTATTAACCCTATCATGTGTAGAATACAATTTCACGATCGCTGAAACCTTGGACTCATCAGGCAGGTTAAATTTTATGACTTTATTTACCCACCCGCTTCCAGCTAACAAGGGGTAGCCGGCTGGGCTAGTAGTAGCCTACGAGACTCTTATTGTCGTCTTTCATGTTAAGGAATTTCTGTACAGTTCTCAAAACTAAATTTTCCATTTTTGTAACACATTAGGTCTTGAAATCCAAGTTGTCCGCAGTCAGCAGGTAAAACAAGCTTTAAGGCTGTAAAACAGCTGTCCGTGTCCGTGTCTGAGAGTGTCCGTAAACGAGAGTTAAATTTATCACTATTTCTATATTATTTCAGCTGGGACATAAAAATCTGTCCGTATATGAGGAGTGTCCGTATCTTGCGGGTGTCCGTAAGGAGAGGTTTCACTGTAGTCTTCAAAATATCATAGTTCGTATTCTTTCGGGGTCATTATTAATGTTTGTATTGATTTTCCAGGCTGGTTGTCGTGTAAACCATGTAAATTACTTGTAATTTGCATTACCAAATGAATAATTTAAAAATAACTGCTTCCACGTATAAAACTTTCCAAATTGCTGGAGTGTAACATGATTGTCATTATAATAGCAATACTATTATGTTTTATTTGTGCTAACAGGATTCACCTTAATTATCATTGTCTGAACGAATTTTTCTGGACAGAAGAAGCACACTTCACTCTTAATGGTGGAGTTAACACTCGTAATTGCAGAATTATGTCTAAAAGTGACTCTCAGGTTATAATTCAAAAAGGTCTTCATGATTTGAAAGTCACTGTATAGTATGGCTCCATTTCGTAATTCAACAATGGCTCATAATTCTTCAAAGAGAACAACAATAGAATGAAAAATACACAGTAATACAATACTAGCAAATTATTGTGTGTCATAATCTCTGTTGTTACAGATTCTTATTTGCTGACGACTTACAAATACAACATATATATTTGCACCTACACTGGCACTAAATGACGCAATAAATGAAGTTAACAATGTCCTAAAATCCATTACTTCATGCACAAAACAATTTGGACTAAAATTGAACTCGGAGAAATCGCAGGCAATTATAATGGAACATTAACGACTGTTAAGTAAGTTAAAGACAGATAACTTACCTTCTGTTAAAATAAATTAACTATTATTCCCTACAGTGATACAGTAAAAAATCTCGGAATTTGTATGGACAATAACTTAAGTTGGGATGCTCAAATCACACACATAAGTAAAATAGTTAATTTTTATAAAAATCCACATAAGAAGAATTTAGTACAGTCACTCTTATGGGAGAAGAAATTATCGAAAAACCAAATGGTGACATATTTTCCTATATTGGTGAGACGAAAGGTCATAGAGGAGTTGGATTCATCATCAATAAGAAACTAAAATCCAATATTAGGGAAATAGTAGGTGTCTCTGAAAGAGTAACAGTGCTGTCTCTAGAGTTAAGGAAAAGAAAAATTATTATAATTCAAGCATATGCTCCAACAGACTCAGGCACAGAAGAAGAAGTAGAAAACTTTTACACCGACCTAGATGATACTGCTCTACAATTTTAGAGGAGACGTAAACTTTGTCATAGGAGATTTTAACAGCACGAGTTAGAAGACCCAATCGGTCCATACGGCTATGGAATTAGAAATTTAAGAGGGAGTAGATTAATCAGCTTCGCCGCAGGACAGAGATTGAAAATAATGGACACGTTCTTTAAAAAAACGAAAGATAGTAAATGGACATGGAGATCTCCAGACGGAAAAACAAGAAACGAAATAGATTTTATTCTCACCGACAAGGGAAGCTACGTAAAAGACGTACGAGTTAATAACAATCTCAAATTCGATTCAGATCACAGAATGGTCAGAGGAATAATTAACATCAGGAAGAGGGGCAGAAAGCATATCTGGGACCGAAACATACAAGCTGAGAACATAAACTATCCAGTATACAAATCAGAACTACAGAGGAAAGTGCTAGAATGGAGAGATAACAAACATACTGAAGTCCAAGAAATCTGCTCAAAGTTGGAGAATTGCATAAAGAGAGCGGGAGAGGCCTCAACGCCCAAGAACAAAATCGGCAAGAAAAGAAGCAGACTAAGCGAAAATACAATAAAACTCATAGATCAAAGAGAGAAATTAAAACAAGAAAGAGACATCTCCGACATAAAGAAGATCTAGTATGCAGAATTTAATAAAGTGACGAAGAAGGAAATAAGAAAAGACTTGCAAACTTTTAAAAACAGACTGGTGGAGGAAATCATGCAGTCTTCCAAATCCGTAAGAAGAGTCAAGAGGGAGCTGAGTGAAGGGAAACACTGGATGCGTAGTTTAAAAAGTCAAAATGGAGAGAAAATCACACAAAGAGATAAGATTGTTGAATCGGCAACTTCCTTCTATAGACAACTTTACACGAGTACAAGAATTGTTACAGCGAACTCAACAGAAAAGTTCATACAGGCGCTTCCCGATGATGAAGAAGTACCTTCGATCCTCGCCAGCGAAGTGAGAATATCTATAACAGAGTTAAAGTCAGGCAAAAGCCCAGGAGAGAATGGCATCCTTAATGAACTGTTGAAACTCGGCGCCGACGAACTCATACCACCAATGACAGAGATATTTAACAAGATTCTGCAAAGTGAAGTTATACCTGAAGAATGGACTAAGAGTACAATAATTCTTTTACATAAGAAAGGCAAAAGAGACAATATAGATAACTACAGGCCTATCTGTCTCATGTCCAACATGTATAAAGTGTTTTCGAAAATAATATTGCGCAGGATCACAAGAACGCTGGAAGAAAATCAACCTCTGGAGCAAGCTGGATTTCGTTCCGGATTTTCAACGGCGGATCACATTCAGACATTGACGCAGATCATGGAAAAAGTCGAGGAACACAATTTGAAATTGTATTTAGCCTTTGTGGATTATGCAAAAGCTTTCGATTCGATAGAACATATTAGTGTTTTGAAAGCACTTAAGAATCAGGGTGTTCCAATCAAATATATTAGACTGGTTGGCGTGCTGTACCAAAGAAACACAACAAAAATGAAACTGGATACAGAAGGAACACCATTCAACATACAGCGAGGGGTGAGACAAGGAGATCCCTTGTCACCGAAGATCTTTAATTGTGTATTGGAGGAGGTCTTTCGCAAGTTACCTTGGGGTCGCAAGCACGGCATATCTATCGACGGAAGAAAACTGACCAATCTACGCTTCGCTGATGAGTGGTTCTGTTTGCCAGATCCAGGAAACGATTGGAAGAGATGCTGAACGAATTGTGCGAAGAAAGCATGGCAGTAGGGCTAAAAATCAACATCAGCAAAACCAAAGTACTGACAAATGACGCAGAAGGGCAGATGATCGTCAACATTGCGAACATCGAATTTGTCACGCAATACATTTACCTTGGCCAGACTATATCATTTCAGAACAGCATGGACAAAGAAATTGATAGACGAATAGCATCGGCATGGAGAAAGTTTTGGAGTCTGTCCTTCATCCTAATGGACAAGAGCCAGAAATTGCAGAACAAGAGGCAGATCTTCAACAGCTGCATTGCACCTGTACTTCTATATGGGGCGCAATCCTGGTCACTCACCAAGAAACAGGCATTAAAATTAGGAAGATGCCAAAGAAGAATGGAAAGGAAAATTCTCGGAATAAGCCTGAAAGATAGAATCAGAAACAAAGAAGTACGGCGACGAAGCGGCGTAGAGGACGTGGTGACACTCGCTAAAAGGATGAAATGGCGCTGGGGAGGACACGTGATACGAATGCAACCTACCAGATGGGCACACACGGCGACACTGTGGGATCCAAGAATTGGCTGGAGAAACCGTGGACGACCGAGGACCAGATGGGGGACGAGTTCCAGTTGCAGCTAGGAGGTCTGTGGACCAGAATAGGACGCCAAAGAACACGGTGGAAGGACGCAGTCAACCAACTTTGAGCGGCAGCAACAACCAGTGCTAGCGAAATTGTGGACAAAGAACTAGAAATGTAAATAGACCATCAGGTCGGCTCTTCTGATGGTCAAGACTTGAGCCACCCCTGCCCAAGCAGGAGGCCTTGCCCCACTGGGGATTTACGGCTTTAATATTATTATTATTATTATTATTATTATTATTATTATTATTATTATTATTATTATTACTCTTGATGCCTCATTTTGATTTCTGTGATACTCTCTACACTGACCTTAACATGTTCGATTTATTTGCAACGCCCATAGATCTGACTGTATTTAACCTTCACTAAATATGCCGACCTGGGTCCGTATCAAAGAGCGAAGAACTAGTCACTCTCTCACGTTACTCTCGAACATTCTTCAGAACTCTAACCCTAGCTATTTAGCTTCTCGTTTTCAACATTTGTCTTCATATCACGAAATAGATACACGCTCACAACACCATATCATACATTTCTTTCTTAAACACAAAACATCCTCCTATTTCTCATCTTTCATCGTCTCTGCAGCTCATCTCTGCAACTCTCTACCACAGCATGTCAGAGACTGTTGAACATAATCTAACTTCAAAAATAGACTAAAATTGCAGTTTTCCAATTCAGATTCCCTTCAATTATAAGCCCTTTTTTACAATCGCAGAGAAAAGAGCTTATACTATATTATTTACAAACTATCACAGAGAAAAGGGCTTATAAATGAAAAAATATATGTATATATCTTCCTTTTTTGTTCAACACTGAACTCTCTTGATCATCAGATGAATTTATTATCATAGCCTTTTTAGTGTGTTTTTTATTTAAATTTAGTTTTTTATTATTTTATTATATTCCATTTGTTGTATTCTTCCTACTAATTGAGTTCTGGACGAGAGTTCGAATCCCGCTTGGGCTGATTACCTGTTTAGGTTTTTTCCGAGGTTTTCCCCAACCGTAGGGCAAATGTCAGATAATCAAAGGCGAATCTTCGGCCTCATTTCGTCAAATACCATTTCGCTATCACCAATCCCATCGACGCTAAATAACCTTATGGTATATTACAGTCTTCAGATCTATATTTTACTTTTTTCTATTAGCCTACGGTATTATTTTCATTTTATATAGTGCCACCTTTTGTTATGTTATTATTTTCTGTAATACATTAGTATTTTTTTCTTTTTCTTTGTGTTAAATTTCACTCCTTGTGTACTTTGTGACCTGGTAGAGTAAGAGAAAGCCTTTAACTCTGCTAGTACAAACAAACAAACAAACACGTAAGTAGGCAGGCAGACAGACGGAGAGACAGACAGACAGACAGACAGACAGACAGACAGACATACAGACAGACAGACAGACAGACAGACAGACAGACAGACAGACAGACAGACAGACAGACAGACAGACAGACAGACAGATAGATAGATAGATAGATAGATAGATAGATAGATAGATAGATAGATAGATAGATAGATAGATAGATAGATAGATAGATAGATAGATAGATAGATAGATAGATAGATAGATAGATAGATAGATAGATAGATAGATAGATAGAACATAATGCTAACTCTACGTTTTCGAAATATAATTCCTTTCAATCTGCATGATTATTATTTATTACACTTCTATAGTATGTATTCGTATAGCGTGAAGAGCACTGGAGACTAAACAACGTGGTAGGAAGTTCTAAACCAGTTATAAAACTGTTTTATTGAAAGATGGGAGCCATTCATCGTCACACATTAGGACTTCCTGATTCAATTCCTAGGGGTTGAAAGAGATACGATTCATAAATCAAAGATTGCCTAAGGAACACAAGCAATCTCAATACTTCCAAACATGGTGCCGCAGAGAGCCTTTAGCCGTATAAGTGGAAACTGATTGCCGTTAAGTTATATTCTTGTACACGGTTAGGTTAAATCGTGAAATAGAAATTTTCGCAATAGCTTCAATATGATTTAATCATAATTAACAAATGTTGTTAGAGTAAGTTGAAGTTACATGTAGATCCTACTGGTTACATGGCAACAGAGCTGTAATATTAGAAACAATACAAGGTGAAATGTAAATAAATATTACATTTAAAAATTAGTATATTAGATATCATGATTTGTGACATCTTCCAGGTCGAGAATACATTCAAAATATCATGAAGATATATACAGAGTGGAAGTAAAATAATTCTGCATACTGAAAGGGACGATAGGATACACGTAAGGTGTTAGGTACAGCTTACAGCAGTAAAAGTTTGGAAATATTCAATTTTTTTTTCCTCCATTACTGTATCTTGTACAATAATGAAAATTGGTATGTGTAAAACAACGTCCTTCTGCTATATGAAAAAAAATATTTTTATGATTTAAAAAAATTATTCATATTTTTTTTTTTTTTCAAATTCAAAATGATGGCAGTTCGCTATGCAGTGATGAAGATTTTCCCTCATAACTAAAAAAACTATCTAACATTCTGTGATGACATTTTTTGTGCGTATTTATGCATATGCTATCTACAATATGACGCAAAATCACTTCAATACCTTTGACATATTGTGAGATAAAATTAAATTCATTTTTAAAAAATCGTCAAATATCAGTATTTTCTTCTAATACAAAATAAAAAAAATAGTATTTATTAAGGAATGTACTTGAAAGAGCATGATATTGTAAACACGAGTTTCAGCAATAAAATAAAAGAGAGAGAACATGAAAAAGTTAACATGTTTATGAGTTATGAGGGAAACGCTTCATCACTGCACAGTGAACTGCCACAATTTTGAATTTAAAAAAAAATATATATAAATAATTTTTTAAATTGTAAAAATATTTTTTTCATAAAGCAGAAGGACAGTGCTTAACATATACCTATTTTCATTATTGTACAGACATAGTAATGGAGGGAAAAAAAAGTTGAATATTTCCAAAAGTTTTACTGCTGTAAGCTGTACCTAACCCCTTAAATGAATAGAAAACCTATATTATATTTTGTGATTAAATGCACTGTTAATTAGAAAATTAATTTGGAAATTTCAACAGTCTGGCAATCTCGTCGCTAACTCAGTCTCTTTGTTCTTGTAATATAGATGTCAGAGGTCAACGCACTCAGGTCTGTGTCCTTAGGTGAACTACCTCCCTCTCTGACTACAACGTTGCAATCTGGTTGCATCGTTCACTATGGCAGACGCACAGCGCCCTCATATGATAAATTGTAAGTCAACATTGAACATTCACAAGTAATGAGACTTCTGTTCAAGTATTCAACAGTGTGTAAAACCGCCTCTTGAGGCGACGCAAGACAAGGTACACATCCAGTTCCCATTGAAGGAACTTAACTCTCAAGTTTTGTGACGAACCGTGGCGAAGCTCTTAAGATGCTTTTGAGGCTTAACCTAGGCTTACCCAAATAATTTGAGTTAATATATCTAGTAACATTAAGCCTATAAGTTCGTAATAACGATGTATTGTAACAGTTTAACTTCGAACCTTCTATATATTAAGTGTACTGTTGGCAGTCATTCCAGGATCCGAGAGCTTGTGGGCACAACCTCTAAAGGCCTAACTGAGAAGAGGGTATCGATTCGCTACATCTCCGTGCTAAACGAGCCTTGTAGAATACCGTCAGAATAATACGTCGCGCTATATTGATGTTATAAGAATGGGCTGTGTTGTTGAGCGTTAGTTTAATCAAAAGTGCATGCGTATGTGCGTTACATATTAATTTGTTGTAAAATGGCTTATAATGAGAGAACATTGGGACTATTATTATTTATTAGTAGAATAGAAAGAAAAACTGTTTTAGAGTAGTTGGACGTATGAAACAAAATGTGTTTACAACGATAGGAGAACGACACCACATTTACATATTAAAATAGCGGCTGGAGGAAGACAAAAAAAAATTTAAATTTTCGTGGTATAAGAAATATCCTTGGGTAACTGGGTGCTCTGAGACAAATAAGTTATATTGTTATATCTGTATTCTGTTTGGGGGGTGAAAATGAGTGGTCATCATCATCTTCTAGTCCACACCTGTGGAGTAACGGTTAGAGCGTCTGGCCGCGAAAACAGGTGGCCCAAGTTCGATTCCCGGTCGGGGCAAGTTACCTGGTTGAGGTTTTTTTCCGGGGTTTTCCCTCAACCCAATATGAGCAAATGCTGGGTAACTTTCGGTGCTGGACCCTGGACTCATTTCACTGGCATTATCACCTTCATCTCATTCAGACGCTAAATAACCTAACCTGTTGATAAAGCGTCGTAAAATAACCTACTAAAATAAAATTTAAAAAAATCATCTTCTTGTGCGGTCTGTGCCACAAGAAAATATTTTGATAGAAAAGCCGAGAAACTTTTGCTGTATAAAAGGCACAAGATAAGCAGATTTTTTCAGCCTACTAAGTATTTACAGCGAATTCAGAATAAGTGCGTCAGATTGGCCCCATGTTTCGGCAGCTACTATACAGTGGTATGAAGACGATAATGTTCACAGGTTGGACTGGCCAGCACAGAGTCCTGATCTCAATCCCATTGAGCATCTTTAGGGGAAATTTGACCGGCGATTGAGATCTCGGGAGATGCGGCCAACTTCCATTGTCCAACTGAGTGCCATGTTGCAAGAGAAATGGCGACGCATTCCAGTGGATATCCTACACAAACTAGTGGAGAGCATGCCTGACAGGGTGGCTGCTGTTATAGCAACAAGAGGTGGTACCACGAGGTTCTAAAGGGGCAAAAACAGTGCCCAATTACTTTTTAGTAGATAGTGTATGTGACGAAATCACCGGGTGACGAAAAATCGGTGACGAAAATTCCGGATCCCGTTCTGGTTCACCGACATTGAGAGTTGCCTTAATACTTTCATCCAAGCTCACGTAACTGAACAGTTTTGCTACCAACATCCTAGCTCTGATTATTATTATTATTATTATTATTATTATTATTATTATTATTATTATTATTATTATTATTAGAGACCTCGGTGTATTAATTGACAATAAATTATATTTTCACAATCACATTGATTATATTTATAACCATGCAATAAAAATGTTAGGAATAATTCGGTCAATTACTTATTCTTTTTCAACACCTGGCATCTGTAGTGTGGAACTCTATTACTAGTTCTGATTCGGCAAAACTGGAAAATATTCAAAGAAAATTTATTTCATTATGTTCGTACAGATTCCTGCCTAATAACTCCGGGTATAACTATGATCAAAAATGCGAGCGCTTTAAATGTCGAAGCCTGTATGCCAGACGCAATGATCTCGATTACTTATTATTATGTAAGGTCCTTAAAGGTGACATTAATTGTCAATCTTTCTTAAACAGTGTCAGCCTTCGTATTCCTATGAAGGACGTGAGACATCACAAACTCTTCTATATTAGAAATTCTAAATCTTCCTCGCCGGTCTCCAGATGTATTAAACATGCTAACTTACATGTAGGCGATTTCGATCCATTCAATGTATTGAAGTAAGGTCCCTGAGCCAAATAACGCCATTTATACCTTTAACGCCACCCTATTAAAATTTGTTAACGACACAAGTTTTCGGTAGTGTACTGCTGTAGCCTGCATTCGCTTGCAATCTAGTGATGAAATGAGTTACTAGCTGTCCGCTGACATTTACTAGTGACATTATATTCCATCATTTTCCTGTTGTGTGTTGATAGTGAATGGCTGTTCTTATATCAAGGTAGGAGGCAATATTTTATTTTGTGTGTTGAGCAAACAATAACTATATTAAACTATATATTTTCGTGATCCTTAAACATTCTTCTAAGCAGAGAAAGTATTTGCTATCTATAAAATTTGAAAATGTTAGAGAAACAGGCATGTCATGTTATCAAGTACTCAGTAGCGCTTTAACGCCATGTGACGTTAAAGGTCTACAGACAAAATTTTAGGTTATGTTAGTACTAAGGCTGACAGTACAGCATCAGTGTGAAAACATCAGGAAAATCACTAAGCCTTCAACTTACAAATGTTCAGAATGTGCAGTGATGATATTGGTTCAATTGCTTATCGAACTCTTATTTTTTTTTTATTTTACATAACTTATTTTTTTTTTGTTTTGTTTTACTTATTGGAAAACATTCATATTAAACTAAGGTAAATGCTTTTGTGTTTAATAACTTTCTACTGTGTCACATTGTCTCTCTTTTTTTTAATAAAGAAGTCACTGGAAAACATATTTTCCTAATCCATCTGGTGTTTCAGTTTCAGATCAAGAATCTTTCATTAGTATTGAGTGATTTTGTATCTTTTATTAACAGATCTCAAATTTAGTCGCTTAGTTCTATTTGTGTTGCTTAGGAAAAATAATTCATTAACAAGTATAGGCCTAAGTGTAAAGGTTACTAGAAAATAGGTGGCGTTATTTGGACAACCTGTTCCTAATAACGCCAGTTTACAAAGTTTGCTATTTGAGTTCTAATTCTTGTTCGGTATATAATATATCGATTTTCATTGTGCTATTTTGTAAAGATAAGATTACAGTTTCTATTGCATAATTTTCGTGTTTGTACATAACTTATTTCCAGAGCAAAAGTGACTGAAGTGTTAAGGTGGCGTTATTTGGTACGTGTAACGTATTAGAATATGGCAATGTCTTTGCTAATATTATTTGCATAATCCTTATACATAAATTGGTAGTATGAATCAACTCCTTTCCCTAATTTTTATAGTTTTAATTCTTGTAAATTAATTATTGTAATCCATGTTCCTTATTTTGTTGTTAACTCAAGTATTTAATTGTACCATAGTTGTTCATTTTAATGTATTAATTGATCACTGTGCTGGACTTTTATTGGCCAATGGCTGTTGTCCAGCACATAAATATCAATACATAAATAAATAATTATTATAATATTATTATTATTATTATTATTATTATTATTATTATTATTATTATTATTATTATTATAACACCTCAGCTTCGTCACTGGACGTGAATCGAACCCAGGTCACTGGACTTGTAGCCGGATATACTACCACTTCAAAACAACACAGAATGGAATGAAAATGTAGACACTTCAAACTCTTTTCATTGCTGGTAACTACAGTACACGCTGTCCTTAAGTGTCAAGAACATGAGGGTGGCCGTAAGTTCGCTCGACAAAGGAAACAAAATAACCCACTTGAAAACGAGAGCAAGAGTTCAGGAATGGTGTAAATGAGCCTTAATTTAAAGCGATGCAGAGTACATAAGGATCGTGAGGCTGGTGTAATGAGTTAATGGTCGTGTAATAAACGGGCAAAGAGCAATTAAAATAGTAGCGCAGCCACCCATATGTCATGCGCTGGTGTCTCGACCCGGCCGGCCAGCCAGGGCGTGAGAGGTCAGGTGAGTTGTGCGTCACGGAGCAAGGCATCAATCCGAGGCGAGTGTGGGCGACAATCTGAGGCTGCTTCACACACAGGCGACCACATCCAGGCTTCCAAATACCACAACAGAATCATTACTGATTTCATTGTTTTTTAGAATTAATTCAATTTAGGATAAATTTTAAAATACAAAATAAGTTTGATGTACCGGTAGCATATTAACTAATAACAACTGAAAACATATAAAAGAAATCGCCAGACACAGGCCTATAGCTTTACTATGCTCTACAGCAGTAATGTCAAAGCAAGCGCATTTTTCTGACCTTCACATCGTGCGCGATTTTTATTTATTATTTTTTTTCATATAGCAGAAGGACAGTGTTTTACATACACAGGGACATCATTTTATTTTTACTAACATTTTTAATATTAACCTGGCTATACCTTTAGAGAACCGGAAACACCGTTCGCTACTCCCCTCCACGACTGGAGTTCGATGATACTGGCGTAAAACACAAACAAATCACTTTACTAGGTATAGGAGGGAAGAAAAGTACTTCATTTACGTAAACTAGAAAATATCGCGATTTTGTGTTCGATAATTTTCATTAGGTTTTTGTTTAATCAAAATGCAGTATTGTATTAAGAATAAGTGTTTTTACTCACGAACTGAGCTATCCATGCGGACGTATTCATTATGCAGTGTATATTATACTGTCTACAGCACATTAGCGTACAATATAAAGAATTAAGTTCAATTGAAAAATAATCATAATATGGATATTTAAACACATTTTTGAAAATGGTGGCCGTTCATATCTATATAGGCTTCAGTTCTTTTGTGCATATTATCGCACTATAGACTATTGCATCTAATTCCAATTGCCAGTTTCGTCCTTCGTACTAGTAACTCATGTTGAAATAATTCTGTACCTACTCTATAAAAGAGTACCTTATGTACTGTAAATTCAATCTTCACTTCTGTCCGAGCCGCACAGATAAAATTACTCAGACATGCTATCTACTGTCCGTCCAATTGGTTATGCCGCAGGATCGTAGAAAGGAGGGTAATCAGGTAACAGTTAATTATTTAACGAGGCCCTTTTATTTAAGTTATTTTAAACAGTTGTATAATATTACGTAAACGTCCAATTCCTAACAGAAATTAATGTTTTCAGAAAAGAGCTAAGACAGCCCAGCTTTTACAGAGGGGCGAACAGAAGCAGGTGGGGGAAACCGGGATGCGACGTAAGCAGACGGACAGTACCTGTGCGAAAATATGATTGAATATTGAAAGTTCTTTCGTCACTGGAAAACGCGAACATATTTCTGGAACGTACTATACTCAATAACTCACTGTTGTTTACTATATGCGGCCTTGATTCTGTCTGCAGAACAGTTGAAACTTCATTAGTAGAAGGGGTGGGCATGAAGTACATTCAAAAACTCAGGTACAATAAAAATTGAAGTAAAAGTAAAATGATGTCCCTGTACTAATTTTCATTATTGTACAACAGGCATGTCAGAAATCAGACTCTGAATGTGCAGTTATGTGCGCGGATCGCCGGTCTGTGCGGACTGCATCATTCAAGCGTTGCTCTTACCAGTTTTTAGCTGGAGGGGTGTACAATAATCTATTCTGCGCTTCTAGGGATGGATTAAATAGGCATTTGGACATTATAAACACACTTAGCAGAAGGAAAAAAATCAGAGTTATTATCAGTGGTTTGTAAAGCATAATTTATTCAAATGATTTTTATGTAGTATTTGAAGAAAAAGAATATTGCAGTAATTTCGAAACAACAAAAAACGAACACAGTATTTCATTTTACATAGTAAGTACTAATTATTTTAAATAATAGACCCTATTCTTTCATTGTTCGTCAAGCATTATTATTTATTGGGACCATTGGTACACAAATGTTAAAGAAAATATACTCCCAATTAATTACATGCAGTAGGACATTGTGAAGTTTTTACACTGAAATAATTTCCTTATGTCAATATAAATTAATATTAATATTAATAAATGATATAAATTAAGCTTAGAATTTAAATTCACATATAGTTTATTTAGAAAACGTTGAGAGCAAGTATCGACAAGTTGGAAAACATAATTTCAATTAATGCTCCTTCATAAATGTTGTAACTAAAACCTTGTGCATCCCTCGTGTTTATCGCACGGCTCGTCCTCCCCTCACAATTTACCTGCACTTTGTCTACGTTTTCACTGTGCCTAGACGAGACGCTCTGCTGTACCCTTTTCCTAGCCCAGTGATGTCGAAGCAAGCGCATTTTTCTGACCTTGACGTCGTGCTGGGGCATTAAGCGCTAAGTATGGAAATAGGAAGAGTTATGTATATGAATAAGCAGCCTGTTGGATTAAGAAAACTGTAGTGCACAAACTTCAAACGGAACGTGAAATTTTATGTCGTTATTTTTATATGGCTTCTTTGTGTTTGGTATTATCTATATTGTCTGTAAAACAAAATTACTGATACCAATTTCTAAATATTGCAGTTGTGTTTTAAATTTTAATAATATAATAAAGAGTTAAGAAGGAATATTCACATAAATTCCATAGTAGTACAACTATACTGTACTAAATGGATGAAACACATCATTCATAAAGAAAGTGATATCTAAAAGAGAGAGAGAGAGATTGAGTATGACATGACAAGTTGTAATTGATATTGATGGTACCTTTAGCCGTATAAAAGTAATCAATAAGCTAATAAAAACAATATTACAGTACAAAGCAAAGTTACCTAGGTGCTGTAGGCCTATATATTTTAAGTGTAACTAATATTCCATAACAAAACTCTTATCGCATTATGCTTTTAAGGTGATATTGGTGAACAACTTCCTATCATCAGAATATTAAATAATTTTCTCCAAATGTGCTGAAGCTATAGAACTGACTTTTTACAACACATGGGCACGTATCTTTTGCTTAAGATATAACAGTAGTTGCTTTGTTAATTAATTTCCTTACAAACAATTTCCATGTGAATATTTTCAAAATTTTCAATACGCTATCTTCAGTAATACGCATTTACGGTATATTAGATTTACGAAAACATTATGTAAGGCTGAATAACTTCGAGGGAAAAATTGTTCCTGGGCCGGGCATCGAACCCGGGATCTTTGGTTTAACGTACCAACGCTCTACCAACTGAGCTACCCGGGAACTCTACCCGACACCGATCCAATTTTCCCTCTATATCCACAGACCTCAAAGTGGGCTGACAACCGTCAAGCAACCAACTTCGAGTGCACACTAACTCCGTGTGACTTTAATTGTGGTTTTCTGTTAACGAACAGTGAAGTGTATTATGCAAATCAAGATTTCAGGTATAACTCCCTGTAAAGTTGATTTGAATAATTTCGAGGGAAAAATTGTTCCGGGGCCGGGCACACGGAGTTAGTGTGCACTCGAAGTTGGTTGCTTGACGGTTGTTAGCCCTCTTTGAGGTCTGTGGATATAGAGGGAAAAATTGGATCGATGTCGGGTAGAGTTCCCGGGTAGCTCAGTTGGTAGAGCGTTGGTACGTTAAACCAAAGATCCCGGGTTCGATGCCCGGCCCCGGAACAATTTTTCCCTCGAAATTATTCAAATCAACTTTACAGGGAGTTATACCTGAAATCTTGATTTGCATTATGTAAGGCTACTAAATAAATAGGCCTGTATCTGAAAATTTCATTTTTCTATAAAAAGAAGTTGAAAAAAATATTTCTTTTGAATAAAAAAATCAAACTTGTAAAAAATGAGCATTAAAAGTAAAACTTACGTTCTTATAATGCACTTATACTTCTCAGGCAAATCTAAAACTTAACATGGATAGAGTTTTAACAAGTTCTCTTTCCTTTATCTATTGAATCAGTGCTGGCTATCCCTAAATATAGCTCGACAAAGCGGCATATACTATCTCCTTCGTCTGTCTCTTTCCTTTCCGCTGTAAAGCGCTCAGGCTCTCCTGAACTCTAAAGCGCGCTTGCTCCTTTGGGCATCAATTGACATGACCGTCCTAGCCTTTTTCAAAATTCTCATAATAAAGTGAAGTGCTCTCCATGCTTTACCCGTAACATTATGAACCTGCTCTCCCCAAGAAAGTTTGGAGTTTAAATATACTCCTAGCTATTTAAATATACTCCTAGGTATTGACAGAAATGTTTCGAGAACGGTGAACATTACATAGAGAAGTGAATGTTCTCGTATATAATAAAATTACATACAACTATAATCACTTTTGTGTTCCTTTCATTAAAGTATCTTAGTAAAAACAAAGAGTAACGACATGCTTGCATTAAAATTCAGCCATGCCTCATAACTCCTTCAGTTATGACAAAAAGTTTTTGTATTTTTAATCAACGTTTTATCGAAATTAATTAGTATTTATTAGCCTCACGTGACGTAAAAATGAAAGGCTTTGAGTCAGCTAAATAGAAACACCTCAGTCGAAATAAAGCAACATATAATCAATTTCAGGTGCATATTAAATGCAATTACTGGCTTGGTACGAGTGACCCGATCGATACAATCTGCTTTAATAACACGCTGTCAATTAGTTGACCATCTGAACAACGACACTTGCATCTGATACGGCTTCTGTAAGTGGACAATCAAACCACCTGCTGATTATACTTTGTGTTCATTTTCTGAGAGAAGTACGAGAAGATCAGCTGATGTATTTCTAAGCTGGAGGACATATATGTAAATACGAGTGTGTTCCAGTGGCGTAGCATGAAATTTTGAGCAGGGGAAGCTAACTCAAGTTGTCTTTCATGCAATATGAGAAAACGTATTACAAAAATACAGTCTTAAAATAAATAGTAGTCAATGTCAAGTCAGCAGTCGAAGATTGGTTGGAACATCGTAAGTAACACCAATAAGACATGACCTCAAATGATACTTAGTAAAATATGATTTCACGGTTTACACTTATCTCTTAACAAATAGACACATATACGTATAACATTAGCTCACTCCCTGTCATACTTAGAGAAATCACAATATTAGTATCATTACGTAAGTATGCGTCTGTCTTTTGGTTGTGTCCTTCATTGACAGCAATGGAGTCGGTCATTTGTTTTTTAAATCACACTTTTGTTCGTAAGTCAGTCTTGATAATACAATTGTCCTAAAAAAAAATCAAGTAAATTAGTGTCAGGAACTATTATTTCGCTCATTATTTATTATATCAGCCACAATGCACACTAACACTTCAACTGAACACAACTGATGAAAAGGGATAACTCGGAAACTACTTATTTTAAATGTTAAATGCGAGCCTTGCGACTAGGGTAGTTTAGTTAGAAAGGGATGGAAAATCTGCGGGGTGGATTACACAGAAGAAACCAGTCTGCTTGGAAGCTGGTGTGTGCAGGCTTCTTGTTTACTGCTGCATCACAAATCATCCTGAGCTGCTGCATCACAATATTTAACGCGTAAATATAAATTCTATTAAAATTAATAAATAATTTTCTCCATAAACTGCAGGTTTATTATGAAATTATTATTAACTGGGGAAGCTAAGCTTTTTAGCTTACATTGACGCTACGCCACTGGTGTGTTCATTGGTTTAAGAACATTCACGTTCACCGTAAGGACTGGTTCACAATAAACCGGGAACGAAAATGACAACGCGAACGAGAACAGAAATAATGTTAAAATAAAGTTTACATATGACCATTCATTATTAACTATCGTCAATGCTCACATTTAAATACATTTATTTTAACATTATTTGCGTTCTCGTTCTCGTTTCCGTTCCGGTTTATTATGAACCAGCCTTAAACAGTAGCAGAAGCTGTAACTTGTGCCATACATGGTTTATAATATCAATGTCTTTATTCTATGGTCTTGTCTCGTCAAATGTGTTGGTGATAAGTCCAGGAGCTTCTTATTTATTTTAAACGGTTATTTAACGACGCTGTATCAACTACTAGGTTATTAAGAAGCGATAGAATTGGTGACAGCGAGATGGTATTTGGCGAGATGACGCCGAGGATTCTCTAGAGATTACCCGACATTGGCCTTAAACTTGGGAAAAATATCTAGAAAAAAATAACAAAAGGAAATCAGCCCAAGCGGGAATCGAGCCCACGCTCGACTACATCTCTGAACCAGAAGACACGCGTGCTACCGCCTGGTCCACGCCGGAGGTCTCAGAGTCTTCTTATTCCACCACCACCTCCATCGTCATTTTTTCTTCTTCCTCGTCTATTACGAATTAAACATTGAATTTAATACGTTTTGACTTCATCATTAAACTATTCTTTCAAGAGTATTATTTTGGTAAATTTATTTAAAAAAACAAGCTGAAAGAAGAAATTTCATTGTTAATGATTGATTGATTTTACTTTCAATGTCAAAAAAGTCGCAGAACGGGACGCTGTTGGATAAGAGTGCCTCCATATTAAAATTGCTGTTTCTTTGTTTCGCTTTTGACACGTGCGCACAGCGACCACCTTACACCTGGATAATACTGCCAACTAGCTATGATAGCTTCAGGCGCCTCACTAAAGTATATAGACCGCTATTTCGATATATAACTAGCTTACTAAGTAGCAGCAGCAGCAACAGTACTAGTAGCAGTAGTAGTAATAGAGGTAGTAGTAGTAATAGTAGTAGTCGTAGTAGTAGTAGTAGTAGAGTTAGTATTAGTAGTAGCAGTAGTAGTAGTAGTAGTAGAGGTAGTAGTGGTGGTGGTAGTAGTAGTAGAGTTAGTAGTAGTAGAGATAGTAGTAGTAGAGCTAGTAGTAGTAGTAGAAGAAGTACTAGTAGTAGCGGCAGTAGTAGTAACAGTAGTAGAGGTAGTAGTAATAGTGGTAGTAGTAGTGGTAGCAGCAGTAGTAGTGGAGGTAGTAGTAGTAGCAGTAGTAGTAGTAGAGGTAGTAGTAGCAGTAGTAGTAGCAGTAGTAGTAGTAGAGGTAGTAGTAGCAGTAGTAGTAGAGGTAGTACTGGCAGTAGTAATAGTAAAGGTAGTAGTAGCAATAGTATTAGAAGAGGTAGTAGTAATAGTGGTAGTAATAATAGAGGTAGTAGTAGTAGTAATAGTAGTAGTAATAGTGGTAGTAGTAGTAGAGGTAGTAGTAGCAATAGTAGTAGTAGAAGTAGTAGTAGCAGTAGTAGTAGTAGGGGTAGTGGTGGTAGTAGTAGTAGAGGTAGTAGTAGCAGTAGTAGTAGTAGGGGTAGTGGTGGTAGTAGTAGTAGTAGAGGTAGTAGTAGCAGTAGTAGTAGAGGTAGTACTAGCAGTAGTAATAGTAAAGGTAGTAGTAGTATTAGAAGAGGTAGTAGTAATAGTGGTAGTAATAATAGAGGTAGTAGTAGTAGTAGTAGTAATAGTAGTAGAGGTAGTACTAGTAGTAATAGTAGTAGAGGTAGTAGTAGTAGTAATAGTAGTAGTAATAGTGGTAGTAATAATAGAGGTAGTAGTAGTAGAGGTAGTACTAGCAGTAGTAATAGTAAAGGTAGTAGTAGCAGTAGTATTAGAAGAGGTAGTAGTAATGGTGGTAGTAATAATAGAGGTAGTAGTAGTAGTAATAATAGAGGTAGTAATAGTAGTAGTAGTAGTAGTAGTAATAGTAGTAGAGGTAGTAGTAGAGCAATTCCACGTGTAACTGACTGACATTTACAGTACACTTTGACAGCAAAATGTCTGCCTAAATTGTATAACGGGTTGAAATTAGACTGTGTCACCGTAGGATTTTATAGAGGGAAGTGTACACCTAAGATACATATAAAAATAAACGTTTTTAATAGTAAAAGTATACTATTTATTTACGTCCAAAGTGTGTGTAACAGACTGACATAAATGTCAACTCTCTCTTCTGGTGAACATGGTTCTCCACAGATTTCTCTGAATTGTCATTGCTGATACAATTTTACAAAATATAGTTCGGAAAGGAAGTTGTAATCTTCGGTTTAAGTTGAAAACGACCTCCAAACCACGATTAGTAATGGAGTTATGGCCGAAAAAGTGATGTGTAACGGACTGACCTCATTCTGTAACTGACTGACATCTCTGAATTATAAAATGAAGTCGCACTTACAGAACCGTAAATAGTACAAAATAATATGAAACTTGATAAGTAATAAATTAACATAACGATTAATTTAAATGAATAATATGTTTTCCAGAATACAAAAATTAGTTTGCTTAACCATGCATCTTAAATGACACAAATTAATGCACATACAAGTATTACATAGGCCTACTTAATAACATATATAGTTCTTTCTCTGTGATTAAATACTGTATATACAAGCCATATGCATTGGTGTTTAATTTTAGGACTATAAGAGTGTCACAGCAACCTTGACAGCGCTTATCACTCTGTATGGCATCAACTTCCCAGCGTAAGACAGTATGTTACGTTATTCAAACGCGTTCCTAATCATCTGGCACTGACCTCCTTATCGATTACGATAAGGTGACGCAGATCACAGTTTATATTTCCCATGCCTATGGCTGTTATGTATTATGTTCATAATAATAGATTAGAATGTTGAGTTCTACTTTTAGATTGAATTTGAACCATTGGAATTTTAACACGTAGAAGCACTCCACGGCACTCGTTGACTCACTTATTTATTCTAACAAGTATGTACTGCAGGAACACTGTCAATATGTCACTTGTTATCTGAACAAACTTTAGTTTCTTTTCACACACGGAACCTATGGACCTTTCGCACTGATTGTTCACAAGACAGTTGTACATAGTCTACAACATAGGGATCTAACACTTTCACGTAATGAACTCCATGAGATGCCGGAATAGGTGCAAGATGTTCAAATCGTTTTTCGAGATACTTTTTTCCTTCGTTTATCTCAATCTGTGCTACCTCCTTAACAATAATTTGGATGTAAGAGTAATGGAACGGAGAAAAATTCTCTCCGGCGCCAGGATTTGAACTCGGGTTTTCAGCTCTACGTACTGATGCTTTATCCACTAAGCCACACCGGATACCACCCCGGCGTCGGACAGAATCGTCTCAGATTAAGCTCCAACTCTTGAGTTCCCTCTAGTGGCCGCCCTCTGCACTACGCCATAGATGTCTATGAACGTAAGACCGAAGTCCACACATGTGCTGAGGTGCACTCGTTATGAGTGACTAGTTGGCCGGGATCCGACGGAATAAGTGCCGTCTTAAATCACGAAGTTCAAATCCCGGCGCCGGAGAAATTTTCTCCGTTCCATTACTCTTACATCGTATGATGACGCAGAATATCTGCATGGAAATATCATATGTACTTCGGTACATTAAAATAATATATATAAATAATTTGGATGTTTTTATTGCTCACAATGTTACAAAATTCTGTAGCGCTTTGTATCTTCTTCCCCGGTTTCGCAGGCATCCATGCCATCCTTTTTACTTGGCCTCCAATCACATCCACGGCCCCTTTGCCATGATGTGACTGAAAGAAGTTCCATTCTATGTTAAATCCAAATATGCGAGCAAGCAATGCCATATTGCTCAATGTTTACTTCTGCTTAAAATGACTCGCTGCTTTATCTGAAAATATTTTTACCACCTCAATGTTCGGAAGAATTGCCAAAATTTCCGAAAACACTTTTCGTAGACAAACATTCACTGCATAGGCTATTTGTCATGTGCTACATAATCTGACACTAATGCAGAGGATTTCTTGTGAACTTCCCTGTCACCTTCCTGTTTAAACCAGGCAACAGCAGTAAATATTGAGACCTGCTTATTGCTCCAGTGAGCTGCCTGAATCTCATTTTGCTTTTTTCAGGTATAATTACTGCACACTTATCACCAGTTCACGTATAACTTCACCAAGGCCTTCCAAGTAACTAGGCACACTGTGAGAATGAACAACATAACAGCTGAGAGCGCGACATGTCAGTCACTCACAATGCCGTAGAGGAAAACGAAATCACTTTAGAAGGAAATGTTCTAATACTTTTTTATTGGTCATGTAGTAATAACGCAGAATACCAAAGGAAATTTTAATCTGTCAATTATTGTGCTGTGTGGAAGAGTTTTTGTATGTTTCTTGTGACGGACTGACCGTAACTTACAGTACAAATAATTATAATGATTTTAAGTTATTTAGGATCTTAGGATACTTCAACTAATTACATATTTACTTCAAGAAAAGACCAAAATATAGTATACAAAAAAGACGGCTCGAAATAAATCAAATTTACGTGTCCAAATTGTGACAGGAAACATAAGTATCTATACATGTTTTTTTAAGCGTTTGGAATATGACAAGATCTGCAGCAACTTATACACTAAAAGAAAGAGTATTTTAAACATTATCTTACGAAATAAGGCAATTTAAAGTATAAAGAAACATATTTCTTCAACAAAAATACTCCTACATCAATTTCAAGAAATTCACCTCAGTATGACATTTTCGTGGAATTGCTCAGTAGTAGTAATAGTGGTAGTAGTAGTAGAGGTAGTAGTAGTAGAGGTAGTACTAGCAGTAGTAATAGTAAAGGTAGTAGTAGCAGTAGTATTAGAAGAGGTAGTAGTAATAGTGGTAGTAATAATAGAGGTAATAGAGGTAGTAGTAGTAATAGTGGTAGTAGTAGTAGTAGTAGTAGTAGTAGTAGTAATAGAGGTAGCAGTAATAGTAGTTGAGATAGTAGTAATAGTAGTTGAGGTGGTAGTAGTAGTAGTAGTAGTAGTAGTAGTAGTAGTAGTAGTAGTAGTAGTAGTAGTAGTAGTAGTACTGTCATTTCCCATAACTAAAGTCCTGGAACACAACTATGGTCCACGACACAACCATTCTAAGAACATTGTAGAAGTAACATAGATTGTTCATAGATAGCTGCAGTGACTTGACACCAAAAATATAGATAAACGAGGTACTATATTATGGAGTACAAAATTTGAATGGTTGTATCGTGGACCATAGTTGTGTTCCAGGACCATAGTTATGGGAAATGACAGTAGTAGTAGTAGTAGTAGTAGTAGTAGTAGTAGTAGTAATAGTAGTAGTAGTAGTAGTAGTAGTAGTAGTAGTAGAGGGTCGACCTGAGTAGAGCAGTCGGTATAGCGCTTGCCTTCTATGCTCGAGGTTGCGGGTTCTATCCCGGTCTAGGTCGATGGAATGTAAGTGTACTTAAATGCTACAGATTCATATCAGTAATTTATTGGCATGTAAAAGAACGCCTGCGGAACAAAATTCCGGCACACCGGCGACGCTGATATAACCTCGGCAATTGCGAGCGTCGTTTAAATAAACAATTTTCAAAAGTAATAGAGTTAGTAGTAGTAGTAGTAGTAGTAGTAGTAGTAGTAGTAGTAGTAGTAGTAGTGGTGGTGGTGGTGATAGTAGTATTGATAACTTAAAAATATATGAGCGACAAAATATCATACGCCTTTTCCAAGTTTAATATTAAAAAGAATTCAGTCTAACCACAACATATCATTCAGAAAGTTGTCTTAACTGCTGGACTAGGTGCTATTGTGAGGAATGTCTTTTTGTAGCATTAAGTATTACAATAAATCACGTAGCCTAAGTTACGTAGGAGTCCTTCACAACTTGAAAGACTATTACAAATCATATGACAAACACTAAGCATTTGACTACAACTAACAAAAATCGTGTACGCATATATCATTGTTCCTAATTCTACGATTCTGCTGTCTTAGCTCTGGCAGGCCAGAGAAAAGAATATCTTGTTACCAAAATCGAAACTTGTTATCTAAACACTGCCCATATATTATTAGCAAGAAACCAGAACCAAGCAAGTGAACACTTGCATTTTAATGTCAACACAGTTATGTTCCCCGCTGAACCGCGCCTTTGGTTTAATTGATGTCATATGACGGTACAAAGTAAAATTAAGTAATTCATTTTAAAACTCCGTTTATTTATGAGCATAAGTATCAAGAAATTAATTCAGAAAGTATCTCGTTTCACGACAGGGTATTCTAAAGCACTTTAACATCAATAATGGACAATAATGTACGAATATATTTAATGATAGCACAATGACTAACGTAATCCATATCCAACTACTAAAACATACTCAATCACGAGACCAGATGCCGAAATTAAAGACATTAAATGTTGTTACAGAATATGTGGTATTCATAGATTTTAAAAAGGCATATGACTCAGTTAAGAGAGAAGTTTTATATAACATCATTGAATTTGGTATTCATAAGAAACTAGTTCGATTAATTAAAATGTGTCTCAATGAAACGTACAGCAGAGTCCGTATAGGCCAGTTTCTGTCTACCACTTTTCAAATTCACTGCGGGCTAAAGCAAGGAGATGCACTATCACCTTTACTTTTTAATTTTGCTCTAGAATATGCCATTAGGAATGTTCAGGATAACAGAGAAGGTTTGGAATTGAACGGGTTGCATCAGCTGAGCTGCTTGTCTATGCGGATGACGTGAATATGTTACGAGAAAATCCACAAACGATTAGGAAAACACGGAATTTTACTTGAAGCAAGGAAAGATATAAATTTGGAAGTAAATCCCGAAAAGATAAAGTATATGATTACGTATCGTGACCAGGACATAGTACGAAATGGAAATATAAAAATTGGAAATTTGTTCTTTGAAGAGGTGAAAGAATTTAAATATCTTGGATTAACAGTAACAAATATAAATGACACTCAAGAGGAAATTAAACGTAGAATAAATACAGGTTATGCCTGTTATTATTCGGTTGAGAAGCTTTTGTTATCTAGTCCGCTGTCAAAAAATCTGAAAGTTAGAATTTATAAAACAGTTATATTACCAGTTGTTCTGTATGGTTGTGAAACTTGGACTCTCACTTTGAGAGAGGAACAGAGATTAAGGTTGTTTGAGAATAATGTTCTTAAGATAATATTTGGGGCTAAGAAGGATGAAGTTACAGGAGAATGGAGAAAGTTACACAACGCAAAACTGCACGCATTCTATCCTTCACCTAACATAATTAGGAACATTTGGTCCCTGTATAAACATCAGGGGGTTTCACGTAAGTATAAAGACAAGAGTGAAACATTATTTATGGAGGAGTGTACTTAAACTTTTGATAGGGGCTGTATATTTAATATGTATATCCAAATTGAGAATAGATTCTAAATTAATTCCGAGGTTTTAGGATAGCACATGACGTGGAACATGTCCTCAGTTCCGTCGACAGAATGTAAATCTCTTCCATAGCCCACACTGGAAACGAACCACGGACCACATGGATGTTATGTTTCATTTAACGACGATCGCAACTGCCGAGATTCTTTTACATACCAGTAAATCTACTGACATGAGCCTGTCGCATTTAAGCACACTTAAATGCCATCGACCTAGCCCCGGATCGAACCCGCAAACCTCGGACATAGAAGGCCAGCGTTATACCAACTGTGCCAACCAGACCGACTACCACATGAATGGAAAGTGTGTATGCTATCCACTAATCCAAGGCAAGGGACGTCTAACGAAAATAACATCTATTCTAATAATAAATCTGTAAGCGAAATTTTTCTGGTAATTTTCGATTTTCCAAATATAATTGGTGTTATCATGTACAGTATAATTAATCATCCTGAAATCGAAAATCGCTTTTTTGATATTTTTGTTTGTATGTCTGTCTGTCTGTCTGTCTGCCTGTCTGTCTGTCTGTCTGGATGTTTGTTACATTTTCACGCGATAATGAGTGAAAAAGGATTTCGATGAAAATTGGAACATAAATTAAGTTCGTTGTAACTTAGATTTCAGGCTATATGGCATTCAAAATACTTTATTTAAAAGGGGGGTTATAAGGGGGCCTGAATTAAATAAACCGAAATATCTCGCTTATTATTGGTTTTTGTGAAAAATGTTACATAACAAACGCTTCTTTAAAATTGATTTCCGATAAGTTTTATCCCAGGCAAAATTTTGATAGGACTGATGTTTTAGGATATACAAGAGTTTTAAAATTACAATACAATACATTTCCACCGCCGCCTCAGATTATAGTGTCGTTGTTCCGTAACTTCTATGTGCAAAATATTAAATTTTTTAGTAGGAAGAAAAACAAATTTATTCATTCTATGGCAGTAGTGCATAGGAGATCGTGAATTCTTACATTTTCGAAAGAAAGAAATATAATTAAGTAATATATAGTAGATTGTATTATTTGCTGCATCACTATTTAAGTTATTTAATAGAGCAAAAATCTGAACATCGATATGTGACATAGGAGTTATTGCATGAACGACGACAATGGCTACAATGAAATCAAAACAAATAACTCCGTCTATTTAAGGCGGCCTTGACGTTTATCAATATTAATATACAGAGAATATTTTGTGTGTTTGTATGTTGTAATCTCAGAAGCTAATTAACCTTCACTATTTTAAATTTGTAGTTTGTCTAGACGGATGCAATGCTACAAATGAGGACTGAGGTACAGTAAGATGAAAAGAAATCTGTACGCACAGAAAACTTGATATTCTGTCGAAATATTGTGTAACTTAATTATTGCAACTTTATTTGGTCCACATAAAATATACTAATTTTATACGCTCATTTTACCATAGAGATCACTGGAGCTAAATTATTTTAAAAGGTGTCATGAAATGGCGTTCCTGCGCTCATAATTTATCCATATTCATTTCCTGTGTTTCTTAAAATAATATTTATGTAGTGTACCTCATTTTTTTATTTACATAAACAATGATATACAACCGAGCAAGTTGGCTCAGCCGGTAGCATTTGAGACACGCATTCGGGGGTCCCGGGTTCAAACCCCGTGGCCGACCAATCTGACTGGGGTTTTTCATGCTTTCCCTTAGTCATAAAGGCAAATGCCGGATTGGAAAGATACATGCCATTATTCATCACCGCCTCAAATACCAATATCAAAAACATTAATCAAAGACTATAATCAGTTACATGAACACAAGCCATCTACAACACACAATAGAAATAGGAACTCAACAAGAGTAAACGCGGCCTCCTGATATACCGGTACCCACACATTCTAAACACGCGACATTACCAAAGATGTCAAGGCGTGAATAAAATAAACTTGACAACAAAAAAAAAAAAGATGCACAGTAAGGTTAACATAAAAATGATCTTCGTACACAATCAACTCTATTAATTTGGAGTGATTTATTAAAGGATGCATTCAAGACTAATTTAGAAAAATGTTAAGCGAATTATCTTTGCACCAAATTAGGATAGCATTTTAATTATTTAAATACAATTTAAATTAAGTAGCATATTAAACGATTTATTCTTATATCAAACACGAATGTTCCCTGGACCCAATGTTCTATTTTAATTATGTAATTACTTTATATTTATTTTAATAAGTGCAGCGGAGCGCACGGGTACAGCTAGTCTTCAATAAAATTCGTTAAGATTTTAAAACTGCTTTCCACTGACAACAAAGGAGTTGATAGCAATGTGCAGAAGAAATCTGTACGCGACCCATCGTGAACCCGCCTCTGGTGGATGGCCTTGAAGCCACCTGTTATTTAACCACGGCAACAATCTGTCCTCAAACTTTTTTCGTATTCTTCCATCGCGCATCTACTGTACGTTGCGTGGGAGGAATATATGGGGTCGATCTCGGAGCATCACCTGTTGCTATAGTTAACAGTCTCGAGTACAGGAATGGCATATCCATGTTAGTTTCTTCAGCTAATGCCCCATAAAGTTAATGGCCACTGTAAGACGAGACGGTGACGAAGAAACTTCATAAAAAACACATCACGGTAACACTCGTCCGCTGGGCGGGAATTAATGATACAAGCTCTGTCCACTCAAATCCTCTGACCAGGAAAACGAAGAGGTTTTGTGTGTCAACAATTAGCTAATGCCAACATCAAAAACCACAATAAGTGAAAACTATGTTAAGCCCACACTCAAGACTCAAGTGGTCTAAAACAAGAACTTGAAGTCGTTTCAGGTGACTTTGCACCACGCCACGGACGCGTATAATAACACAAGTGTGTAAGTGCACCTGCACCAATTTATTTATTTATTTAAATTTAATATATATACAGAATAAAGAATATAATTACAAACAAACAAGAGAAATAGGAATAAAATAGTACCGTACAAACAATATAAAACAGGAGATACAGTAGTATTAACAAAATTTGAGACCGAATGAGCAGCGCTCGTGTTCGGTCGCAGTTCAGATATAATATTAATAGGTCTATAAGAGAATATAAAATAAAATAAAATAGGAAATATAATTAAAATTACAGTTACAGAAATTACATAATACAATATTAATATAAGAGAAATATAGAAAATAATAATAATAATAATAATAATAATAATAATAATAATAATAATAATAATAATAAATAAGTAAAATAAAATAGGAACTAAAATTGCAGCGGCAATGGAATTATATAATATAATATTAACACTAGAGAAGAAAATACTATCGCACGTGAAAAAAAACTATATATAAATATAATATATATATATATATATATATATATATATATAATTGCAATATTTTATCGTTTATTTAGTTTTCTTAATGATATTTCAGATGCTGTAGCTATTCTTCGTTGAAATGACGTGATCATTATGATTGTATGACGAATTAGATGGTATTTACGAAGAAATGAGCTGTAGATGATGATGATGATGATGATGATGACGACGACGACGTAGAGGTACTGTATATTTACTGCATCTTGTAAAAGGATTTATTTATTCATTTATTTATTTACTTGTTTACTTTTTCATTCACTCATTCATTTCTATTTATTTATTTATTTATTTATTACGATTAGAGCTAGGATTTTGATGACCTATAAATCATGAAAAAAATGTCTTAAAAACAATGCAATTATGACCTAAAAATCTTTAAAAATGCCCTTAAATTGCTCTAAAAATTGATCTTACATAATTGGCTAGTAGGAAAAGAAGTTTTGTACTACTTAATATTTAGACTAGCAATTAAATTAAATTCTAGTACCAACATTTAAGTTTATTTCATTTTACATAATTTTTTCTAAGTAATACATTTTAATTAATTAATTTACCTGATCTAGTTTCATGTAGTCCACCACAAGGCCACTCTTATCCGGAACTAGCAGGTATAGAAGAGTCTATATTGAAGGGGTGGTTGGACTGATCCATTCATTATATGGAGTGTACTACGTTAAAATGGCAATATTTGTGTAGAAAAATGATTAAAATATTATACAAAATAAATGGGTCCTATTAGTGGACAAAATATGAAGACAAAATATCAAAGGAAATAAACATTATTTTACGTTAATAAAGGGGATTTATGGCCAAAATTAAATGAAAATGCCTCAAAAATGACCGAATAAAACAAAAAATGCTCTTATGAGTTGAAACAGGCAAATAAATGCAAAAAAAAAAAAGCCCTAACAAATATGTCTTAAAACAGTTTATCGCATAACACATAAATACTAAAGCAGCTATGTTTCTGGCTTACTAGAAAAAAGATGCAATTTCTTCAAAATTCTAGCCATAATTATGATGCTTCCTGATGATACCCCTAATGCCATGATCTACGCTTCTGGTAAACTACGAGGGCTTGGTATCATTCGAGCGGAGTGGGAAGCTAACATTCAACATTTTAATATATGCAGTCAACTTTTACATATAAATGACATCTATTTAAATTTTATCAGGGATCTTAACAAAGAAAGACAACACGCTTTAACAAATCTTAATATTGGGCTTTTGGGGAGGCCGAGATGTAGATGGGAGAATAATATTAAAAGGGATTTGAGGGAGGTGGGATATGATGGTAGGGACTGGATTAATCTTGCTCAGGATAGGGACCGATGGCGAGCTTATGTGAGGGCGGCAATGAATCTCGGGGTTCTCTAAAAGCCATTTGTTAGTGTGTAGAATCATATGAAACATATTTCTTGAAATATGTCAAAATATATAAAATTAAATATCAAGTAAGATAACCGTAATATAAGGCACCGAAATTCCGTTCAGTGAATCAGTAAAGAATTTAGGTATTTATATGGATAAAAGTATAAATTGGAACATTCAAGTTGCAGAAACCTGCAAAAAAGTATTCTCATTAATCCACTCGTTTAGGCGATTGAAGAATTTTCTACCCTTTTCCATGAAAAAAATGTTAGTGCAAACACTCGTGATGCCCCACTTCGATTACTGTGATATTCTGCTTACTGACCTAAGCGTTACTTCGGCGCAGAGACTACAACGTGTTCATAATAAGTGCGTCCGTTTCGTCTGCAATATTCGCCGGGCTGATCACGTAACACCATCCCTCGAAATGTTGTCCTGGCTCCGTCTAGAAGATCGTAGGAAAATCCACTGTCTTTCCCTTCTCTTTCACATATTGCATTTCTCCACTCCTGTCTATCTTGCGTCTCGTTTTCAAAATTTATCCACCCGTCATAACCGAGACACACGATCACAACACTCCTCAATATTATCCATTCCCTCCCATCGAACATCCTCATATTTATCTTCTTTCATTGTGGCTGTTCCTCGGCTTTGGAATTCCTACCAAGCAGTAGCGGCTGGTGGTCAAAATAATGAATATGCTACAATCTCTATATCGGCCTACTGTATACACTTATATGTATTTATCTTAATTTGAGACTCGCTTAGTGACGAAATATGAAGTCCATACGACGTTCCTTCCTACTGCAGTACCTGTCAATTACCCTGGTGTTAAACCCTCCATCTTGGACATCATACTCTTTTCTATTGACAGTGTTGCAAGAGCAGTGAGACGATCCTGGACATGGTGTTCCTTAAAAACGTTTTTATGCGTTTTAAGTAAGAAAAACATCTTCCTGGCTCAGGAGTGGTCATTGTTGTTGTAACCAAAATATTTAACAACTTCGTTACTTCACAGAATGGATCCTGTGAATTGTTGGAGGCTATATATCGTAACAATTGAAAGCCCCATCTATATTCCGGAAGGCAGGTGTTCCGTATAGAACTCAAAGTTGAGTCTTTAACACTCTTTTGTTCAGTACAGTATAGCTGTTGACAGCAACTTCAAGTTCGCGTTCAGGAAAATTAGGCTATGCGAAAAATTGCCAGAAAATTTGCTGTTTAGCAATTTTGTTGCGTCTAGATAGCTTAAAGACTGGAAACGGTGAGTAGTTTTCTGAATTATACGGTCACATACTTCCTTGGCTTCAGTTTTCTGGGATTCCATTCTCCGTCGCTTGCTGACTGGTTCAGGAGGAACCTCAAAAACCAGGTAGACGGCAGCAGCAGTCGGACACTTGAATTACCAAATACATTGTACATAGTTCCGAGTTCTTCCACAAACAAGCATTCTTTCGTTACGCTTTACTTTTGCAATCTCCAAGCTGTGTTGTGCTGAAGCTGACTACAGCACTTCCCCGCGTAAAAATAGCCAATCAGGGCAGTGATTTCAGCTTCGCACATGCGCATTAATTGTCTACATTCTCATATAGAATTTTGAGTAGTACATTGTACCCCCTTAGGCACCAAAGAGCTAAGAGCGAAGAACTAAATACACTATAACGCGTCATGAACATAACCACGGGAAATTGTCAAATGGCAGATCAGATACTATGGTAGTATTGCAAATACATTATTTGAGCAAAAATTGTCATTGTGCTGTAGCACTGTAGCACATAAGCACGGGCCGCCCCTGCTACCAAGTAATGTCAGGGACTGTCAGACATCAAACCAATTTAAGAATAGGCTAACGAAATATTTCTCTAACACTTCTTGTTAACAATAATAGCTGTTTCAGGTTTCTCAATGTTTAATGGTTATATGTATCAAATATTCATATGAATGAGGTCTCGCCTACCTCATTAATGGTTATATATATCACAGATAAATATCTAAATTATTTAATTATTATTATTATTATTATTATTATTATTATTATTATTATTATTATTATTATTAGGAGCTAAGAGGAATGAAGTTACAGGAGAATGGAGAAAGTTACACAACGGAGAGTTGCACGCATTGTATTCTTCACCTGACATAATTAGGAACATAAAATCCAGACGTTTGAGATGGGCAGGACATGTAGCACGCATGGGCGAATCCAGAAATGCATATAGAGTGTTAGTTGGGAGGCCGGAGAGAAAAAGACCTTTGGGGAGGCCGAGACGTAGGTGGGAAGATAATATTAAAATGGATTTGAGGGAGGTGGGATATGATGGTAGAGACTGGATTAATCTTGCTCAGGATAGGGACCAATGGCGGGCTTATGTGAGGGCGGCAATGAACCTCCGGGTTCCTTAGAAGCCAGTAAGTAAGTATTATTATTATTATTATTATTATTATAACTATTTCTTACCAATGTTTATTATTGTCACACTAACATTACTTATCCAACTTTCATTATTTACTTTCATGTTGTTTTATGGTCTACATATTAATGTAATAACTATGTAAGCAATTGTATTCAATTAGAATTAGAGTCTGGCTGGGCGGAAGAGAAGGCCTACTGGCCTTAGCTCTGCCAGATTAAATGAATAAATATATTGTTATTATTATTATTATTATTATTATTATTATTATTATTATTATTATTATTATTATTAGGACAATTCCGAGCAACTAAGTAGCGAGAATAGTATTCACATAGATAATCCAGCTCTAGCCACCATGTTTGAAATTATTTAAAGAAGACAGCTTGAAATGTGACCAAATCCTTGTTTACTGCCGTGTTAGCAGATGGATCTCATGCTTCCTGTGACGAACAAAGTGTAGTATTTCTGACAATAACAAGTTCCAATTTGTCATAACTAATTTACTCCAACGAGCTGCAGCTGCAATGGTTATCTGAAATAGCCCAGTAGGTGCCACACAAACTTAACTCTGAACTTCTAGATCTGACATGGACAAACGTCAACCAGTATCTCTACAACATATCATTGTGACTTTCCTATATCCTCTTTCTTGTCCTCCCCACATTCTTAGGCATAGCCCAGTTGGATGGAAGACAAGCAACTTGAGGAAGTAAACTGCCAGACAAATGATACCGTGAAGTTTTTATAAACTGGATGATTGCACTTGACAGTAAGAATGAGTGACCGGTTATTTTCAAAGCAGCCAGCATTCTATTAATCATTCTGATTGCAAAGACAGCGACAGGACATGGATACTTTTCCTATGTCTTGCAATTCGTTTACGCTTAAACGATTAGTAATGCAGAAAAACCGTTGGCAGGAATTAAAAATTTTGTTTTCGAGTGAAACAAAACTTAAAATCTGTTGTTCGTTGTTTAGTCAACTGTTGAAGAAAGGTTTTAACTTCATAAGTTACACCAATAGGCGTCACTCATGAGGCAACCAAGCCAGATGACAACGGGATAGGGTGACCAGTTCCTTTCTCCTTCCACTCACGGACAGGAGAACGCGAATTCGATTATGCGCAATGTTCAAAACATACAGAGGTGAGCCTGCCTGGAGAGAAATAAAAAATAGGTTGCAGCCGCCAAATTACTCTTCAAGGAACGACCACTCTTATAAACTGAGGGAAAGAAGACAGATAACGGACACTGGAAAGTTTTCTTTTCTCAATCGTACTATCAGGGACTGGAATGCTTTACGTGCAGACTTACTAAATGCTTTACCAACAACCAAAAATGTATTTAAAAATATGCTTAAAGACTTCACTAATAGACGGTAATTATACACAGTATTTAAAGTGTGTAAATGAGATGTTGTTATTGAAGTGTTGTATCAGTGAAGAATTATGTTGTGTCAATGAAGTGTGTTGTGTCAGTCAGTGAAGTGTGTAGTGTAAGTGAAACGTGTTCCTGTCAGTGAAGCTTTATAGTTTATAGTGGCAGTGCAAAGTATTTGAACAGTGAAATGTTTTGAAGTGCTAGTGAAATCAGGATAGGATCAGTGAAATGTGTCGTAGTTCCAGTGCAGTGAGTGAGTTGACAGCGAAATGAATGTAATTTTGAAAGGTACTTGTGCAGATATGAACATATCATACTCGTGGGTTTTAGTTCGAACTTAGCTTTAAGATACAAATTAGATTTATTTCAAATGTTATTTTAAGTGATCGTTTCATTTAATTTAGGATATTCCCTATTATTATTATTATTATTATTATTATTATTATTATTATTATTATTATTATTATTATTATTATTATTATTAATTATTAGTTAGTATTAATTATTAGTATTATTAATTGTATTTTTAATTAATAAGTTTATTATTGTCATTATTGAGTGTAATTAGTTACCACTGCCACCGGGTATATACCCATTGCAGTGTGAATAAATACATACATACATTGTATACATCGCTGACCAGACTAGACGGAATTTCGGAAGGCGGTCAGCTGCTATATGCGCCGGAGTATTTCTGGTATGTGACGTCACAAGCTTGTACAGTAGCACCAATCAGAATCAGTCTGTAACTAGCGATTTTATTAATGATACCAGATACTGTAGCTCTAAATTGAATATGCAGCTGAGTAAAGTTTTTGTATAGACGAGTACATACAACTTGGAGCAGTAATATTTTGGAAACATTCAATTTTTTCTCCCTTACTATAATTGTAGAACATTTAAAGAGATCACTACATATCCACAGCTTAAGAAATATCTCTTCTACCATACGTAAAGGATACACGCTCATTTCTTATTTCAGAGAAAACGCATTTATAGTACGAAATGCAAATATAACAATTGGAAATTTATATTTTGAAAAAATCGAAAATCCAAATACCTTGGATCAATAGTAACAAATATAAATAACGCTGGAGAAGAAATTAAACACAGAATAAATATGGGAAATACCTGATATTATTCGGTTGAGAAGCTTTTGTTATTCAATTTGCTTTCAAATAAGTGAAAGTTAGAATTTATAAAACACTTAATTACCGACTGTTTGGTATGGTTGTGAAAATTGGACTCTCACTTTGAGAGAGGAACAGAAGTTAAGGGTGTTCGAGAATAAGGTGCTTTGGAAAATATTTGCGGCTAGGAGGGATGAAGTTACAGGAGAATGGAGAAAGTGCACGCATTGTATTCTTCACCTAACATAATTAAGAATATTAAATTCAGTGCGCTGTTCATTCTGTCCTCAAATTTTGTTAATATTATTGTATCGTCTTTTTATTTTATTATTATTATATTCCGGGACATCATTTTATGTCCTGTTTTTTACTTCAGGGACATCATTTTATTTACCTGAGTTTTTGAATGTACTTCACTCCCAACCCTTCTACTAGTAAACTTCCAACCGTTCACGACACAGAACCGAGGGCGCATAAGCAGTACTGAGTTAGCGAGTACAGTACGTTCCAGAAATATGTTCGCGTTTTCCAGTGACGAAAGAGCTTTCAATATTGAATGACATTTTTGCACAGGTACTGTCGTCCGTTTGCCTACGTCGTATCCCGGTTTTCTCCACCTGTTTCTGTTCGCCCCTCTGTAAAGTCTAGTAGCTGGACTGTCTTAGCTCTTTTCTGAAAAATTTGTGTTAGGAATTGGACGTTTACGTAATATTATACAACTGTTTAAAATAACTTAAATAAAAGGGCCTCGTTAAATAATTAACTGTCACCTGATTACCCTCCTTTCTACGATCCTGCAACAAAACCAATTGACGGACAGTAGATAGCATTTCTGAGTAATTTTATCTTTCGGATCGGACAGAAGTGAAGATTGAATTTACAGTACATAAGGTACTCTTTTATAGAGTAGGTACAGAATTATTTCAACATGAGTTACTAGTACGAAGGACGAAACTGGCAATTGGAATTAGATGCAATAGTCTATAGTGCGATAATATGCACAAAAGAACTGAAGCCTATATAGATATGAACGGCCACCATTTTCAAAAATGTGTTTAAATATCCATATTATGATTATTTTTCAATTTAACTTCATTCTCTATATTGTACGCTAACGTGCTGTAACAGTACAATATACATTGCATAATTAATACGTCCGAATGGATAGCTCAATTCGTGAGTAAAAACACTAAGTGTTAATACATTACTGTATTTTCATTAAACAAAAACCTAATGAAAATTATCAAACTCAAAATTGCGTTATTTCCTAGTTTACATAAATGGATGAACTACTTTTCTTCCCTCCTATACCTAGTAAAGTGATTTGCATTTTACGCCAGTATCATCGAACTCCAGTCGTGGAAGGGGGAGCAAACGGTGTTTCCTGTTTCAATCGTTAATAGAAAGGTATAGCCAGGTTAATATTAAAAATTTTAGTAAAAATAAAATGATGTTCCTGTATAAATTTGTACTTGACCACGTTATAGCATCTTCCGATGCATTTCAAATTTGAAAAAAATAAATTGAAATTGGAGATGGTTAGGGTATGTAGCACGTATGGGTTAAACCAGAAATGTTAGTGTGTTAGTTGGAAGATCTTAGAGGGAATGACTTTTAGAGAGGTCGAAATGTAAGTGGGAGGAGATGTTAGAATGGATTTCAGGGAGGTTGGATATGATGGTAGGGACTGGATTAATCTTGCTCAGGATAAGTTTATGTGAAGGCGGCAATTAACCTACGGATCCTTTAAATGACATTTGAAAGTAACATATCTAATTATCTTTCTGTCCATTTCTATATTCATTACAATATTTATTTTCAAAAGAAAATCAGTTTTATTATAAAAATGAGAAGCCTAGTATCAAAGACGGACATACGCCATTTTTCTCGAAATTTAGTTAGGAATCGGTCCTTATAGTATTTTTCGCGCCCTTTCCAAATCTGAAGTCCATTTATTTCAGAAACTGATATTTACATGCTTTTTTGAACGTTAAAAAATGTTGTTACTTCCATAATCGGACACCTCCATGCATAGTTTGTTTCAAATGCGAACATGACAATTTCAGCCAATCAGATTACTCGAAATGACTTGAAACTGTCATGGCGATCAAATAATATTTATATTCTGACGGATGTTTTAATGATTACATTCCCCTCTATATCGAAATTTTGTTGAAATATAAGGATTTTGGGGCAGCTTGAATTCAATATGGAGCACAATCCGTGGAGAGTAGTGGAAACGTGCTAAAGAAAAACAATTATAAATGAATCCTTCCTCAATTAAAATAAAGGTCAAAGTAAATCCAAAGAAACTTGCGGATGTTCAGAAGTTATTAAGTAAACTCTTCGGAAGTGAGTGGAAGGAAAACCCCTGTCTTCAGTGATATAGTACTCTAATCCAGAGTTCTGATACAAATGTAGACACTCATAATGAATGTGATTGTTTTTAAGACCCTTTCAATGAACCACAAGTTCTCTGTGCAGATTTCAGTAAAATAAGAACTAAGGAACTGAATAGAAATAACATTCTAAATTTAGTTTTCTAAGTTTTCAGTTAAATATTAGTTTTAGAATAAAATTATAACTTCCATAGTATTCTATTATCCTTATTTTAGGTTGTGAGTTTCAAAAATTGACACTTGCATCTTCGTTTGTTTAAAAAACGGAAAAAGTCAATCTTAGTTTCAAAAGTGGACAATGTCATTTTAGGTATGTTTTAAAGTGCTTTAAAATAATACTTTTGTGCGAGATCGTGCGTATTTGCTTGGTTTCCGCACAAAACCAATCCGCGGAAATGTAAAATTCCACATTTAGTATTCCCAACCTAACACACATAACAATTTCCCTCTTCTTACCGCTTAAGTGACATATTCATTTTACTGTTTTAGGCTTTTAACATATTATTTTTAGAGATGTTCAATATAGTAATAATTATAAATTGGAAACTTACCACTGCAATTTCACCTAAATTGCACTGTTAATTATTGTTTTTAAATATTTGAAAAAATTAAGTAAACTCTAAATCATTACATAACCTTACCGTTTGTTTTAAGTTCGCATTTATAGACTGGGGAAAAAAAAGACAGACGTATATCACGGCCTTGCTGGAGTATAGCAAACACACAAAACATTTTAAAGCAACAATGTTGAAGATAGATATTTTTGCTTTTTCAAATTTGCCGTCATTGAACAGAAACCAAGATGGAGATTTCATTGCAACTAATTAGAAATTCCTCTTTCAGGTATGTAATAAACGATCTTCGCACAAAATAATGTACGATATACGAGCGGTATGTTTTCTTTCAATTCTCGGAAATTAAAAAAGTTCAACTACGTTTCGCTTTTTCAAACTTTTCCTCGAACATGAAAACTTCAACATACCGCTCTTGTAACGCATATTACTATTAAGTGGAGATCTGAATTAATTTGTTAATAAAGTTACCAATATGACAAACAAAAATTTTCATAATATCTTATACCAGAAGTTAACATAATGAAACAACTATATAGCTCTACTGACAAATAATAAAAATGACTCTTGTCTGTCTTTTTTACTAGACTCCTCAAATGTATAATTATAATTAAGTTATTCTTTACATTTAAACACATTGGAATAAACATGTTACTGGATTGTCTCAAAAGTCTATAATTCTTAATGCAAGTGTTACTTTTACTGTGGGATATTAAACACAATAAACCATGCACCACCCGAAACAGGGATTGCAACTTCTTGTCCAGATACTAAACGTAAATCATGATTCTGGCCAGACTGGTTGTTCGCTATGTTCTAAATAATTGGATTCCTGCTGTGAAGTAGTTACCTTAAATACATTAGTACTCTGACTTAATCTGTTGCTTAACTTCACCGTAGCAACAGCACAATTTACTGCTACTCCAAAATTTTGTTGCGTTTTATATTATAAATCCTGTGTTACGGCTCAATTTGAAAATGCAATGCTACTTCGGATAGAGAGATTTAGGGTCTGTACTCTTGCAATCTGACATCGCTACAGCGAATATTAAATATCAAGCCAGCTTGGTACCACGATATCTAGAATGTGTATAAGTTAGTAAAAGTCGGTGGAATAGGGAGATTCCATATGTTTATTTTCTCATGGGTAAGCATCTCGTGATGGACGTTATCTTTATTTAGTATAACCTTGAGGCTCCGAAGGTATTAAATATTCAAAAACACGCTCACCGCCGCACATGAAAGATGCAGAATTAAATGCAAACGTTTCCTGGACCGTCAGGTTTTACCGAAAAGCAAAGCCGCTGGCGCATTTTTAAACGGAATATTTGAGTAGCAATTCAGCATATCTAATTTCATGAGATATTCTTTTACGATGGTCGGTCGGAAAATAGAGATACAGGGAATGTAACTTTATATTCTGTGTGACTTAAAAGAAATGGTGAAATAAGGAAAAAATTAAAAATACAAAAATGCGGTATAGATATCAAAATCTAAGCAAAATTGGCACAGGTAGGGATAAAGTTGTCTAATTCCGTGATACCCCTAATCCCGTGATACTTTTTTAAAACCGAATGTCAGTCAAATCTGTGAAGTTCGACCAATATGCCAGCCGTCTTTCTCGAAAGAGTGCATCTTTTGCCTACTTTTGAGACATCGGCGAACTTTCTAGCAAGATACCGAATCCCGTGACAATGAGTGTAAAAAAACGTTAACAAGGGATTAGGAGTATCACGGAATTAGGCAACTTTACCCTACTTGAAAAAAACATAGAAATCTGATTCCCAATTTGGCACAAATACAGGCCCAAAAGAGAGATGTGGAACGACCTCGAGAGAGACTGAAAAATCAAAACTCCATCATAAGCAATAGACGGAAAGACGAGGTCTAAGAAGACAAAAACAGAGTAAGTTATATGAAGATGTTCCTTCAATAGAACAATGACCTGCGAATTGAGACAAGTGGCCAATAGGCTTGGAGTTCACACAATATTCTTTACCATAGGAAAAATCTCATAGTAAGGAAGTGCCTTCGCATACCTTTTAGTGGTTTCCTCCCTTTGTCCTCGTTCATCATCATCATCATCATCTTCTTCTTCTTCTTCTTCTTCTTCTTCACTACTTGTTTCGATTTTACAGTAGATCTCGCCAACGCTTTTTGGGTCTTCCAACTTTTCTCACTTCCATTGGTTTGTATTCAAAGGCCAATTTTGGGAGTATTGTATCTGACATCCTAATTATATGTTGTAACCACTTGTCACGATAATCTTTTATTTCATCTTTTATGGCACAGAGATTTAGTTCGTTTCTTATTTCTTAATTTCTTAGGGTACGTACACGTTGGAGCGTCGATAAACGATAAAAGAAGTAGCGATGCTATATCAGAGAGAATTGAAGCATGCATTGTCATTGAGGTGTGCATATTGGAGTAACGATAAAAGCGAAGATACACGATAAAAGCGACGAAAAACCAAAGTTCCATTTTCTTCGCTCTTGTCGTTCATATGATCTCTGATTAAGATAATATTAACCTGTATAAATACCGGTGGTTATCAATATATCCGAATATTAATCGATTTATTATTATTTCGGCTTATTAAATTAATTATTGTAGATATTGACAAATTGATCAGTCGTGTATTTATTCGTCATATGTTATGTGATCACAAGAACCAATCACAACACAACGAATTTATACTATCTTCGGGATGAGAAACGGGTTGAATTTTGTACGTATTTAAGTTACATTAACCTTGAACTTAGCAGCTGATATTTCCTATATATCTTCTTTCATTAAGTGGATGAATAGAATATCTTCTACTGATAAATCAAAATGTTCGCTTCCCGCGACCTCGTTGCTCCGATATGAACACTTGATTCTTTGATAATACCAAAGCGTCGCTAGATCATTTCTCTTATCGTTTATCGTTGCTCCAACGTGTACGTACCCTTAGTTAGTCTAGTCTTGTGCATCCTTTTGCACTTCTCGGAAATCGTCAAACTTCAGAAGATATTATGGAATGGAGGTGGAAAATGTTTTTCTACTCTCGAAAGAGAAGACTGGAGACTATGAAATTCAGCTGATAAAAGAACACGGAAGTTGCTCAAAAATTACATTTTTCTTAAGTCGTGAAACAGCTAATTTTACATTTAGGTACGGTTAAATACACAGACAATAATATCAGCAGTTTTCTATTCTTTTTTTTTTTTTTACGAATTCAAAGTATATAATAGTTCAAAGTTAAAATATCTGCGCGTTTCCTCTTTTTGAACTCACTATTTTAAGAATATTTATTCTGTCAAAACAGGTTAAATGCTATAAAATCATGTATGTAACCTAAATGATAATTTATAAATACGTTATTTAATGGTATATATTTAGCTGTATACAGTATACTGGATATATCATAAACTATATTATGCAAAAAATACATTCATTTGGAAGTTTCTTGTTATTATGCTGGTTATACTTTGAACGTGACCAATTTATTAAACTACTTCGTTTATATGACGTCATTCCATTTTCGGCCAATTAAGTGTAAAGAAATTTTGAATTCCAATCAATCACAGTCATATATCGCGATAATTTCTGCAGCTCGATTTATCACTATCAGTTTATCGCATGGTCGTTCTTTTGTTTAGTCAGTGCCGCCAACTCTTTCCACGTAAATTGATGAGCATGAATCCATTGTACTAAATAAAGTGCGATATCCTACTTCCACATCTACATCTTCATCTTCTAATTCCATGTCTATTGTATCTAAAGAAAATGACACTCCTTCATAACAATTGTTCATTTAATTAATGTATTAATCAGGTTATTTGTAATTATACTATAAAATGTTTAAATTAATTATGATTTCAGCAGATAATGAAAACGTATTTCTGTAATTAATGCATGTAATTAATATTTGAACATGTATTTAGCTTTTCTCAATTGGCATAACTGAAGAATATTCCATTTCTTTATTGCATAATCGTTATTCATCTATTTCGACTTCACAATGTCTGAATAGGTTAAGTATTCATAAACATATAATTATTAACATTTTGTGAGTAAATTTTAGGGATATATTATTTACATTTTTATTTTATTCACGAAATGGTCTAATAAATGTGACTGAGGTCTGAGATTGCTATAGATATTTTTTCAAACACCATCCAATCACATTGAGAACTTAAAATTATGCTAATATTAGTGAGGAGATCGTTTAAATTACACAAAAACAGACCTATATTAACAATGAGCTTACAGAGCTTTTAGTAAGTAAGCCAGAATTGTACTTTAATGTCCATTAAACTTCAAAAATTTCGGAATATGTATGATAAGACTTTCTTGTGTTAAATTCTAACGTATCCTGTTTATATGTTTCGACCTAATAGACAACATAATACGTAAGACAAAACATAATCAGAAAAAAACATAAGAATACAACACAAACACAAGAACAAAAGAAATACATCACACTAACATAGAAAACAAAAAAACACACAAAATTGCAACTTCATTCAAGAAATTAAATTACAACAACGCATACAGAATAAATAACACTCTACAAAAACATCTCAACACACAAACAAACAAATACAACCACACAGGCGTATACAAACTCAAATGTAACACCTGCAACAACGTCTACATAGGACAGACAGGCAGATCATTTCAAACACGTTACAAAGAACACATCACAGCCATAACAAAATTACAAAACACCTCCACATATGCAGAAAACATTACAAATGCTAACCACAGCTACAGAGACATCAACACAGACATGGAAATACTACACATCCAACCAAAAAGCCAGAAACTAAACACACTAGAACAATATGAAATATACAGAAACACAAAAACACACCCCAATGAAAATCTCAACAAACAACTCAATTTCAGAACACACACACTCTTTGACTCTACATTATACCACAAGAACACACCCTCACAGGAACAAAACAAGAGGTGCCAAGACCAACAACGAACAGTTCTGAGGATGACCCATAAATAGGTCGAAAGATGTAAACAAGGTACGTTAGAATTTAACACAAGAAAGTCTTATCATACATTATTCCGAAGAGATACAATGTTAAAAGTTGTGTAATCAAGATGTATATTCAAACATTTAATTTCGAATAGTAATAATGTGACTAATACTCGTATAATGTATTCCAGAGACGATTACGGAGTAATATCATACTTTCTACTATAATATTAATTTAGGACAGCAAGTTATGAAAAATATATTGCGTATTAGCTCCAATTTTTATTATTTGTGAGTATCGTATATAGAAAACTACCTAGAAGAAAACTCTGGTAAAGAGTTATTTTAAGAACGAAGTGGGAGTACTTTATGGGACCTCACTGAGTTTTTCATCACTGTACGACTTTGTGTACATGCAATGACAATAAATGAAACTGCAGCCAATTCTTAAGCAAGTGAGAACCGAAATCTATGCTGGCGGACAGAGAGCGCAGTCCATTAGCGTCTCCGGATACAAGGAAATTTACATTTTCAGCAGGAAAGCAAGTATACTCACGAGAAATAAGAAACTACACTCTGCTTCTCGTAATTCAAGTTGCCCAACCCGTGAGACAGACCACATACCTGCAAAAAAAGAAGAAGAAAATTACATTCAAGTCTCTGCAACTTCAGACTACAACAATAATAAGCAATGTTTTGCACCAGACATTCAAAGAAGTCACAGAGTCAAATGTATAAAATGATGTGTCTGATTTCTTAATGAGTGTTTTGCTAGCTGCCTAAGTTAATCTTCAGTTTTAGATTATTAGCTCTATAATTATACACCCATGTATTGTGGGTCCCTATCACAACGGCATGGCGCGTCCTCAGGTTGCGGATCGAGGAGACGGTCTCCAGATATGGAGGGTAGCTGTGAATATATTGAATAAGCAGTCGCGGACAGCCGATGAGAGGTGGTCCTCCAACTTGGGGTTGGGCGAAGGGCAAACAACCCATCACCATAAAAATTATATTACCGGTTGTTCTGTATGGTTGTGAAACTTGGACTCTCACTTTGAGAGAGGAACATAGGTTAAGGGTGTTTGAGAATAAGGTTCTTAGGAAAATATTTGGGGCTAAGAGGGATGAAGTTACAGGAGAATGGAGAAAGTTACACAACACAGAACTGCACGCATTGTATTCTTCACCTGACATAATTAGGAACATTAAATCCAGACGTTTGAGATGGGCAGGGCATGTAGCACGTATGGGCGAATCCAGAAATGCACATAGAGTGTTAGTTGGGAGGCCAGAGGGAAAAAGACCTTTAGGGAGACCAAGACGTAGGTGGGAAGATAATATTAAAATGGATTTGAGGGAAGTGGGATATGATGATAGAGAATGGATTAATCTTTGCTCAGGATAGGGACCGATGGCAGGCTTATGTGAGGGCGGCAATTAACCTCCGGGTTCCTTAAAAGCCAGTAAGTAAGTAAGTATAATTATACACAGTGGGCCAAAGAAAAAACGGCACAAAATTTAAATGGTTATATTCCAGTAGCTAAAGATTTAAAACAATTGATTAAATGGCGATCTTACTCGTGTTAATTATGTAAGCATGTGCGGCTTACATCTGTTTCGGTGCTATTCGACACCATCCTCAGAGCCTACTAGATCTCGGCGTTATCTTAACTTCGCTGCCTGTTGTGTGAGTGCGTTCGTGTGATGAAGAGTTGTGTCAAATAGTGTGTGTGTATGTTTTCTGAAATTGATCTGTGTGTTAAGAATTTGACTGGGGTGTGTTTTAGTGTGTCTGTATATTTCATATTGTTCTAGTGTGTTGAGTTTTTGGTTTTTGGGTTGTATGTGTAGGATTTCCATTTCTGTATTTATGTTATTGTATGTGTGGTTAGCATTAGTTATGTGTTCGACATATGTAGATGTATTGTGTCCTCTGGTTATTGCTTTAATGTGTTTTTTGTATCGAGTTTGGAATGATCTGCCTGTTTGTCCAATGTAGAAACTGTCGCAACTATTGCATGTGATTTGTATACGCCTGTGTGGTTGTATTTACTTGTTTGTGTTGTTTGTGTGTTGAGATGTCTTTGTAGTGTGTTTTCTGTTCTGTATGCTATGTTGTATTTCTGTTTTCTGAATGAGGATGCGATCTTGTGTGTTTTTTGTTTTAGTATGTTAGTGTGATGTATTTCTTGTGTTCTTGTGTTTGTATTGTTTTTTGTGTGTTTGTTTTTGTGTTTTTGTTTGACACAACTCTTCATCACACGAACGCACCCACACAACAGGCAGCGAAGTTGAATAACGCCGGGATCTAGTAGGCTCTGAGGATGGTGTCGAATAGTACCGAAACAGCTGTAAGCCACACATGCTTACATAATTAAGACGAGTAAGATCGCCATTTAATCAATTATTTATATTCAAGTGTTGAAAATAGTGTACGAAAGATTCAACATTGATAAAGATTTCACTTGAAAGTTTATTTCACAGACAAATTTCACAGTCCTCGTAGACCGGAAAAGTACTGTAATATTTAATTTTTTACCATTTATTAAACACTAGCCGCACCCATGCGCTCCGCTGCACCCGTTAGAAATAAATATAAAGTAATTACATAATTAAAATAGGACATTTGATCCAGGGAACATTCGTGTTTGATAGAAGGATAAATCGTTTAATATGTTACTTAATTTAAATTGTGTTTAAATAATTAAAATGCGATCATTTCGGTCCAGAGAGAACTCATTTGGTGCAATGACAATTCCTTTAACATGTTTCTTAATTGTTGTTACATGCAACCATAGTTTAATGAACATTGACATCATTTAGATTTAATGTCTATACTTCATTTTACTTGCTGTATGTTTCCATTGAATTATGGTAATAACTTAATTTTAACCCTTCTTTTCTACGTATTCAGTAAATGGCGTTTGGCCCACTATGGTTCTGAACCCTTCAAATAACTTAAATTATATTATATTATATTATATTATATTATATTATATTATATTATATTATATTATATTATATTATATTATATTATATTATATTACATTACATTATATTATATCAGAAGTTACTGTAATAACATTATAGCATTATATCCATCTAGAGAAACTACACTTTCCAATGGTGAAATAATAATTAATTACACAAATCGGTTAATTTAGCTTCCGATATTACTTCATACAAACACAGAAACATTCTCTGTAGGCTATCTTTCATAGCTTTCGATTGTTGCTGTCCAAGGCCCTTATATAAGAAATCATTTATTTTTTATTTCATTATACGGCCTTAGATGGCAGTTATTTTAATTTTAAAACTCATTTATCTCATTAAATATCAGTCCTATCAAACTTTTTCAAGGAATAAAACTTATCGCAAATTACTTTTAAAGAAACTTTTTGTTATGTAACATTTTTCACAAAAATTAAAAATAAGCGAGATATTTCGATTTATTTAATTCAGGCCCCCTTATAACCCCCCTTTCAAATAATGTATTTTGAATGCCATATAGCCTAAAATCTAAGTTACAACGAACTTAATTTATATTCCAATTTTCATCGAAATCCGTTCAGCCATTATCGCGTGAAAAGGTAACAGACAGACAGACAGACAGACAGACAGATAGACAGACAAAAATGTCAAAAAAGCGATTTTCGGTTTCAAGGTGGTTAATTATATATGTTAGGACCAATTATTTTTGGAAAATCGAAAATTACAAGAAAAATTTCGGCTACAGTTTTATTATTACTATAGATTATTTTTTATTTTTTTGTAAGGCAGTGCCGAACTAAGCATTATGGTCTTACGAGTTCAGCAGGCCAAGCCGTGTGTTGTGCTATCATCATTTGTTTTCTTCCGTTTTGTGTTCTCATTTTGTGAATAATGGGTCGCTTAGCGAACGAAGACAAGATTTTCATTAACCATTTGTACCAATATGATAATTTATCTGCCTGTTAAATTGTAAGGAACTGCGCTCAGCAAGAATATGTTTCATGTACACAACGATTGATTAGCAATATACGGACATGATATCCCTCCTGAGAGATTGTTGCGTGAAAGATCGCATTTCTCAGATTCTCTTATGGTTTCCGCAGGAGTTTCAAGCGAGATCTTATTCCTATGGACTATTTTGTATGGAGTCAACTAGTAAAAGCAGTTTACTACAAAACAAGAATTCGTAATATTGGACATTTAAGACAATGCCTTCTTAAAAGTTGGGACCGGCTTGATCAAAGACAGATATGCAGTGCTATTGGACAATGGAGAAGACGCCTACAAATGGTTGTACGGGCAAACTGCGGTCACATAGAGCATCATTTTTAATTTTGATTATTTGAAAGATCATTAATTATTATTAATTTTACCAACATTCACTTTCTGCATTTTGAAGTAATAAATTGTCTTCAAAAACCACATTTTTCGCATAATTGTGTATTTTAAGATTTTAATTGAGCCTCAAAAACATAAAATGTCCTGCTCATTTCTAAAGCCTACTCTTTCCAACAGTGTATTAATTATAAATTAATATTATGTATTTCCGAAAATAGAGTATTTATAATTTTGTGCCTTTTTTATGGCCCACTGTGTATATCGTCCTTGTTCAGGCAATAACTCCTATGTGACATATTGATCGATTTTCAGATTTTTGCTCTATTAAATAACTTAAATAGTGATACAGCAAATAATAAAATCTCCTATATGTAATTATATTTCTTTCTTTCGAAAATGTAAGAATTCACAATCTCCTATGCACTACTGCCAAAGAAGAATAAACGCGTTTTTTCTTCCTACTCAAAAATTTCATATTTTGTACATAGAAGTTATTGCAGGAATAACGACGATATCTAAAAATTCATGTTGACCTTCTTATTTTTTAATGTATTAATTTATTCATTAATATATTAATTAATTATTGGTCGACCGATTCATTAATTCATTTTTTAATTATTATTGAATATACAAACATGGGGAATCTTATTTCGCATAGAGACCTTAGAGTTGAAGCTTCAATATTTCAGCACAGTCTAGTATATGCAGTCACGAAGCTCAATACGTAGTAAATATGCATCCGTAGATAGTTGCTAACCACTAGGATCGCTACTATCGCCTCATCACATACAATGTGAAACAGTACCGGCACAATCTATTGTTCTTAGTACCCTCAAACTCAAGCTTCGTGGCTGTATATACTAGACTGTGATTTCAGTTACAATAATTACAGTAGCGATATCAATTAATTTCATTGTTACAAATGCATTATGAAAAAAGGCAATTCTGATAATAATTAGTACGTAATTAGCAGGGAACGGATTTATATGGACTAAAAATATATGAAATATGTAAATATATATGTAGTTATTTTTACCAAAATATGGAATTAAATATGGATTTTTACCAAAATATGGAATTAAATATGGACTTAAAATTATAAAAATGACTATGTACGTTAAATATTGGTACATTTTAATCAAACTAAACAAAAATATAATGGACGTACCTTATCTTCCAATGTAGTTTCAACAAAACACAATTTTTATTGTCTGTTACCATAACAATAGGTTACAAACATTTCTTTCAAGTGCTGAAAAGTGAATCTTCTTCTATTGTCTCTGAGGATAGATTTATACTGACTAAAAGAGCGTTCGACGTCACAAGAAGTAACTGGTACATAATTCAATTTCACAATGTCTGCTGGGGATAAGTCCAAGTTAATCTTCACTGTTGATTCACCACTCATCACAGCAACAACCATTTTGTAGTTCTTCATATCCAGGGTTTTTGAAAGTACAGTGTCCATCTTAGCTCTTACTGCATCTGCAATTTACCTCTACCACGATTCAGTTGTTCCACAGTACTATTTATAATTTCAAAACTTTCAGATAGTGAAAGGTGCCTATTTTGGAGACTTTTGAGCGTTTTTATGATGCATGAAAATGTATGCTGAATGTGAGCTAAGTCATTCTTCACACTTATGTCACAGGTAACTGTTTTCGCAGTATCAATTGAGACTGCATCTTCAGAGTCCAATGCAAGGAGAACATTGTTAATAGAGTCTATATGTTCGGCATAATATTCAACTGCTTCTAGCCATGTACCCCATCTAGTTAAAATTGGCTTTGGTGGCAATGGAATTTCAGGGTACATTTCTTTCAACACGTTAACTCTACTGGGAGCTTTGAGAAATACTTTTTCACTGATGAAATCAACAAATCTACTTTAGGAAATTGTCTCTGACCACTTCTGCCACACGATGAAATGCATGCGCCACACAAGTAAAATGAGTCAATTTAGGATATACAACAGATAATGCTTGTCCAGCTTTGACCATATAAGGGGCAGCATCGCTAATAAAGAATAACACATTATCGTACATAATACCCTTTGGCCACAGGATACCCATAGTTCGTTGAACAGTTTAACTATAGTTTTGTTATTGCACTTTCTAGAACATCACAATGTAAAAGAATTCGTTCAGAATATTGTTCACTTAACAAACCGATAACTACATTACCAACAAGTCTACCTTCTTTGTCGGGAGTCTCATCAATGGAAACCCAAATTGAACTATCTTTAATTTCATCTCTTATCTTCTGTATTGTCTCATCGTAGATGGATGGAGCATACGTCTTCCTAAGTGTTGACTCATCCGGGATTGTATGTTGAGTATACGGTATTTTCAAGGAATTCCCTGAAGACCTTATTCTTTAGTTTGTAGAGAGGAATATCAGCAGAGATGAGAGAACGGCACAGGTCGATGTTAAACTCAGATCTTACATTCGATGTTGTTGGTTGTGTTAAAAACAATTGTCTCTGCTTGGAATTTAGTTGTTTGTTGGCCTGATGTTTACTAGTTGTAATGTGTTGTTGCACCAGGAACTTTTGTGTAGATGATACTGCACACTGACACAAATTACAAAATAATATTTTATTGTCAGTTGATAAACCATCTTCTTTAAATTCTGAAATGTAACTTGTTAGTTTTGATTTTAAATTGACTGAATGACGTACTTTTGGCATATTTACCGTCTTTATAGTATGATTTACAAAACTGAACCTATGTGTACTCTGACTGGCATTTAACTGTTGAGCTGCACAACTGAAGTCTGTTAAAAATTTTAAATTAAATTAATACAGTTTTGTAACTTACTTTCCCATTGTTGATAGGACTGCTAATTTTCAAATAACTCTGATGTTAAAGGGATTACTGAACATGTGTTTAAATCTCTATTGTTGAAATGTATTTTAAAAGTTAATGGAATTTTGTTTTGTTTTATTGTTAAACCTAATATAATATGGACTGTTTTATATGAAATATGGAAAATATATGGAAATTAACGAAAATATGTACTAAACTCTAAAATATGGAAAAATATGGAAAATAAAAGTAGGATTTTTCAACCCTACACATTGTGAAACATAAAGATAATGCAAAATATAAATTATATTAGCTTTATAAGTAAATATGTATTTACATATAAATCCTTTCCCTGGTAATTAGTAACATAATGGATTTGAGGGAGGTGGGATATGATGGTAGGGACTGGATTAATCTTGCTCAGGACAGGGACTGATGGGGGCTTATGTGAGGGTGGCTGTGAACCTCCGGGTTCATTAAAAGTCATAAGTAAGTAATATATTAGTTGGAAGACCTGATCGAAAAAAGACCTTTGGGGAGACCGAGACGTAGATCGGAGGATAATATTAAAATGGATTTGGGGACGTTGGGATATGATGCTAGGGGCTGAATTGATCTTGCTCAGGACAGGAACCGAACTCGGGCTTATGTGAGGGCGGCAATGAACCCGTCGGTTCTTCAAAAACCATTTGTAAGTAAGTAAATATATCATTACAACAGTAATAATGGTAATCTTCATTGGTCATTAATTATTATTATTAAATTTCCAAGTTTATAGAACCCTGTTTTACCCGAAGGTATATTGGGGCTATAATTAAATCATACATATTATAGCCCTGTACAAATAGTTACATAAAATATGTACATAATTATGACATAAAATACACATATTACATTAAACGTGTATGACAATAAAAATCATATTTATATTATACAAATACAAAGATTTAAGATAAAATATATATAATATATAGAAATAGATACACAATATATGAAATGCGGACATATTACATACAGTACTTTCCCAGGACATATCATACAAAGACTTGTTACTTAAAAATAATAATAATAATAATAATAATAATAATAATAATAATAATAATAATAATAATAATAATAATAATAAAATAATAATAAAATAATAATAATAATGATAATAATAATAATAATAATAATAATAACACATAATAATAATAATAATAATAATAATAAAGTTAGCATTTCGTAGAAATATACATATTACTTTTAAGGACGTATATGACATAAAAATGACATGAAATAGACATGACATACAAATGCATGTTCAACACATAAGACATAGACATATTATATACAATACACAGAAAAGACAAATAAAAAGGAAAATTACATAATAGTGCATTATGCAACGAGCCTATAATGATAGTAATTAAGACGCAAGTATGATTGTTTATGAAACGAGCGCAAGCGAGTTTCATAATTTTCATACGAGCGTCTTAATTACCATTATAGTCGTTTCATACGACTTTTTATGCTCGACCATATTTCTAACTTGAAATTATTCAGAAGTATCCATTTTATTCGTATCTAACTGAAGACGGAAGTGACCTTATGCATAGCTCGTAAATTGTGAGATGTGCGCAGACGCGAAAGTATTGATTTTTTCCGAGGAACAATAATGTCATTGACCTTGATGTAATCTGAGAATAACATGAACTAATTTTGATATAACCTGGAAATTGATTTAGAATTGAAAAACGAGATAACAAATTGAATTTATTTGAATATTATTTACAATTAACGCTAATTATTATAGTAACAGAACATAATCTTCTGCGACAGTATTGGATTTCCAGCCTCCGTGACGTTTCCCTCGTTGTCTTTCGATTGCATATTCGAGAATAATCGAAAATCTGAACTTTAATGAATAGGTGTATTTTAATGACATGCATTAAAGGACTTCTACCAGGTGTATAATTACTACATTTCGGCATGGTCGAGCATAAAACATATATGTATGAAACAGTGATATTATTATTATTATTATTATTATTATTATTATTATTATTATTATTATTATTATTATTATTATTATTATTAGACTTCGTGGAATTGCCACGAGAATCGTAAGGTTTACTGCGCACGCGGTGTAGACTGTATGAGAAGGGGCGTGCAACGGATGATTATGCCTCTGATGTAAACACTGAGCAGTATACTGCGGTTACAATAAAACCTATATCCTGCATTCAAGAAATATATTGAATGATCATTGAAGTAAGAAATGTCTAAACATGTAAACACAAAATTATTTTATAGTGAGATATATTAACTCTTAAAATTTAATGTAATATACTCACATCATCCTTGAATATGTTCATTGCAGTAAAGAGCTACGTACATTTTGAGCGACTGCAAAGTGAACCTCCTCCGATGGTTACTTAAACAGTTTTTGTATTGGGAAAATGTACATTCGACATCACACGATGCAATAGGTGCATATTTTAAGAACGGAAAGTCACTACTTTTTAGTATACCAACTTCAGACGTCTTGTCGTGACCTGAGAGTACATCGTTTATAATACGAAGTTATGAATAGGCAGAATTTTTAGTAATAATGTTTCTTAACTTACATTTCACTTTTTCTGAAATTAGTGAATTGATATTTTGGATAACGGTTTGTGATACTTTATCCACTACATTAAGGGCTTCTGAGAGTTGTAGTTTAGACGATTCTAACAGGGTGATGCTTTTGGACACGATTTTAAAATCAGAATCAATGAACAGAATATCTTCCAATAGCTGTTCAGAAAGTAATGATTTTACAGCTGCAACAGCAGAACTGTCTGTGCTGTCCAATGCATCAATTACCTCCATTGTTTTGCCGTAATGTTCTGCATAATAATTAACAGCATCCAACCACGTTTTCCAACCAGTTAAGACTGGCTGCGGGGGTAAGGGTATTCCAGGGGCAATTGTTTGGAACAGCAACACTCTCAATGTAGTATGTTTAATTGAATTCCTGTCTGCACTGAACAAATGTTAAACTTTGACTATTCCAACCACAGTAATGCAAAAACAAGTGGTTACATAGGTATACATTAGCTGTAGCTGCTCTATCTATTTGGACCGGTCACATCTCTTAACATGAACTGCTTATACTACGAGACCGGGCGGGCGCCCACCTCCTCTATACTGCCGTACATCGGCAACCTGACAGCATGCTGCGTGTGGCAATTCAACGAAGTCTAATTATTATTATTATTATTATTATTATTATTATTATTAATAGTAGTAGTATTTCCTTTCATTGTAGCCTGTTTTGCTCTGTTGCATGTTAGATTAATGATAAAAAAATAGAACCTGAAAATATATAGAAACAAAATTAATACATTCATATATCCTATCGTCCACATCTGTGAAGTACGGTCAGCGCGTCTGGCCATGAAACTAGGTGGCCCGGGTTCGAATCCCGGTTGGGGAAAGTTATCTAGTTGAGGTTTTTTCCGGGGTTTTCCCTCAACCCAATACGAGCAAATGCTTGGTAACTTTCGGTGCTGGACCCCGGACTCATTTCACCGGCATTATCACCTTCATTTCATTCAGACGCTAAATAACCTAGATGTTGATACAGCGTCGTAAAATAACCCAATAAAATAAAAGTAAATATATCCTTTCTAATTGCATTAACTACAACTTCTCTTACTATGGCAGAAACACATAAACTAGCTATTTATAGTGAATTGTAAATATGTGATATGAATTTCTGAAATTCTCTTGAACAGCGTTTCTTTTTAAACATAAAACACAGGGGTTTTTCAAATTGCCCAGAACATGAGATGATCATTAATTATCGAGATTGAAATTATCATTTTCCTCTTCAGCAGTTCACTCTCTTAAAGACAAAACAAAAATCATATTGACAAATTTCAAGCGCGGTTGAGAATATTTGAACTGAAGATAATGACATTGTCATCCACTTGTCCACATTGTTCAAAACATACAGAGGTGAGCATGCCTGGAGAGAAATAAAAAATAGGTTGCAGCCGCCAAATTACTCTTCAAGGAATGACCACTCTTATAAATTGAGGGAAAGATGACAGAGGACGGACACTGGAAAGTTTCTTTTCTCAATCGTACTATCAGGGACTGGAATGCTTTACCTGCAGACTTACTAAAGGCTTTACCAACAACCAAAAATGTATTCAAAAATAGGCTTAAGGATTCTACTAATAGACGATAATTATACAGAGTATTTAAAGGGTGTAATTGATATTTTGTTATTGAAGTGTTCTATCAGTGAAGAATTATGTTTTGTCAGTAAAGTGTGTTGTGTCAGTGAAGTGTGTTGAGTAAGTGAAACGTGTTCCTGTCAGTGAAGCTTTATAGTTTATAGTGGCAGTGCAAAGTATTTGAACAGTGAAATGTTTTTGAAGTATTAGTGAAATCAGGATAGAATCAGTGAAATGTGTCGTAGTTCCAGTGCAGTGAGTGAGTTGACAGCGAAATGAGTGTAGTGTTGAAAGGTACTTGTGCAGATATGAACATATCATACTCGTGGGTTTTAGTTCGAACATAGGTTTAAGGTACAAATTAGATTTACTTTAAATGTTATTTTAACCGATCGTGCTTCATTTAATTTAGGATGTTCCCTGTTGTTATTGTTAGTATTAATTATTAGTATTATTATTAATTGTATTTTTTATTAATTGTGTTTATTATTGTCTTTATTGAGTGTAATTAGTTACCACTGCCACCAGGTATATACCCATCGCAGTTTGAATAAATACATACATACATATACTTAACATAAGAAATTGTGCTTTAACCTCTACGTGCATTATAAACTGCCCATAAACTCTGACACTTTACAATATTAACCAAATGAACAAAGTTTTCTTTTCAGATAAAGAGGCACTGAAGCCCATGAGAGACCGCATGGAGGTGTGACAAAGATATACTCCGTTAATGTAAACATAAAAGTTGTTCTTGATGACTAAACACTTCGCATGAAGGTGAAGAGGTGACATGGACATTAAACTTCAGAGTGGACAGCTTGACACCACGGCCACTTAGATCTGTAGACAGAGTCTTAAGCACCCATTAGACAGGTTGGCTCAGCTGCCCACCTCGTAGCATGTCGCTTTGCTTGCTGAGCTATCGTTTAATCAGAGCAAGATGTAATAATAAAACACGTGAAGCATATGTTTAAGCCACGACAAAAGTGAGTCAATAAATAAGAGTTGATTACGCTCACCGAATTGAAAGTTGATTTGGCGAATGCTTTCTCGAAATTTATGAAAATCCTTCTTCTTTCTGTCAAGTGTTAGGGTAGGTTCACGTTGGAGCAACGATAAACGATAAAAGAAATTACCTAACGACGCTTTGGTATTATCAAAGAATCAAGTGTTCATATCGGAGCAACGAGGACGCGGGAAGCGAACATTTTGATTTATCTGTAGAAGATATTCTATACATTATTCACTTAGTGAAAGAAGACAGGCTATATAGAAACTATCAGCTGCTAGGTTCAAGGTTAATATCTGTGGCCGGGAGGAAAAAGGTCTTAAGGGGACACTCAATTTAAAAATTGGAGAAAAAGTGTCACAGAAATGAAAAATTAAATTTCTACACTAATTTACATGACAGAACTAAATCAATATGCAGAATTATTCCCATATTCATTGAGAAGTCACAGTCAAATGCACAAAGCCAAAAAATAAAAAATGATAATTAAAAGTGATATTTCAATTTAAAAATTGAAATATGTTTTATTTTGAAAAGTATTGAATCTAATGAGCTGAGATTTTGCATGTTACTTTCCATGTGTATATTAAACTTTTTCTCCAAATTTGAAAAAGATTGGTCAAATAGGAAAAAAGTTCCAAAATATGGTTGAGTGTCCCCTTAAGTAAAAATTTTATACTTTTCAGGAGAGCAGTAGAAAGATTGAAATTGGTGTCAATTATAGAGTTTTTTTGATTAAGAGGTTTTTCCTGGATATTATTTGTTTATGTTTCTTCTAAAATAGGTAATGTTGCTCATTTAACAATTTTCTTGATTATTTCCAAAAATAGCCGCACTTAAGCCCTTTTAAGACTAGAACCCAAACTGAGTAGAAGGGACTACTTAAACATAAGACCTTTTTCATGTCAAAATAAATGGTAAATGTAAATTATTGGGAATGCAAAATGGGTCTTAAACAATTATAGTTCTAGTACCCTGGTGCTTAAAGTTTTAAAAGGAAAGGACATTCCTATGCGATAAAATGGCTAAAATACAAGTTAGACCTTTTTAATAGGCAAGCATAGAAAGTAAACATGAGATGGTTTGTAAGGAATAGAGTAGTAAATATTCTTAAGTCCTTTATTCTATGTGTGCTCGATTCAAAAAGTGCCGGTACATTTGGTAACGCTCTATAAATCCAGTCAGGAGTCTTATTTGACTTTAGCCGTTTTACTAGATTGTAGAGAATTGTCTCCGCTTTCAGAATATAGAAAAATCTCATTTTCACAAAAAACTGACTTAAGACCTTTTTCCTCCCGGCCACAGATATAACTTAAATACGTACAAAATTTAACCCGTTTCTCATCTCAAAGCTAGCATAAATTCATTGTGTTGTGATTGGTTCTTGTGATCACATAACCTATCACGAATAAATACACAACTGATCAATTTGTCAATATCAATGATAATTAATTTAATATGCCGAAATAATAATAAATCGATTAATATTCGGATATATTGATAATCACCGGTCATTATACAGATTAATATTATCTTAATCAGAGATTATATGAACGACAAGAGCGAAGAAAATGGAACTTTTCTTTTTCGTCGCTTTTATCGTATATCTTCACTTTTATCATTACTCTAATATGCGCACCTCAATGACAATGCATGCTTCCATTCTCTCTGATATAGCATCGCTGCTTCTTTTATCGTTTATCGTTGCTCCAACGTGTACGTACCCTTAGGCAGCTACTGGCCTGTTACGGTGTCAAAATATCTTATGATTAGGCCTCTCTATTAATCTCTTTCCTTTCGGTAAATAATGAAGAATTTTGCGTCGAATTCGACTGGTGGCCATCCGAAATATTCGTACCAGAGCATTCAAAAAGTAATGGTAACATAGATATTGTTTCACACTACATTTATTTAGGTCATTTTTGACATTACACACTTCAAATATAATCCCTTGCTTTGTCAACATAGGTTGCCAAATCCTGGAAAGACGGTGAACTTCATCTGCAGCATCATTTCTGGATCTCTATTTCATTGATAAAGCTGTTTGGATGTCAAATCTTGATTGAAAGCGAATGCCTCGTCTCCGCCCATCTTGCAATATTTCGTTATGTTTGGATTTCTCTCCCACAAGCTTCCTATAAATCCGTAAAGCATTTTTCCCTCTTGCAACTTGTATTTTTATGAAGCATCTTTGTTCATACCTACTGAATATTTTTAGGAGGTATTACTTAATACAAATCAGATACAGTCTCTGTATTCACAAAATATGGTTACTTTAAGACTTTTAATATTTCACATTTATGCAATAAACGCTCGTCTATTACGTATATGCTACTGGAGCTAAATGACAGCTGTGAGCAGTATGGGATGAAGATAAATGCAAATAAGACGAAGAGCATGGTCATAGGAAGAAAAATACAGAATATAAACTTCCGAATTCAAAATGAGGCAGTAGAGCAAGTGGACAGCTTCAAATACTTGGGTGTACTATAAGCAGTAACATGAGCTGCTGCCAAGAAGTCAAAAGGAGGATAACAATTGCCAAGGAAGCTTTTAATAGAAAAAGGAGCATGTACTGCGGACCTCTGGAAAAATAACTAAGGAAGAGACTAGACTTTAGTGAAGTGCTTTGAATGGAGTGTGGCATTGTATGGGGCAGAAATATGGACATTACAAGCGTATTCCGAATCTCAGCGCTGAGCAATCTGATGGCATCACGGTGTTCCGAATTTCAACGATGAGTCACTGATGATCCACCGGTGTCGTACCGGTTCAATCAGCTTGGAGAGGTGGTGGCAGTCTCCATCAGCCGCAATCAGTGAATCTGAATGGTTCTTGTATAGGGCGGGAATTAGCAACCGAATGACATCATGCACTGTTGTGTCATGGCGGTGTGTTCTGCTTTAGTTCTGCTGTATTGTTTGTAATGAGCACAACGTAAAAACAATATGTTAATGGCTTATGAGCGAACATGTCAACGGACCAGTTATTACTACCGGTTCAAGAAATAATTTTTTTTTTGCTCTCTTTTCTTTGAACGAGATGGCAGTACGGAAATTTCGTAAAATTTTGCTAGAGTACCACAGACAACAACTTATACAGTCGCCATGACAACCATTGATCCTTCCAGCAGTTTTGTTCCTATTTCGCTGAGGCGTGACGTCATTGTTGTCCACCGGTCCGGTGAGATTCGGAATACGCTGTACGACGAAGTGAAGAGAAGCGAATAGAAGCATTTGAAATATGGATATGGAGAAGAATGGAACGTGTGAAGTTGACAGACAAAATAAGAAACGAAGCTGTGTTGAAAAGTGTAGGTGAAGAAAGAATAACGCTGAAACTGATCAGTAAGAGGAAAAGGAATTGGTTGGGCCACTGGCTGAATAGAAACTACCTACTGAATGATGCATTGAAAGGAATGGTGAACGGGAGAAGAGTTCGGGGTAGAAGAAGATATCAGATGATAGACGACATTAAGATATATGGATCATATGAGGATACAAAGAGGAAGGCAGAAAATAAGAAAGACTGGATTTTTTTAAATTTTATTTTATTGGTTTATTTTACGACGCTGTATCAACATCTAGGTTATTTAGCGTCTGAATGATATGAAGGTGATAATGGCGGTGAAATGAGTCCGGGGTCCAGCACCGAAGGTTACCCAGCATTTGCTCGTATTGGGTTGAGGGAAAACCACGGAAAAAACCTCACCCAGATAACTTGCCCCGACCAGGATTCGAACCCGGGCCACCTGGTTTCGCAGCCAGACGCGCTGACCGTTACTCCACAGGTGTGGACAGAAAGACTGGGAAAGCTGGGTTTGCAGTGAAAGACCTGCCCTTGGGCAGTACACTAAATGAATAATAATAATAATAATAATAATAATAATAATAATAATAATAATAATTATAATAGTCTAACATAAAAAGATAAGTATAGGCCTATTTAGAGACACGGTCTCAGATTATAGATATGAAAAACTTTATGTCCAGTGTATTTTGTACATTCATTCAATATTATGATAGAGATCAATAACGAAAACGGAGATGACCTATGCAGTGCGGTTATATACACGTTCATCTAAGGTGCGTAAGGGGACGTAAAAAAGAGAGAGAGAGAGAGAGAGAGAGAGAGAGAGAAAGAAACTTACCTGACAAGGTACAAGTCCATATGTCACCGTTTTTTAAAGCATTGTGTTTAGGTAGGGCTTCCATTATCAAGACTCCCTGAGACCGCGTAGTCTACGAATAGGGATTCCAGCGACCACCCGTGGGGTCTGCTAGGAAAGAAATAAGCAACAAACACATGGGTCCTAAAACGTTTCTGAAAAAAAGAAGTAAAATTATGTATGTTCCTGAATCAATACGAAAATAAAAAGCAACGCAACTTCAGTATTAAGTGACTACTGCCAACTTGTTCTTCCCGGCTGATGCTGAATTACTACAAATGCTTACGAAACACCATGCAGAACCCGGGAGTCGACGCTGGCAACGCCTGCCTTGTCACTGAACCCTGTTGTGGGCCAACTCCATTCCTGAATTCTAAGGCAGCTTTATTGTTCCAAGATTCTCGAGTCATCGCACCGTGCTGGGTAACAGTCACAGCTTCGAGTTCTCTTTCGGTTTTTAACCATATGCTTTAAATAAAGGTAATATAGTATTCTCAGCCTATATATATATACAGGGACATCATTTTATCTTTACTTCAATTTTTATTGTACCTGACTTTTCGAATGTACTTCACTCCCACCCCTTCTACTAATGAAGTTCAACCGTCCTCCACATAGATCTAAGACCGCATATACAGTCATAGTAGCCTTACGGTTATAGTAAACAGTACTGTACGTTCCAAAAATATGTTCGCGTTTTCCAGTGACGAAAGAGCTTTCAATATTGAATCATTTTCGCACAGGTACTGTCGTCCATTTGCCTACGTCGTATCCCGGTTTCCCCCACCAGCTTTTATTCGCCAGCTACTGGCTGGGCTGTCTTAGCACATTAACTTCTGTTAGGAATTTGACGTCTGCGTAATATTATACAAATGTTTAGAATACAGTAACTTAAATAAAAAGGTCTCGTTAAGTAATTAACTGTCACGTGATTTCCTCCCTTTCTACGACCCTACGACATAACTACTTGGACGGACAGTAGATAGTATGTCTGAGTAATTTTATCTTTTCAGATCGGACAGAAGTGAAGATTGAATTTACAGTACGTAAGGCACTCTTTTATGGAGTAGGTACAGAATTATTTCAACATGAGTTACTAGTACGAAGGACGAAACTGGTAATTGGGATTAGGTACAGTAGTCTATAGTGCGTTAATATGCACATTAGAACTGAACTCTGTATCGAAATGAACGGCCACCATTTTCAAAAATGTGTTTAAATATCCATATTATGATTATTTTTCAATTTAACTTCATTCCCTATATTGTACGCTAATGTGCTGTTGACAATATAATATACACTGCATAATGAATACGTCAGTTCGTGAGTAAAAACACTCATTGTTAATACTGTACTATATTTTGATTAAACAAAAACCAAAAGAAAATTATCAAACTCAAAACCGCAATATTTCCTATTTTACGTAAATGGATGAACTACTTTTCTTCCCTCCTATACCTAGTAAAGTGATTCGTTTGTATATTACGCCAGTATCATCGAACCCCAGTCGTGGAAGGGGTAACAAACGGTGTTGACCCAACGGTATAGCCAGGTTAATATTAAAAATGGTAGTAAAAATAAAATGATATCCCTGTGTATATATATATATATATATATATATATATATATATATATATATTCATCTCTGTATTCTCATCATTCACTGTTGCTACCTCTCGTCACTGGAACTCTCTGCCGCCTGAAGTCAAGGGCTGCCGAATATTGAAATCATTCAAATCCAAGTTAGAAAATGATCTTATGATGAGTTGCCAAACTAACTTACTATTATGACAAGTGTTGTATTGCATGTTACCACGTATTCACATTTTTTTATGTTCTAGTGATATTTAACTTATTTCATTTTTTTTTTTTTCATATTTTCCGATATTGTGATAATGTGATAAGTTGAGCTATAATATATAATCATAATTTTCCTTACTGTGTGTACTTAAAAATATTGTATTCATTGTATGCTTTGTACTGCACTCTTTCATTACTACTATAAGTATTATTATTACTATTCTCATTTATTATTATTATTATTATTATTATTATTATTATTATTATTATTATTATTATTACTATCAATAACTGTCTTATTTTTTATACTTTGTATGTCTTATTTATTTTAACTGCTGTTCACATTATATTACGCTTTCTCCTTTCTTTCTGTATGTTATATATTATGTCTGATTTCTACTTACTTGTTGTTTACATTTTACTAATATTATCTTATTCTGTTCTGTGTGTAAAATTGTAGTGTACTTTGTAAATTTGTAATGTTTTTGTAACGCAGTTTTACTCCTGGTTGAGTGTTAGAGAAGGCCGTATGGCCTTAACTCTGCCAGGTTAAATAAATTATTATTATTGTTATTATTATTTTTATTATTATTATTATTATTATTATTATTATTATTATTATATATTTCAACACATGGCCAAATATTGGTAGCACAAACATGACTAACATTTAGAGAGCTTTAATTGAATCCAAGATAAGATATAAAAATACTGTGTCATAAGTAGTGACCGGAACTTTGGCAGAATGCCTTTTTAAATGTGTTAAATCTATCTTCATTTTGAAAGTAAATCTGTACGAATTATACCTTTTTGATTGAAACGTCACAGTTTTATGTTGCCCTTTTCTGCTTTTTTTAAATATAAATGCCTAATTGACAAAATAAATGCTTTTTTTTGCTTTTATTGATTATTTATCTATTATTTATTAATTTATTATTAAAAATTGCCTACAGGTATATTTTAATTTATTTTTATAACCGCTACAATGAAAGTGACTTCACCGAATGTATATTATTGTCTATTAGTCAGTTCACATTCTCTTTGCAACAGTGAGTGTTGCCGTGCAAAAATGTATAACAGTAAGCGTTTTAATTATCGCTTGTGTTTATTTGACAAGGCAACAATGAGTGCGGGTCTAACGTTATTTTTAAAGGTTATTTTTCTTTCAGTTTTCATTGCGACGTTGTTGTAGCTAGCTAAATATTTCATATCGCAACATATCAGTATAACCAAACACAAAAGTGCCCTTTCCATGGCTACTGGGAAGAAGATTTCTTTGCTTCCAACAGTAATTGCAACATCGAGTCGAAAATCTCAATTTGCATTCGACTTATGTAAAGCTTTTCTTGCTGCCGAAATCCCTTTGTGGAAAGTGCAAGGTTGTGGGTCTAGTGCAAGGTTTTTGTAATTGCCTTTTATTGCGTATTTTAGGTATTTATGCCTTTTTGCCTGTCTATTTTAATAATTCATAATGCCTAAACTTCCGGTCTTTGGTCATAAGTAGGGAACGAAGTCTGACACCAAAACATTGCCTAGAGGCAACTATAGTTTTATGGAACATTGGCTATAGTATGACGTTAGTTGTTTATTTTACTGATATTATTATAATGTACCGAAGTACATATAATATTTCCGTGCAGAAATCTGCGTTACCATATGATGAAGGATGGATAGAAAAGAGAAAAATTCTCTTCGGCACCGGGACTCGAACCCGGGTTTTCAGCTCTACTTGCTGACGCTTTATCCACTAAGGCACACCGGATTCCAGTTCTGAATGTTTCTCCGTTCTATCCATCCCTCATCATATGTTAACGCAGAATATATGTACTTCGGTACATCATAATAATATAAGAGTAAGTAATCACTTAGTGTTTCAAGACAGAACTATCCCGTCCGATCCCGGCCACTTAGTCTCTCATAATGAGTGCACCTCTGTATATATTGCGTTGGACATTGTACCACTGTCACATATTCTGTGACACGGTACATGAGGGTAGATCATCAAAGGGAAAACTGATAGACAGAACTTAAACTGAGGAGATTCGATCCGGCATCGGAACTGGAATCCGGTGTGGCTCCTAGTGGTGGTTGTTGTGATTGTTTTGGTGGTTTTGTAGAAAGAGACGATTATAACGTTGACGACAATAATGACAAATGCGACAATGAGATAGTGACAAGATGATAACGTTGACGAAAATAATGACAAAAGCGGCAATGACAGTAAAACAATGACGATGATAACGTTGACAACAATTAGAAAAAAGCAACAATGATAGAGACAAGATGACGACGATTATAACGCTGACGACAATAATGGTAAAACGACAAAGATGATAGTGATAAGATGATAATGTAGACAATAATAATGTGAAGAGAGAGACAACGATAGTGACAAGATGTTGACGATAACGGTGACGACAATAATAACAAAACCGACAATGATAGTGACAAGACGAAGATAACAGTGACGAGAGTAATGAAAAAAGCGACAATGATAGTGACAAGATGGTGATGATAACGGTGACGACAATGACAAAACCGACAATGATAGTGACAAGAGGATGAAGATAACGGTGACGACAATAATGACAAAAGCAACAATGACAGTGACAAGATGATAACGGTGACGACAATGACAAAACTGACAATGTTATTGACAAGACGATGAAGATAACGGTGACGACAATAATGACAAAAACGACAATGATAGTGACAAGACGATGAAGATAACGGTGACGACAATAATAACAAAAACGACAATGATAGTGACAAGATGATAACGGAGGCGACAATAATAAGAAAACCGACAATGATAGTGACAAGATGATAACGGTGACGACAATAATAACAAAACCGACAATGATAGTGACAAGACGATGAAGATAACGGTGACGACAATAATGACAAAAACGACAATGATAGTGACAAGATGATAACGGAGGCGACAATAATAACAAAACCGACAATGATAGTGACAAGATGATAACGGTGACGACAATAATAACAAAACCGACAATGATAGTGACAAGACGATGAAGATAACGGTGACGACAATAATGACAAAAACGACAATGATAGTGACAAGATGATAACGGTGACGACAATAATAACAAAACCGACAATGATAGTGACAAGACGATGAAGATAACGGTGACGACAATAATGACAAAAACGACAATGATAGTGACAAGATGATAACGGTGACGACAATAATAACAAAACCGACAATGATAGTGACAAGACGATGAAGATAACGGTGACGACAATAATGACAAAAACGACAATGATAGTGACAAGATGATAACGGATGATAACAAAAACAATGATAGTGACAAGACGATGAAGATAACGGTGACAATAATAACAAAACGACAATGATAGTGACAATGATAATGACGACAATAATGACAAAACCGACAATGATAGTGACAAGAGATAACGGTGACGACAATAATAACAAAACCGACAATGATAGTGACAAGACGATGAAGATAACGGTGACGACAATAATGACAAAAACGACAATGATAGTGACAAGATGATAACGGTGACGACAATAATAACAAAACCGACAATGATAGTGACAAGACGATGAAGATAACGGTGACGACAATAATGACAAAAACGACAATGATAGATGATAACGGAGGCGACAATAATAACAAAACCGACAATGATAGTGACAAGATGATAACGGTGACGACAATAATAACAAAACCGACAATGATAGTGACAAGACGATGAAGATAACGGTGACGACAATAATGACAATAATGACAAAAACGACAATGATAGTGACAAGATGATAACGGTGACGACAAAAATAACAAAAACCGACAATGATAGTGACGATGAAGATAAGACGATGACAAAAACGACAATGAGTGACAAGATGATAACGGTGACGACAATAATAACAAAACCGACAATGATAGTGACAAGACGATGAAGATAACGGTGACGACAATAATGACAAAAACGACAATGATAGTGACAAGATGATAACGGAGGCGACAATAATAACAAAACCGACAATGATAGTGACAAGACGATGAAGATAAAGATGACAAAAAACAATGGTGACGACAATAATAACAAAACCGACAATGATAGTGACAAGACGATGAAGATAACGGTGACGACAATAATGACAAAAACGACAATGATAGTGACAAGATGATAACGGTGACGACATGATAATGACGACAATAATAAAAACCGACAATGATAGTGACAAGACGATGAAGATAACGGTGACGACAATAATGACAAAAACGACAATGATAGAGACAAGATGATAACGGAGGCGACAATAATAACAAAACCGACAATGATAGTGACAAGATGATAACGGTGACGACAATAATAACAAAACCGACAATGATAGTGACAAGACGATGAAGATAACGGTGACGACAATAATGACAAAAACGACAATGATAGTGACAAGATGATAACGGTGACGACAATAATAACAAAACCGACAATGATAGTGACAAGACGATGAAGATAACGGTGACGACAATAATGACAAAAACGACAATGATAGTGACAAGATGATAACGGTGACGACAATAATAACAAAACCGACAATGATAGTGACAAGACGATGAAGATAACGGTGACGACAATAATGACAAAAACGACAATGATAGTGACAAGATGATAACGGAGGCGACAATAATAACAAAACCGACAATGATAGTGACAAGATGATAACGGTGACGACAATAACAAAACCGACAATGATAGTGACAAGACGATGAAGATAACGGTGACGACAATAATAACAAAACCGACAATGATAGTGACAAGACGATGAAGATAACGGTGACGACAAAAGCGACAATGATAGCGACAAGATGGTAACGGTGACGACAATGACAAAACCGACAGTGATATTGACAAGACGATGAAGATAACGGTGACGACAATAATGACAAAAACGACAATGATAGTGACAAGATGATGACGATAACGGTGACGACAATAATAATAAAACCGACAATGATAGTGACAAGACGATGGAGATAACGGTGATGACAATAATGACAAAAATGACAATGATAGTGACAAGATGATAACGGTGGCGACAATAATGACAAAAGCGATAATGAATATAATGACAAGATGTTTACGATGATAACACGACAAGATGGTGACAAGATGATAGCAATAATGTTGTAGACATTAATAACAAAAATTACAGTAATTGCGATAACGGCAATGAAAATAATGCTAACATTTGCGATGATATTGATAGCAACGATAATGATGACTATAACAACGATGGTGATGACGACAATGATATAGTGTTGTTAGCCGAGATTTGATATCAGTCTCCAAGCTATTGACGTGTCCTAATCAGAGTCCTTAAAGCTCAAATTCAATGAAAAGTTCTTAGCAGTATAAAACATACTTTTTATTCTTTACTTTAAGACAGTTTGACTAGAACTTCACGCAACAAAGCCAAGCATTGCGAGGTATATTTGTGATCGTAATTCCCTTCAGCTGCTGCTTTCTTTGTCAAGCTTGGCTAGAATGAGTCCACACGCTTTCATACGAGTACATTCTGCCTCGAGATGGATTTCAGTATTTCATAAATTTTCAATAATGATCTGATAGCAGAGAGAGGCTTAGTTTATATAAGCCCTCTTGAATTATTCATATAAACAAACTTCTGTTTCGTAATGCTTTGCTTGCATGACGGTTAATGCATATTGTTTAATATAAAGGTGTGTAGGGAAAACCAACACATCTCCCCTAACGACTAAAATCAGATTATCAATATTAGGCAGTTTTAAACATTAAGGTCCTCTGCGTCGTCTCGCATTGTGTAGATTATTCCAACATTCGGAGTGGCGGGGAATATCCTGTTCTGTGCATATAATTTATGTTAAAAAACTAGTTTTCCAGGTGAACAAAATTTCAAAACGTTAAGAAGGATTTTGGACTGACGAGTAACAGAAATTTAGGTAACGGCTACTTTCAGCGAAATGTGTTGTTTCAGTTGAATGGAGCGTTGCATGGTAAATATAATCACCATCATAATCACTACCACCTTAAATGTTGCTGCTTAGAACAGTGGTTCCCAATCTGTGCTCTGCGTACCCTTGGTTATCCGAGAATGATTGGAAAGGGGTCCACGTGGATACAGTGTTTTTTCGAACGGAATTTTAATTAGCTAAACTTGTTCCTGTTCTCTGATTTTTTCTGAGCTTGTTGGATATATTTTACTTATTTCAGACTTTCGAGACACAGGGTTTATCAGGAATGCGATCGTCTGAAAATATTTCTCTTAGTAATTAGTATTGCCTACCTATTCGATAATTTTAATTTTTTGAATTCTTAAAATTTCAATCTTCAGAATCTAAATTAAACAATGCTCACCGATCAGAATAAGATTGAAACAACAATAAATAAATTAATCTTCTGGCATCGCTCAGTTGCGAAACGAAAAATTGGCTCATTTCTCACTCCCAGTTACTTTCTTGCAAGAAAATAATGATAATGCACTCTCGTCCGATATAGTTTGAAATATAAAGAACACCTTGATTCGTTAACATTAAAATTAAGGAAAAATTAGTCTGATGAGAAACCTCTTCTTGATGACGAAAAATATTTCACACTTCAGAGAATAAAATAAGTTGTTACAATAACCTTCTGGTTCGAGTTTGAAAATTGTTTTTTTTCTATATCCCTGTTGCAAACTTATTTATTTATTTATTTATTTATTTATTTATATATTCTGGTGTAGTTAAGGCCACCAGGCCTTCTCTTCCACAACACCAGGAATACAAATACGATAATAGAAATACACAGAAAAAACACACTATATACAAAATAAAGTTACACAAGAAATAAAGAGAGAGAGAAAAGAACACTATAAACAAAGTAAAGCCACACAAAAATATACACAGATTGCAGTCACACAAACTTTAAATGAGTGATTAAGTATCATAATTAATTGTATCCTAACTAATTAACTAACATAAACAAGAAATTAGGAATTTTAACCTATATTAAAAAAGAAAAAGAAAAAAAAAACACAACTCAATACTTCTAGCAATACCTAAAAGCATTAACTAAGACAAAATTTTCCAATTTAATTTTGAATTGTGATAAAGTCCGGCAGTCCCTGACGTCACTAGGTAACGAATTCCAGAGGCGAGGTATTTCTACAGTACAGGAAGATGAGCATAAAGACGTTCTATGATGAGGAATAGAAAGAAGTGCTTGACGTCGGTTTCGAAGAGTTGTAAGAAATTGAAAACGCGATAACAGATAATTCGGAGTAGAAGTACTCGTATGCATGATTCTAAACTGAAGAGACAGTGAAGTGGTTATATGCACAACCCCATATCACGATGTTTCGCCGGATTGCAATAAATCACTTAAGGAGGCACATACACCTTCGGCATCTGTTTTAATGGACTTTCCTGAATAGTACTGTGAAAAAAATATTTAGATATCTGTAATAGTCTTCGAGTTATGACCTAAAACGTGAGACTGTGTCCATTAACTTGGCCATTTAAATAAGGACAAACTTCTCATCTTCGGTAAGTTGGTCGCTCATTTCTCGTAACTTACGTTTTATAAACCCGTTTTCCTCAATACGTACACGTTTATTGAGACTACTACACTTTTATTACGTCATACTACTTTTGACCAATAAAACGGTACGAAAAGACGGCCTTAAACCAATCATGGCTGCTTATCGCACAATTGTATCGATTCCCTAGCATTTGTTTGTTTTTATCACCACCCTAGCATTTGTTTCTTTGCTTGCCAACATTTCAAACTGCACTGGTCTGGACGTCAAAAAACATAAAATTACAAACCACTCCAGTCGATGTCGATGCATAGCAGTTTCAAATATGACTCGCATTGACATTCAAGAACAAGAATTAATAAACATCACTGGTCATAGCTATGCATCTTCCCTGAAACTCTATTTGCAAATAAATGAAGAGCACCATTCGGAAATCCTGAATAAGTTTAGGAATACACCATGTACATCAACGAATTCCACTTCTTTTACGCACACGTCCAATATAACATCAACTGAACCACCAACCACTAAAACATTCAAATTTAAAAATTGTACTTTCAATAACTGTTCCTTTTAAAATTATTCCTGTTTATTTTTTAATTCATCGTCCTTAATTAAACGTTTTCTTGTTTATTTCATCATTCCTAATTAAAACTTTTCTAACACTTGTTTATATTATTTAGGTTATGTTACTACCTCTGCTATATGATATTATGGATAGTCACGTATCAGAGATTGTTTAATATTAAGATTTATTGAAAATAATCTGTCAAGTGACGTTGATTACTGGATTCCGAATAAGTGAAGTGGAATGCAACTGATTTAATAAAAATGAAACTGAATCAACAAAGCCTTCTTGACTAGTAACCGTCCACAGAGTTCAATGAGGAGTCCGTAGTTGGCACAACTGATAACAAGAAAACAGCTAATCATAACACACTATTGCCATCTAGCGTAATATTTGTAATGTTGAGATGGTACAATAATACATTTAAAGACAGTTCTATATTTTCCTAAGTCAATAACATTTTTTTGTATTGGAGTACTTCGTTTCTTCTAAACTTCATATACTTTCTTCTAATCGTGTGATAGTCAATTAAATCCCATTCGAGTTTTGATTTTCTCTAGATAAATCAAAACCCCTAGTGAGATTACTGTTAATAAATTCATGCAAGTTTATTTTATCCTGCAGAACAAACCGTGCCATTAGCACTGTTTTTATCATTTCCAGTTATTTTCTCAATAACAGTTCTTTATGTAAAAATAAAATTATTCATTTCATGGCATAAAAATCACAAAAATACGTTTTATTTATACATTCAGCTGATAATGGTGGGATTTATTAACACGCTCATTATGAATAAAACAGAGAGAAAGCAATTTAAAAATATTCAAAATTCTACAAGATATTAGCGAAACCAATTTTCTCTGCACTCCCTCTTGGTAATGAAATTTTTTGGATCATAAATATTGTTTACTAATCTAGAAGTGTTGTCTAATAATTACACCAAATTTGAAAGCAAAATTAATTATCATTTTGAAATTACATTTTGAATTTTACTAAATTTATACTAAGGACCGGTATTTGCATCATTGCCGACAACGACAATAATGTTACAAAATGATGATGACGAAGATAACATTGACAACAGTAATGACAAAAGCGGCAATTACGATAGTGAAAAGATAGTGACGGCGATTACAACGTTGACGAAATATGCTATTGACAATGATGAGAGATAACATCACAATTATTACAATAAATATTAATACAAACATTTAAACATTTTATGCTCTAGTATTTTTGAAGAACAAATATACGAATAAACTTAATGTTGAGCCAGACTTGCAACATGTATCTGTTATAGACCCAGACTTCGCAAAACTGACAGGTGCAAGGAAATATCAACAATCCTATTGACAACCTTATGGTAAATCCAAAAAACTGGTTTCCTTGTCCACAGCAAAGACATGATGGTATGTAAAACAACTTTGTATTTACATAATTTCAAGTTATATTATAAAGAAAAAAAAACTAAAAATTAATCAAATATTGCTACCAATACAACATAAAACACAAGAACACATAGCAAAACACACAACATACACAACAACAAAACAAACAACACAAGAAAACAACTGACAGATGCAAGAAAATATCAACAATCCTGTGTTCTGTATGTTTTGTTATGTTGTGTACTGTGTGTTATGTTATATTGTGTTCTGTATATTATGTTGTGTTCTGTGTGTTTTGCATGTTTTGTTATGTTGTGTTTTGTATGTTTTGTTATTTTGTGTTTTGTATGTTTTGTTATGTTGTGTTTTGTATGTTTTGTTATGTTGTGTTTTGTATGTTTTGTTATTTTGTGTTTTGTATGTTTTGTTATGTTGTGTTTTGTATGTTTTGTTATGTTGTGTTTTGTATGTTTTGTTATGTTGTGTTTTGTATGTTTTGTTATTTTGTGTTTTGTATGTTTTGTTATGTTGTGTTTTGTATGTTTTGTTATGTTGTGTTTTGTTTTGTATGTTTTTTGTTGTGTTTTGTTGTTTTGTTATTTTTGTTTTTATGTTTTGTTATGTTGTGTTTTGTATGTTTTGTTATTTTGTTTTTATTTTGTGTTTTGTATGTTTTGTTATGTTGTGTTTTGTATGTTTTGTTATGTTGTGTTTTGTATGTTTTGTTATTTTGTGTTTTGTATGTTTTGTTATTTTGTGTTTTGTATGTTTTGTTATGTTGTGTTTTGTATGTTTTGTTATGTTTTGTGTTTTGTTATGTTTTTTGTTATTTTGTGTTTTGTATGTTTTGTTATGTTGTGTTTTGTATGTTTTGTTATTTTGTGTTTTTTGTTTTGTTTTCTATGTTTTGTTATGTTGTGTTTTGTATGTTTGTTATGTTGTGTTTTGTATGTTTTGTTATTTTGTATGTTTTGTATGTATTTTGTTATGTTGTTTTGTTTTGTATGTTTTGTTATGTTGTGTTTTGTATGTTTTGTTATGTTTTGTGTTTTGTATGTTTTGTTATGTTGTGTTTTGTATGTTTTTGTGTTTTTATGTTTTGTTGTGTTTTGTATGTTTTGTTATTTTGTGTTTTGTATGTTTTGTTATGTTGTGTTTTGTATGTTTTGTTATTTTGTGTTTTGTATGTTTTGTTATGTTTTGTTTTTGTGTTTTGTATGTTTTGTTATGTTTTGTGTTTTGTATGTTTTGTTATTTTGTGTTTTGTATGTTTTGTTATGTTGTGTTTTGTATGTTTTGTTATTTTGTGTTTTGTATGTTTTGTTTTGTTATGTTGTGTTTTGTATGTTTTGTTATTTTGTGTTTTGTATGTTTTGTTTTGTTTTTATGTTGTGTTTTGTATGTTTTGTTATGTTGTGTTTTGTATGTTTTGTTATTTTGTGTTTTGTATGTTTTGTTATGTTGTGTTTTGTATGTTTTGTTATTTTGTGTTTTGTATGTTTTGTTATGTTGTGTTTTGTATGTTTTGTTATTTTGTGTTTTGTATGTTTTGTTATTTTGTGTTTTGTATGTTTTGTTATTTTGTTGTTTTGTATGTTTTTGTTATGTTGTGTTTTGTATGTTTTGTTATTTTGTGTTTTGTATGTTTTGTTATGTTTTGTGTTTTGTATGTTTTGTTATTTTGTGTTTTGTATGTTTTGTTATTTTGTGTTTTGTATGTTTTGTTATTTTGTGTTTTGTATGTTTTGTTATGTTGTGTTTTGTATGTTTTGTAATGTTGTGTTTTGTGTCTTTTGTTGTATTCTTTCACATGTTGGCCTTATCTGTACCAGGATAAATAAATAGGCTAAAATAGGCCTACTAAATGTTTTGCGTCGTATGTTTTGTTGAGCTGTGTGCTGTATTTTATGTTGTGTTTATTTTTTTTTTATTTTCACTACCTGACCTTCTAAGGCTTGCCTATAGACACAGAATAACACACAATTTACAATAATGGTTGTACATGAATGGGCACATGAAAAAATATATATAGACAAAAATTTAAGATAAAATACAGATTTTCAAACACAAATATATAATTAAAGAATTATGTGGAGTGTTTGTCATATAGGTGATTTTTTAAGATGGTAACTGAGTATTTAATTATGTTTTGGACAATTTCGTCTTGAATATCTTTGCCTAGTTTATATTTTCCTTTCCACGTTACAAAAAATTTAGGGAATGTTCCTCGGAACCCCAACAGCAGACCTGTCACTGTGATGATCTGGACGTTGTATTTATTACTGAAGTAAGGTAATGTTGACTCGTGTATTTCTTTTTTCTTTTTATCAACATCCATAGGTCGTGGTTTGGATTGTTCAAAGCGTATTGTAGGGTCGATGATCTCTGCTACAAATTTTTTCCTATTGATGGCGATGTAGTCAATCCTCCGTACGCTATCTTGATCAGCCAAACAATGAACTTCTTCATAAACTTCCAAACCTTTGTTTCGGAGAGCAGCAGCAAGAAGGGAACGACTGATGTTATGTCGTTTTATTCTTAAGAGTTCTCCTTGAGAACACCTCCCAAGCACATGAGGTAGGGATTCAAACTCACTACAGTGTCTGCAGTGGGATGTGCCTGTGGTGCGTCCTGGAAGAGCTCGAACTGGCGCTACCATGGCTGTCATTTTTATCATATCTCTCCACTCTGAACTGGAAAGACCACTGTGTTTTGTTGTGCTGTATGTTGTGTATTTTGTGTTTTGCTGTATTGTGTTGTGTGTAGTGTTTTTTTTCACATGCTGTGTGATTTGTCATTATGTTTCGTTTCGTTGTTAGTTACGTAATGTTACTAAACGGGACACAACAACTTTACTCGAATTTGAATGGAAACCTTGCTAATAATTTTTACAACCTGTAAATCTCCGTTCCTTGCATCTATGTTTGTACCCGTGAAATTCGGATGAATCGGAAATCACGGACTACCGCTTATTGGATGTAAATGCAGAAAACATGTGCAACTTTGATACTGTTATTCTACAACCATAATACATATTGTGTCTTCAATTTCGGTAAGGACAATGACTGAATTATTTCGACACAAGTAGTTTAACAGCTAATGTTAACGATCTCGGATAGTACTGGAAAGCAACTGACTTTAAAATTTTGGTACTTATGACCTCTAATAACAGTGTAAAAATAACTCTGCCCCATTAAAACCTGAAGATAAGTCAACCCATATTTATGGCACGTAAAAGCAAACAAATTTGACAAGCTTTTCTTTTAACTACAACATTCGTTAGTATAATTTTTCTTCCCTGACTTTTATTAAAGACAATGATTACTTTCTACTAAAGTTTGTGTCTTTAACCTTCTGTCACATGAATGCGACACAGAAAACTGTATAGAAATCACATCTCCATTGCCAAAAAGAGCGACTGTGAAATAACCATATATTATGTTGGCTAATACTTGAAATTTGTTTTCTAGAGACGCTCTTTTTATTGCTTCCCAATACAATCTATTGCAGCTATGTGATGAAGATGGCGTGATAGCTCTGGTCATTTAAAAGTCGTAAGTGGTCTGAGGTTGAGTAATAAGATGTTTGATAGTAGGTTTCAGTACTGCCTATTGTCCAAGCAGCTGGAACAATCATTCCGATTATTAATGTCTCTCAAGCCTGGGTTCTCCGCCCGTATTTTATAGACCACAACAGATACTTTCGCAGAGACTCAAAATGACCCATAATTCCAGCAAACATATGTAAAGCCAGACAAGAAGGCATGCCTCGGGGATCATAAACAGAGAGTCACGTATATAGAAGCTGCAAAGTGAAATTGTTGTAATTTACAACTGATTTATTTGTGGAATTAGACATCATTTAAAGTACAATGGAGGACGAACCTGAAAGAATAGAAGGGTAAATCAATTTGGAAGTCAAAGTACACGCGATTGCAGATGTACGGTTTCCTATTTTTCTCTCGCTTCTTCTCTAACATACAACGGCATGTGTGGTGCGGCGGAAATCGATTTGAAGCACGACAAACGAACGAGCATTTTCAAATTTTCCAGTCTGCACATGACTCTAAACATCTAATTTGAAAAATTTCGAAGATCGAACAAATGGATAACGGTAGTTTGTAACAGTTAACAACCAGAACAAGGAAACAGAAATCGTCTTAAATTGGAAATTTTTCCTTATGTCCCATTACAAAGACTTTATAAATTAAACTACTCTCTTTATTAAACTGCTGGCCATTCAATAAATCAAGAGAGAAATCGAAAAGAAATTAACATACAGGGTGTTTCCGGGCTAGTGTTACAAACTTTCAGGGATGATGGGGAAGGGCACATGCATCAGTTTTAGATACGGAACCCTGGTCCGGAAATTTTTATTTTAATGGGTTATTTTACGACGCTTTATCAACATCTTAGGTTATTTAGCGTCTGAATGAGATGAAGGTGATAATGCTGGTGAAATGAATCCGGGGTCCAACACCGAAAGTTACCCAGCATTTGCTCATATTGCGTTGAGGGAAAACCCCGGACAAAACCTCAACCAGGTACTTGCCCCGGCCGGGAATCGAACCCGGGCCACCTGGTTTCGCGGTTAGACGCGCTAACCGTTACTCCACAGGTGTGGACTGGTCCGGAAATGACTGAGTCGAAAGTTACAAGCAAAAATATTTGTGTGGAAATGAAATAATTTTATTCCTCTGTACACCTTATTTAATGTGTATTTATCTGTACATCTTACACATACTGTATTCAACTGACGTTGTTTATGTTGTATACTTACAATATTCCATTCAGTGCGCTGTCTGAGAGGTGTGGACTGGAAACTACACTAAAGCAATGCAAATTGCGTAATGTGTAATGGACATGGTCGGTCCTGATATGCACGTCTGTAGACAGCAGTGTATGCGTGCAAGTTGCAGTGTCCAGTCGATCAGTCCTAGTGAAATGGAGGACTAAACGAGAGCGGAATATGCAGGCGTGATTTTCGAATACGGATGAGCCAATGGGAACAGTAGACAAGCTCACAGATTGTACCGGGCACAAGTACCCACGTAGGAGACATCCGGCCCATACCATCTTTCTACGACTGTTCCAAAGGTTAAGGGAAGGAGGGCACGTAGTGCCAAATTACAATTCCATTTCCACACAAGTATAAAATACTTTCGACTCAGTCATTTCCGGACCATGGTTCCTGATCTCAAATTGATACATGTGCCCTTCCCTATCAACCCTGAAAGTTTGTAACACTAGCCCGGAAACATCCTGTATATTTCCTTTAGAAATGTGTAGCTTTTATGACTATTTTTTTCCCCTAAAGTATATGTTTGTTTCATTGCTCTACAAGATTTCTAACTCAACAGAAATGGATGAATGAATACTCATGCGGATGGATGGATGGATGGATGGATGCATTAGATTAGATTTTATTAAAGTACTATGGACATAGTCATAATAAAACAAAACAAAGTGATTAAGATTATATTAAAAACATAAGTTATTAACTGAAGACTCAAAGTATTCACTAATACTATAAAAGGGATGGTTAATCAACCAACGTTTTAAAATATTCTTAAATGTGTTATAGCTAACAGTGTGTGCAGACTTATGTAATCTATTAATGATAATAATCATTGTTACCGTAACAGATATATTCTGTAGAACCAAAAATTAATCTTTTCGTAGATTCTTCGCACAATATTGCATATTACTGTGGAATCCCGGCCACCAAGTCACTCAATTGAGTGCGCCCTTGTATAGTCTAATGGCAGTTGACTCAATATATGTCAATATAAGTACAGTATGTCAAACTTGGAGTCAGGCCACAAAGGGAAAAACATTAGAGGAGACGGATTCGATCCGGTGCTGTGGATTGAACTTCGGCGTAGCTCAGTGGTTGGAGCACTTGTACGTAGAAACAAGATGCTGGGTTCGATCCCCGGCGCCGGAGCGAATTTTTCTCCTCTAATAATCATTGTTACCATGACAGATATATTCTGTAGGACCAAAAATTAACCTTCACGTAGATGCTAAATGACAAAAGATTGAGATATCAGAAGAAAACATGGAGAAGATAATTATATTAAAATTGCGATTTCAAGTAAATGTTGAGTAAATTCTGAAATTGAAATTAATTATGATTAGTTATTACTAATACCACATAAACGAGTGTTATTTCGCATTAATCAATTTAATCTTTAAGATAATATATTTTTAAGAGCATATTCGTATAACTTTTAAGGAAATATTTTGATGAATATTTGACATGGTTTCAGAACATGAAATTGTCATCCAATTATAAATCTAAATTATCTCACTAAATGTAGTTTCAACACTGAAATATCCGACGATTTTCTTTTTGCTTCCTGTCCATATTACACTTGTTTAAAACTAATTGACTAGACAGACCTAATAAATTATAGTCTCGGTAAAAACGGGAAATGTTAAAACTCCCATAAATAATGAAAATGAAAGTGTGAACTGCGTGTTAAAATTAATTTAGCTCTTCGATGTATTGAAGTATAAAAAAACATATAGATACGGCCGGATTCCTTGACTATATCCCATAAAATAAAGACGACAGACAAAAGAGGAACGAAAAATTCATTTCCTTGAATGGAAACTTGCGTGAAGCAACCATCCTTTATATTCTATTCTAAGTTCAAAACCAACTAATTTTGCATTCCTGTGCCAGTAGTCCTTACAGGAATTAGAGGTTGGAATTTTACAGTAGCCTTCAGAGTAAAATTGTAAAATTGTCTACTTAGAGGTCGTAACATGCTCAGACATTCTCAACATTATTTCTGTCGCAATAATAAGAGAATAAATACAAATCTTACCCATTGTTTGGAGGAAACTGAAGTGACAGTTGCTACTAATACATTCATGCTAGCACTGCAAGACGGGCTTAAGCAAATGTGACCCACACGCTGGATCCCAGATACCTCGATTACAGAAGAGGAATTTATTCTACTAGAACAGCAGTTCTCAACCTAGGTACGCGTACCACTAGTGGTACTCAAAATGTGATATAGAATATAAATTATCATAAAATATAAACATATAATATATCTGTTCTGACGAAATTCACTGTGGGCTAAAGCAAGGAGATGCACTATTACCTTTGGAATTGAACGGGTTACATCAGCTGCTTGTCTATGCGGATGACGTGAATATGTTAGGAGAAAATCCACGAACGATTAGGGAAAACAAGGGAATTTTACTGGAAGCAAGTAAAGCGATAGGTTTGGAAGTAAATCCCGAAAAGACAAAGTATATGATTATGTCTCGTGACAAGAATATTGTACGAAATGGAAATATAAAAATTGGAAATATATTCTAGAAAGAAGTAGAAAAATTCAAATATCTTGGAGCAACAGATGTAAATTACACTCGGAAGGAAATTAAATGCAGAATAATATGGGAAATGCCTGTTATTATTCGGTTGAGAAGCTTTTGTCATCAGCCTGCTCTCAAAAACCTGAAATTTAGAATTTATAAAACAGTTATGCTACCGGTTGTTCTGTATAGTTAAGAAATTTGGACTCTTACTTTGAGGGAGGAACAGAGGTTAAGGGTATTTGAGAATAAGGTGCTTAGGAAAATATTTAGTGCTAAGAGGGATGAAGTTACAGGAGAATGGAGAAAGTTACACAACGCAGAACTGCACGCATTGTATTCTTCACCTGACATAATTAGGAACATTAAATTCAGATGTTTGAGATGGGCAGGGCATGTAGCACGTATGGGCGAATCCAGAAATGCATATAGAGTGTTAGTTGGGAGGCCGGAGGGGAAAAAACCTTTAGGAGGCCGAGACGTGGATGGGAGGATAATATTAAAATGAATTTAAATCGTAGAACCAGTGCAGTGAGTGAGTTGACAGCGAAATGAGGAGTGTAGTGCTGAAAAGGTACTTGTGCGGGTTTTAACGTCGACAATCAAGGTCGACTTAGGGTTACAGTGATACAAATTGGATTTACACTTAATGCTGTTTTAAGTGATCGTCATGCAGAGAGATTCAATTTAATTTAGGATACTCTTTGTTAATTTTATTATACTATTGTTATTATTTATTATTACTAGTATTATTGAAATTATTAATTTTATTTGTTATTATTTAAGTTTATTATTAATTGTTATTATTGAGTGTAATTAGTTATCACTGCTCCAGGTATTCACCCATTTGCAGTGTGAATAAATACATATAGTTGATATTACCTAATATTATTTTAGTCCATAATACCTTTGGTTATTATTTATTATTAATTTATTAAATTATTTATTAAAAATAATTGATAAATTCAAGAAGTACTTAATACACATTAAAGTGACAAATCCCAAACACATTTCTTACAAAAGGCCGTGTTGCCATTGAATGCAGAAACGCATCAACCTGATTCTATTGCAGGAATAAGAGACAATTTGCTTATCAGTATTGCTGACATTTGAAGAAAGTGTCAGTTTGTTAACGACCTTTTAATAAAATGTCGTGTCCAATAAGTTTAAGCACGGGAACTCAGCATATTTGTCGAAACTAATTAAAACGTACATTAGTGAAGGCAATTGTTCGTTATCTTTCAAATGATAACATGTCTACTTATGTCACATTAAATTACATGTGTACTCGGACACGCTTGAACCATATGTTTGAAGTCCATTTCGAAAGAAAAGAGGAAATGTAATATAGGATATACTAGCGCAGAGGTACTTCTATTGATTTTGGAATTTAAAATTGTTGAATTTATAATAGATTTTTGTGGAGATGGAGTTGAAAATGTAAGGATTCTATAACGATATATTTGGAGGAAGAAAAATTATTGGAAAATGTAGTAAATTACGTTTGAAAAGAGAGGTGCATCGTAATGGTAATGAAGGTGAATATGTGGTTTCTAGTAAAAGAGGAAATGTAGGAATATAAATAATATGAAACGATGTTAAATGTGAAATACGCATAATTTCTATTACCGTCGCGAGGGGTGACTTTGTGCCATTCGCGAAAATCATATGTAATATTCTTTAAGACCGTGACAAGGTTTTAAAGTCTACTTCCTTACGATTAGTAGTCTTTAAAACCTTGTGACGGTTTTAAAGACTACTTCCTTACTTTTTTTTTTATGAAATTCGCGAGTGGCACAAAGTCACCCCGCGCGACGTTAATAGAATAAGCACTGAAACAGTACAAAGGTTATTCATAAGTTCGTCAAACATTTTAAAGTTGAATAATAAATAAAGTACGCAACAGATCATGATAATTGATATGCCGATAGAAAGAGAAACTCTCCAAGTTTTTTTTAATAAGACAAGCCCGCTCTTAGTTACCATGATTTATCGCTAAGTGGCAGTAGTTATCAATAGTAGCAAAATGACGTTTACAAACGTGAGCAATCGTTTTATGTATTGGAATATGCAAAGATCTCGTCCGTTGTGACTATGCAGCGACGATTTCGAGCGCAATTTTAAAAGGCAGCACCTGTTTTCAACAGTATTGGTATGTAAAATTTCATGATGAGGGGTGTCTGTGTGCCGCTCCTTGGTAAAGACGTCCGGTACCTAGCAAAGAAATAGTGAATAATGAAATTTGCCACAGAGATGGATTGGACGAACAGGACGGGAAAATGACGCGTAAATGAAGTGGCCACCACGATCACCGGATTTTACTCAGTATGATTTTTTTCTTGTGGGGGTTTGTGAAGAATATTGTCTATGTGTCTCCACTTCCTGCTGATTCCAGCAATTTCGCCACCGGATTACAGCTGCCGTGGTTCTGATCAACCGTAACATGCTGGAGCGTATTTGGAACGAGATGGATTACCGTATGGATGTATGCCGTATCAGCAAAAGTGGATACATTGAGCGTCTGTAACAAAACTTGGAGAGTTTACCTTAATTTTAGTGTAAAATAATTTGTTATCTGTTGTGTAGTTCAGCAGTTATGAGTTTTTAAAATGTTTTACGGATTTATGAATAGCCCTGTGTAACAGAACAATGATAACGAAATAAATACACAGTTTCCGTAATGTGACTTCGTTTTTTATATCCGTCATTACAGTAACTTAGCTCGCCATAGACCAGTACTAACAATGTCACTAAAAAAATCACCAGCCTTTCCCAGTGCTAGATCATTTTGAGTATAATCAAGACATAATAAAAAGTTCAAACTAATCTAATCCTGTCACTCATTCGTATATACAACGCATACCAAGAGCCTAAACTAATTTAACCTGTCGCAGATTCGTATATGCAAGACATACGAAAAACCTAACCTAATCTAACCTGTCACAGATTCGTATATACAATGCATACCAAGAGCCTAAACTAATCTAACCTGTCACAGATTCGTATATACAACGCATACCAAGAGCCTAAACTAATCTAATCTGTCACAGATTCGTATATGCAAGACAAGAAAAACCTAACTAATAACCTGAAAACAAGACATACGAAAAACCTAATCTAACCTGTCACAGATTCGTATATGCAAGACATACCAAAAACCTAATACAACTGTCATACCAAGAGCATACGAAAAAAACTAATCTAACCTGTCACAGATTCGTATATACAACGCATACCAAGAGCCTAAACTAATCTAATCTGTCACAGATTCGTATATGCAAGACATACGAAAAACCTAACCTAATCTAACCTGTCACAGATTGGTATATGCAAGACATACGAAAAATCTAACCTAATCTAACCTGTCACAGATTTGTATATGCAAGACAAAAATAATCGTCACAAAAACAAGACTACGAAAAACCCTAATCTAACCTGTCACAGATTTCGTATATGTGAGGCATGCGAAAAGCCTAACCAAAGCTAACCTAACGTAAGGTAACACTACAGGCAATATTTTCAGTTGAAAAATCAAATCACGAAGACAAATAATAATAATAAAATGATAATAATAATAATAATAATAATAATAATAATAATAATAATAATAATGGTTTATTTAACCTGGCAGAGTTTAAGGCCATACGGCCTTCTCTTCTAACACTCAGATGTGCACAATTCTCCAGTCGTAACAGACGACAAAATTAACTTAAAGACAAGGTATTAACTCTAAACAAGAAGGGAACATACGGCGATTCCAGTAACACTATACTATGGAAAAGATACTGAAACGTAAAAATAAATTTAAAAAATTGAGATAAATAGCAGGAAAAATATGTAATATTCAGTTGCAATGTAGAGGGGAAGTGAATAAATTGAAACACGAGCTGAAAAATGATGGAAAAGATTAGAACTAGTTGCAAGTATGTACATGGTGTTCATTGCAATGCTAACACCTTCAACGTCACCGAGAGATATGAAAACTTGTGAGGTATATATCCTACTTCATTTTCCACCGTCACTAGATTGTACTATTAACAGCAGAGTACAACGCAGCATATTGATGTCGTTGTTTACATTCACAGTATGTCTGTCTACTATGTTCAAGAAACTCTATAGTCAAGTTGTGCATACATTGGTTGCTAAAGTGTCCCGGATCGTAAGCCTGATAATTATTATAAAGCAAAGCAATAAAACATTACTATATTATTTTTCCTTTTCCTTTTCCTTTCTTGTTCAAAAACAAACTGCTATCACGGCATACTTAATAAGTTTACTATTGCCAAGTACTCAGAGAATGGCACAGAGAATTAATGAGACACCAAGTACATCGGTTACTGAATGTGTAAAATAGAAGTGAAAACCAATTTTATGTAAAAATAACGGATATGGACCATTGTGTAGTATAAACAGCAAATTAGTGGACATAGAGTCACCCGAGAATAAAGGACTGTGTCTTAAAGACTGCAATGATGTTGAGTTTTTTCGTTTTGCTCCTATAAAGTCATGCGACGTAGAGCGCAACTTTTCACAGTACAAACTGTGTTTTGTAGACAACTGAAAAAGATTTACGTTTGAGACATTGAAAATGTAAACACAAATCTTGTAAAGTACATTGACATTGTCGTAATGTCAGAACTGTAACTATACTTCCTAAAGACGACCAATAGGATAAATGAAGAAATTAAAATTGCTACATGTTTATTTCCACCATTAACACTGTATATAATTAAACACAAATGCTTATAAAAGATAAGAGAATAAATGCTTTTCACATTCTTTTGACATTGTCATTGTGTAATGTATAGGCTATTTACTTTCAGAATGTCTATATGTGTGATACATTATTTTCTTCGAATGGAGAGTTTATATTTTGTAAGTTTGCCACACACAAATACTACGGGCATTCATTACATTGCAGTATTCTAAATGAAAAGTCCACTGGCAAGAATGATGGATGTGAAAACATTTTTGGAATACATTTTGCAGGAGAAGCTGAAAATTGAAAGTTTGAAATGCTTAGTTTCTTTCGTTTCAAATCATGTTTAACAAAGACTTAACTGGGTGAAAATTTTCCATGATCATTACTGTAATAAAATGTACAGAGCAGAACTTTAAATTTGACTATCAGTGTTAATGTCTTTATATAACTCTGTATGTACATTCTACGTTATCCCAAGTTCGAGCTTTGGTCGTAAGCTATGCATTGACAGTCTTGGTTCATTTTCGACAAGAAAGTGACATCCATCATTCTTGCAGTAGACTCTTCAAATAGCAACGTTGTTACCTCAACACATCTCTACCTTTCACTACCTGCAGCGAGTCAACAACCTATACGAGTAGTACATGCACAGTAAACTTATTGTATCGGGTCCAAAGTCTCGAAGCCTGCTTATTAGATAAGACGCTTCCTTAACAAAAAGTCACTTCCTTACAAAGCGTCTTGTCAAAAAACACAACTGTGATTAGTTAATTTTAAGGCGGCTCTGAAACATTATTGGTCAATATCGCAAATTCATCCTATAAGTTGTAAGTTGTACAGTCACAATAATTCACCATTACGTTTCTGGCGCTTCTTCTCAAATCATCCATTTCATCGACATTAAATTCCCTACCCTGTTTCTTTACTGTCCTAATTAAGATATGCAAGTGCACGAAGTGATCAGGAAATAGCGCTAACAAAAGTCGGTATACCAGTTATCTCTAACACAGTTTTTGGAACCGCCGCTGTGGCTTGATAGAAGTGTAAAACGAAAAGCGTAACTTTCACAATAAACTGTCAGATAACTGAGAGAAGGAAGCATGCGTCCACATACAAGCCGTGGTCAGAGAGTGGGCCGAGCAGAAGATTCTTATCGGGCTACGTTCATATATACGCCACCATAATAAAAACATTGAACAGGTATATTATTTATGAGTCGAAGGTTTCGCCTGGGAAACTTGTGTAGGTTACACGCAATACGCCTATTTCGGAGGAGGTTTCTTCATAGCGAGTCAACATGTTGTAAGTCTGATTTGTACGCTACAAGGCCAAACTGCTTCGTTATGATGTTAATGGCCTCTACGACTGTGCATAATGAATAATGCTTCACATCTCGGTAAAAACGTTGGAAAAGATTGCAAGTTGAGAGATAACTTATAAAATAAAAACTGTGTAAGTGCTTAGTTCAAATGAAATTTCTGTGAGTAATCTTGAAATATGACGAACAGAGATATCTAGGTACAACGTGAGTCGCTTAATAATTTTAAAGGGTTAAAAAACTTGAATTAAAATTATTATGGCAATTACGATAAGCGACATAATAAGATACTGGAGCCATTCTTAAAGACAAGCACCCAACCTGGATACTTATTAATATACAGTTTTTCAAAAGTAACCCAAATCTGCAATTAAAATTGAATGAGAATATTTTGGCTAAAGCTCAGACATACAGGGTGATTCACGAGGATTTAACGTCACTTATGGAGCTTATTTCCGAAGACATTGTGAACAAAAATGTCATATAAATATTTGTCCTAATAAAAAAAATCATGAAATTGTCAAAATTAGACTATTTTCAACAGCGCAACGCCTTAAATATGAAACAAAACATTAAATTAAATTAATTTACCACCGTATGAGCAACACTAGTGGTCGGGGAATACTAAACTGCATTGTAGATCAGCAGAAAGAATAAAAATGAAGAATAATTTAAATAATAAAACAACATAGATTAGAAACAATAGCCTACAAGATAAAATAAGAAAATACGATTGAAGGAGTTTATAACTAACATTCATAAGTAAATAAAATAATATTTAACAATTAATTGAACGCCCCCTAAATAAGGGTATATGGTATATTGCATCCCTATGTACTTAGACCCTTATTTCGGGGGTATTCAATTATTTACCCCTATTTTAAGATTTTTTTAAAGTTTTCTTAATAATTTCTTTGCTTTTGTTTTAAATTTAATCGTAGTTATATTTTCTAAATCATGGTACTCTGTTTAACACATACAGCTCCAGACGTCCAGAGAGAGAGAGAGAGAGAGAAAGGGAGAGGGAGAGGGAGAGAGAGAGAGGGAGGGAGAGAGAGAGAGAGTTCACAAGAATGCCTGTTACGGAAGAAAGAAACGAGATTTTTATTCGAAACTATTCAAAATCGGACACATCTACAGGCTATATGAACTTTTTTCAACAGAATGATGTCAGAAATTACATCCTAGAATACTGCACAATCTTCGTGAATCACCTGTATCTCTATCTCTCTCTGTGTGTGTGTGTGTGTGTGTGTGTGTTAAAAGTAGAGGAAAAAGTAAATTTTTTATCGGACTCTTAGTTAATATTTATCAAATTTGTCAATTTAGTACCTATATTAAATTTTATTCCCTCATACATTTTAATTACTGAGGTATCTAAATAATGATGTTTGTTTCTTTTGGTCAGGATATGTAACAAGAGTGATGTCTTTACTTCATCAAAAACTTTTTCAGATCTATGAAAAGAAAATGGGAAAATGGGGTTCTAGATTAAATCCTTTTCTCTCTCCTAATAATAATTTAAGAGTTAAGCTGCGTAAACACAAGATAATTCGCAATATGATAAAGAAATTATGAATCATGGTTAGACCTTGATTTCGGCCATCGCACACAGCATGAGGCAATAAGACAGACTCTTAACATAGTTTGCGGCACTATGGACCTAAGGTCGCTTAGCAATAAAGAAATACAACTAAAATATATTCATTTATTAGTAAAGAAATGGGGATGACATAAATTGGTAAAGATTATATCATATAATAAAAAAACCATAAGAAGAAAGATATGGAAACAAATAGAATTTTATGAGGTAATAACTGTGGATGAATACATTCATGGATGCCAATTAAAATAATGCAAAAATTGGCAAGAGAATAAAGGAAGCATATGAAATGATTATTTTCAGACGGGCATATTGTAATATAGGCCTACACCATTTTAACCGACGATATGAAAGATAGACCAATATACATCAAGTAAAAATAACCAACTGGACAAACATTTTGGAGTGTTAGGTGCAATCAAACGAAATATATCTGAGTAACAATGGATCGGAAGTGTTTTCTTACTGATTTACTTCTAGTCAAACTGGACCTGTGATCTGGTCTCCGAGATCACCGAACTTCATAACGTTGTATTTATGCTGATGGGGAAACATTAAAAATATAATTTACGATAGTCCAGTAGAGTAAGAAGCAGAACTTACTGCTCATATTGCAGGAACAGCAAACAGTCGCCAGAGAGTATGTCGGCAAGTTTTGACACATAAAGCAAACCCTGCTGTGTCGTTTACAGCTTTACACAGAAGTTGGCGACCGTATTCTTGAATATCTGTGGTGTCCGATAGAAATGAGTGAAACATTATTAGTATGGTTTTAGTGGCTATTGGTTAGGCCTATCATAAAATACATCTTAATGTATAAATAATTTAACGATTTGTAGTTTTGTCACAAAGCACATTTATACCATAGTTACTTCACAAAGAAATGCTTATATGGATCTAGACATTTTCCCAGATATTGTAGCTTCGCTTTGTGTAAGAACTGAATATAAAAACTCAAAGAATGATAAATAACGACATATTAGAATGCCGCAAAAACTTTCAGTGCAATATACAAGAGAATAAGAAGTGGCATAGGCCGACTGGTTAAGTATGAGATGAGTAAGTCAATTACTTTGGATATGAAGAGTTTTAATACAAAACTGTGTTATTATTATTATTATTATTATTATTATTATTATTATTATTATTATTAGTTTATTACTATTATGGAAATTATGTAGCATTATGAGAATAGGCGAAGTGATATTTGAAAAATGAAAAATATTTTCCTCTATATTAAAAAGGTCTATATACAATCCCAGAAACAAAATTTGGACCACCTGAATTTTCCAAGCTCCAGTTATAACATAGGGCCTACTGCTCAGCGCTTACCGAGCATGCGCCGTATGTCATAACTGGAACTTGGAAAATTCAGGTGGCCCAAATTTGTTTCTGGGACTGTACCACTTAAATCGGGTATACAGTCTTTAGCTAAATTACACCCAGAACTTCTAACGTGTAAGCCACTAACATAACAAGAAAATTAGAAACGTGTTAATGTCTTCAATTTGGTTAAATAAATTTATAGCCTATAATTTTGTAATACATATTTTTCATAAATTGTCCTACTTTACTCACGTACGATATTATTCTTCTCTATGTTAATATTATATTACATAATTTCATTGTAGCTGTAATTTTAATTTTAGTTTTTATTTTATTTTTATATTCCTCTTGTATTAATAATATATTACTTACTTACTTACAAATGGCTTTTAAGGAACCCGAAGGTTCATTGCCGCCCTCACATAAGCCCGCCATCGGTTTTAAAGATTAAGCCAGTTCTATCATCATACCCCACTTCCCTCAAATCCATTTTAATATTATCCTCCCATCTACGTCTCGGCCTCCCTAAAGGTCTTTTTCCCTCCAGTCTCCCAACTAACACTCTATATGCATTTCTGGATTCGCCCATACGTGCTACATGTCCTGCCCATCTCAAAAGTCTGAATTTCAAGTTCCTAATTATGTCAGGTGAAGAATACAATGCATGCAGTTCTGTGTTGTGTAACTTTCTCCATTCTCCTGTAACTTCATCCCGCTTAGCCCCAAATATTTTCCTAAGCACCTTATTCTCAAACACCCTTAACCTATGTTCCTCTCTCAGAGTTCAAGTTTCACAGCCATATAGAAGAACCGGTAATATAACTGTTTTATAAATTCTAACTTTCAGATTTTTGGACAGCAGACTGGATGATAAGAGCTTTCAACCGAATAATAACACGCATTTCCCATATTTATTCTGCGTTTAATTTCCTCGAGTGTCATTTATATTTATTACTGTTGCTCCAAGATATTTGAATTTTTCCATCTTCGAAGGATAAATTCCAATTTTATATTTCCATTTCGTAACAATATTCCTGTCACGAGACATAATCATATACTTTGTCTTTTCGGGATTTACTTCCAAATTGATTCGCTTTATATTGATTGCAATTAAAATTTCCGTTTTTTCCCTAACCTAATTAATAATATATTATACTATATAATTTCATTGCAGATATAATTTTAAATTTTAAATTTGACAACTTAAAATTTTATTTAAATTTATTCCTCTTATATTAAAAAAATTCAAAGAATGACTCCGAACAGAACTTTTCATGATAAATCCAACAAGAGATATAGTATGTAAACGTAAGATAATCCTCTTTTTAAATGGAATATTTGCATTAAAATCGTATTAACCAAGAATAATTTTATCATATGGCATATTGACAAATCTGAGACTTTTTAAATTGTTGAGTTAAAATGTAATTTGTAAGCCTGCTATTCAAAATAAGATTATCTCTATGTTTTATTCAAATTTTATCACATAAAATGCCTTCAATAAATTTAACTATATAATCGTAAAATTGAACTGCTGGTGTTTATTAATTTTTCACCCAGTGTTGTTTCTGCAATCTCTCATATATTGAAATGTAATTTTTATCATGCAAATCTAATCTTTCAGGTAAGGCTCCCTAAAGCAATTTGAATCATTTCATATGGAAAAAAGGCTGACAATCCCTGAGAGTTCCTGGTTGAACGTACCAGCGCTCTGCCAAATTTGGAACTGCCACCCAAAAAAAGATTATCTCAACTATGTTTCCTTTATATCCATCACATCGCTGTGGGCTGACGTTAACTATATAACCAACATTGAACTGCACAAACTCTGTTTATTGTGGTTTTTGTTAACGTACACAGTGACGTATATATTATGCAAATCTAATCTTTCAGGTAAGGCTCCCTGTAAAGCAGATTTGAATAATTTCAAGGGAAAAATTGTTCTAATTTTTATCAGTTCGAGTTAGGCAGTAGCAATACGTAACTATTGAGTGGTGGAAAATGTTGGAAAATAAAAATAAAATCTTCATTTATAGTATTGGTGGACAATTTATTTCACTGGACATTTATGAATTATGGACATTCAAGCAGAGGACATTTTATAACAATTGACTTATAATACATACTGGACAATAAGGAAAGTGGACATTTTTGCATTGGACATTTTATATTAAACATTTTATCTCTGGATCAGCAATTCAGCATCAATTTGTAATATCTTCTTAAAGAGATCAGGTTATATGACGTCATATTGCAATAAAAGACGAAGTAAAATAAAGGTCAATTATGTTTAGTTTGCCCAAACAATTGGGCTAAATGTAATGCACCAAAAGAGTATGCTATTCCTCCAGGTGTTTAGTGATGTGACACTGATGGTGGAACCTGCAAGTTGTTTTAAAATGTCAAAGAAATCGTGACTCAACACACGGTTTGAAGAACTCAAAATTAAATTCTAAAGATAATAATCAAAAACACAGGACATCCAAATTGAAAATTAGTTGTCTAACTACAGCACATTGTGATCTACTTTCTTTTGTTATTTGTCCCTAACATACATCATATCAACTACACAACCTCCACTACGTTCAAGGACTATAGTCCATTCCAGCAATCTGTGGAGTAACTTTGCATAATGGGGGCGGAGTCTATCTGTACCGTATTGTATTACGGGCAGCATCAGATCGAGTCCGCAAAGGTGTAAGAGGCTCGTGGTAGAATGTAGAGTATAGTTCAGATATAAATTATCCCCTTCTGCAAGCGATTGCTCGCTTCGTTCAAGCAGTACCTTTCCCCCAAAAGCAATCATTGGCCCTAGCCTTCCCCCACTTGCGCAGAGGTCTTGTTTCGTCTTTCTACTCCACAGATACCTGGGATGGACCACAGGTGTTTGAATTATTCCGCTTTAACCTTTGTGAGAATTTAAAACCAACATTAAACTAGTGATCTGATCTGTAACAAAATTATGTTTTTATTTGAAAAAATTTATAAGGCATCTGCATATATTATTGGTCTTTTGCTCGAAATACAGCTTCTGCAGAGGGTATACTGTAACGACAACCAATAAAATTACTGAAAATTACTGACAATACTATCAGTACTTGAATGACAGGGTTTGATGCTTATGCAAGCATTGATGTCTCCAAACATTATTGTTTGTCGAAACAAGACAAAACTTCTAAGATATGATGAAAACTCTTATTAGCAAATTACATACGAACAAGAACATCCATTTTCTTTTTTATATATGGATTTTCAGGATATTTTGTAACAGTTTTTTTGTAAATAATACCTTGGAAGGAATATTTCGACGAGAAAGTTGTGAAATAATTATGTGACGGAAGCAACTAATGACTTGCTTATAGTTAAATCTTTTGAAAATTATTTGATAGGGATTAATGGATTAAGACCGCAAGAGTTGTTCAGAGAAACACAACAACCTACAGTGCATGCCCTACCTCCCTACCGATTACAGCACTGCGCGATCGCGCAATTAATGTATTTTAAAATGAACGTTTTTCAGGAAAACTATTCAAAGACAGCAAAATGGCAATTTAATGCATATTTTTTATAAGTTGTAGTAAGGACAATAATGTCTGATTGGATAAATTTTCCATTAAAAAAACTTATCATATAATATAATAGGTTAACAAACCATTACAGTATTTATTAAAATGAATACTAGAATAACGTTTTCGACTTTACATAGGTCATCTTCAGGTCAAGATAAGGTATACAAAGATGTTTGAACACAAATCGTATGGATAGAACTATATCATGTTATAATGGGAACTTACACTTACAGTATGTTAAAGATAAAATTAACGGCTGAATTTAAATTATGGTATAATTAAATATGATTAAAACTTCATGTTATAACAATTCAAGTCCACACCTGTGATTCAGCGCGTCTGGCTGCGAAAAGGTGGCCGGGTTCGAATTTTACCTGGTTGAGGTTTTTTCGGGGTTTTTCAACCCAATACGAGCAAATTTTGTGCTGGACCCCGGACTCATTTCACCGGCATTATCACCTTCATATCATTCAGAGAGATGTTGATAGCGTCGTAAAATAACCCAATAAAATAAAATAAAATAAAATATATATAACAATTCAAGATTTAGTTTTGTATTATTTATTTTCGTTTTTTTTTTTTTTATAGTAGCAGAATGGTGATACGTTTATTTATGATGTTTTTTTGTATGATTTTTTGCTGAAGCCATTTTCTATTACTAAGTGTGTTATGTAGTTATATTCTTTTTTTAACAATATTTATTTACTAGTCTATTAATTAGTCTCTCAATGAGGTATCTAAATTTATTAATTTTATGAGAAAATGGATGATTTGAGTTTTGATGTATTGTGTAATTTATATTGTATGTTTTCGAAAGATTTTATATATAAATTTAGAACGTTTAATCGTAATAGTTAGATGAAGTAAGTTTATTGATCCGTTTTTCCTCTTCAAAGGTTAATTTCAGGTTTGGATGTAGGTTATTAAAAGTATTGACTATTTCTGAAGGTGTAGTGTTGAAATCGTATATTAGGCTACTGCAGTATCATCAACGTATCTAGAATAGGAAATTAAGTTGTGTTGTTGTGTATTTTTGATATTGTTATTTTATAAATTTTGCAAGAAAATTTCAGGTAAGAAACCGGAGAAGGAATCGCCCATGCCTATACCTTTTGTTTATTTATACATTTTGTTGTTAAAGTAAAAATAGTTTTGTTGTAAGGACAATAATTGCTGGATTTGTTGGATTCATCAATAAGTATATTTGTATACAGATTTTCGATATCTAGTGAGATCAGTCTTTTTTTGCTGTTAAATTTAAGTTTATTTAAGTGTTCTATGATTATTTAATGTTTAATAGATTGTGTATTTGTTTTCAATTTTGAGAGATTTTTGCAGAAATTTGTTAATTTGTGATTGGTTGCCTATATACAGACAGATATTTAACAATTGAATTTTTCATTTGTGTTTTTTTTAAATTGGCGACCAACCCACAATTTTTGTATTCTTCATTATTAATGGCCTTTTTCAAAACTATAATTTTTTGCTGAATTTTTATATTGACTTTAACATATTTCTTTCCAAATAACATTAAAACTATTTTGTAAAAATTGGCATGTGTAATATTGTTGAAAATGTTCATGTTCGACATCTTAGATGGTTCATTGCTCATGTAAGATCTATGGAATAAAATAAATGAATGAATGATTTGAATGATTAAAGTTTCGTTGGAATGAATGAGGCCGGTGATGGCCAATAGGATATATGTTGGATTGAGACTGTATTTTTACACATATCCTATTCATTAAAAATGAAAAAAAAAAAAAACCCAAAAACCTTTCAACCAGGAAATATTAAATTCTCCGTCTTTTGAGTTCACTAATGTAATCAGAATATTTGGAATACCATGTAATGTAGCCTACTTGGATATATAATAAATTCAAGTGAAAAAAATTATCCGAAGGCACCAGAATATGCTGATTCCTTTAAAACGACAGCAATAGTAATAATTCGAGAATGTGTTATTTCCATAGAACTTTTTTGCGATTTATTCAATGATTGTTTTAAAATAAATTAAAACCAATCATTTAATTCGTAAAGATTAGTAAAAAAATAATTTCATATCTATTTACTCATTTTGCAATATCTATGTTAGTCGCCTTTTGCTCTGAGCCCTTCAATTAGGTCTCAGAGTGAAATTTTCTTTACGTTTTTTTAGATAGTTTTCAGAATCGGTATACCAGAATTTTGATTAATGTATTTGTGTCATTTATTTTATGATATTAAATCATGTGCTAATTTTATAGTTGTTTTATTTGTTTCTGGTATGTATCAGTATATAACAATATCATCCTATCGCACCTCCTCACACTCATCCTCTTTCACAATAGCCCTGCCAAGACTCAAAACAAACAGCATCAGGGACTGTAAAAATAAATTGAATTCAAACACAAACTTACTAGGCACTTGGTCAAAATTGAGACTCGTTCTGATATGGTTTCTTGTAAATAGTTCTCTTAATCTACAACAAAATATTTCAATATCCGGTAAACATTCAAATCACTACAGAATTTTGTTATTCTAGGTTTAATTTTTAATTCAGTAAATACAAAAATATTCTTTATTCTTAACTTCTATGATAAAATGTCTAGCTTTCATTAATAGGTAATCTTGTCGTACTTAAATTTTTATTGTAATTATAATTGTAAATTTAATATTAATTGCAATTTTATTCTTCATATTATAGTTGTAATCCCCTGGTAGAGCGGCAGAGAATGCCTGACGGCCTTATCTCTACCAGGTTAAATAAATAAATACTACTACTAAATCAGTCTTATCTGATTTTATTTGATTTTGGTTCATAAATTCTATTGTTTTGTTAACATATTCACTTTTTATTGTGGATTTATTAATTTGTCCTACAGAATAATCTGTGTAATTGTTGACAATTAATATTTGAGGAGAAAAATTCGCTCCGGCTCTTAGTACTTAGAACCAAGGACCCGGGTTCGATCCCCGGCGTCGGAGCGAATTTTTCTCCTCAATTATTAATATTCATTTTTGTTCATTAACACTATGAAACCATTTTTTGCCTAGTTTCTTAATTTTTTCATGTTCAAGTTTTGCTTTTTGGAGTTGAGTTTCTGTGTTAGAATCTGCATGTGGCATTTGACTTTTTTATTGCCCTTTACTAAAAGAATCATCCACCGGAATGACATTACTTAAGGTTCACCCTGTATAGTCAACTTTCCATTATGTAAGCGGCTACAAAGATGTAATATTTACAAACTAATAGTTCTGTGACTTCAAGAGTACAGTTTGTAATACAATTCTCACGAACTGATATGCGGTGTGAGTCAGAAGACCAACACACCCAAAACTACAGTTATGAAACAGAAACAACAATATATCTAACCGACTGTGGACTTGATATGCTTGTTTTCCTACTTTTAAGCATAATATGGCGAAGTGGGAATTTATCTACATCTCTTGGCGCAGAGACAAAAGACTGTGTCGTCCGCTTTGAGTTGGACACAAATTACATATCTCATATATTACACGAAACTCAACACATGTGACAAACTGTTGCAGGATACATTCCTATGTCACACGCCAACACAAAGTTAAGTAACCGTACCTCCCGGAGAGAGCGCTGATTGCTCGCTTTTGGACGTTCTTGTTACAGCCACGCCTTCCTCAATTTTGAATACAACACGTAAATCAGAAATGAATTTTTTAAAATAAATTACTGTTGACAGAAATGTCACACGCGCGCTCGGTTACACAAATGTATTAACCAAGAGGTTAACATTATCGAATCTAGAACCGCCCTATGATAAATTTTACTCCACATTACTATTCTGTCACTGGTGTTGGCAATAGCAACGACAAAATAGTCCCACATGTTACTACACGGGCTTCTAAAACATTTTACAAAAGCAATTTCTGTAACTGAGTTGTTTACTTTCTCAACCTCCAAGTAGGCTACTATACTACCTAACGGAAAATTACAGAACTGAACGTCTTACGTCATTCTTCACAATGAAATAGAGTATGTAGAATAGGGTAGAGTGAAAATGTATGATTTTTCACTTTTATTAGAAATCGAAAATGCTTGGATACGCAAAAGTTGTTGCACTGTATACCTAACATAACCTGAAAATTTTATTAAAATCGTATGCTATCTTGAGGTGCCACAGTGGCCTTAAAATTTGTTAATAGTACAAACATAATTACCGTCTTTTATTATTTTTCCATTTCTTTTATTTTGTTCTATTTTAATGAACTTGAGTGTTTAAATCTTTTGCCAGGTAATCTGTTGGCAAATCCTCGAGCTCACTACATCTAGCCAAAAATTGTAAAAAATTGAAATTGAAATAATAAAAAATTGTAATTGTAATCTTGTAAAATTTTGACTTGTTCCACATCTCAAAGCTTCATTGTTAATGTAAGATCTATGGAATATAATAAATGAAAAAAAAAAAAAAAATGAAATGATACTATCGTTCCCTAAAAAAATACATCTCAAATTTAATATTTTGAGGTGGCACAAGACCACAGAGTTATCATTATTTTTCATTAAAATTGGTTACTCGATTTTAAAACAATAACATTGATTTATATTATTTATATCTGGTCCCGTTGACCATCTATGTAGTGAAAGTACAGGGATCATCATTTTATTTTTACTAAAATTTCTAATATTAACCTGGCCATACCTTTGGATTAACGGTTGAGAACCGGAACATCATTTGCTATCCCTTTCCACGACTGGAGTTCTATGATACTGGCGTAAAATACAAATAAATTACTTTACTACGTATAAGAGGGGAGAAAAGTACTTCATCCTTTTACGTAAACTAGGAAGTATCGCGATTTTGGGTTTAATAATTTTCATTATGTTTTTGTTTAATCAAAGTACAGTACTATATTAAAAATAAGTGTTTTTACTCACGAATTGAGTTATCCATTTGGACTTATTCATTATGCAGTGTATATTATACTGTTTACAGCACATTAGCGTACAATATAGAGAATGAATTTAAATTGAAAAATACTCATAATATGGATATTTAAACACATTTTTGAAAATGGTGGCCGCTCATTTCGACACAGGCTTCAGTTCTTTAGCGTATATTATAGCACTATAGACTATTGTACCTAATTCCAATTACCAGTTTCGTCCTTCGTACTAGTAACTCATGTTGAAATAATTCTGTACCTACTCCATAAAAGAGTACCTTACGTACTGTAAATTTAATCTTCACATGCAGGGTCGTAGAAAGGGGAGAAATCACGTAACAGTTAATTACTTGAGTTCCTTTTATTTAAGTTATTTTAAACAGTTGTATAATATTACGTAGATGTCCAATTCCTAACAGGAATTAATGTTTTCAGAAAAGAGCTAAGACAGCCCAGCCACTAGCTTTTACAGAGAGCGGCGAGCAGAAGCAGGTGGGGGAAACCGGGATGCGACGTAGGAAAACGGACGACAGTACCTGTGCGAAAATATGATTCAAAATTGAAAGCTCTTTCGTCACTGGAAAACGCGAACATATTTCTGGAACGTACTATACTCACTAACTCAGTACTGTTTACTATGACCGTAAGGCGACTTTGACTGCATACGCGGCCTTGGTTCTGTGTGGAGACGGTTGGAAGTTTACTAGCAGAGGAGGTTGGAGTGAAGTACTTAAAAAAATTCAGGTACAATAAAAATTGAAGTAAAAATAAAATGATGTCCCTGTATATATGCACCAGTGTGGTTTGAAAACAAAAGGCAATGAGAAAGTTGGACTGGATCACGGCACCTCTGGAAAATGATTCTGTTCAGCAGATACCTACCGGAAAATCTTAAGATCGTTGTTGATCCTGTGATCGAAAGAAATTCATATTTCGCACATCCAGAAAATATGTAGTTAGCTATGCTAACTGATACAAGGGAAGCTATCAGGAAACTAGCTTTATCTCGTATACTTAGGACCACAGACAAACAACACAGCAAGAACGTAAGAAAATTTAAGGTACCGAAGCTGAACCATCCTTAACTCAGTCGATCTGCCGAGAAGATATAAAAAAACCATATGAATGATAATGAGTCACTGTCATTTCCAAAGTTTGATGTCATATACAAGCAGTAGAACGGTATGTTCGTTCAATGACCCTCATGTACTGTGTCACAGAATATGTGACAGTGACACAATGTCCAACACATTATGTAAAGAGGTGCACTCATTACGAGTGACTAAGTTGCCGGGATCCGACGGAATGAGCACCGTCTTGAATCACTAAGTGATTAATTACGCGTACCATATTATGATGTACCAAAGTACAGTTCGAGTGGCCAAAATTTGTACAGTAGGCCTACTTGTTTTGGTATTTTTAACATGGTGCAAGAAAAATAAATTAACTTTTTTTTATATGTCCCCATGAGAATGTTTGTTTGTAAGCAGATTTAAAAATATATTTCCAGCACACCCCTGGAAGAGCAAGTTCTTGTTCAGGAGAATTCAGCAATAATTAAAATTTTGTTTAAAAATGAGTCATATTCTTAGTAACACAATCATCAAGACTCTGTAGATTCCTTGTAACTTTTTATATCTATTTGCTGGAAAATCTGTGTGTGCAGTTTTAAGGGATGAGCTTCATTAATTCTCTTAATAATGAAAAAGAGTGTGTATGAAACACTAGGCGACAGAGTGTGTGAGTGAATCTGTGAGAAAGAGAGAGTGAATTACTTAGGTGACAGAGTGTTGTTGTTTATTGACTTTACTGGCTTTGAGCCAGAGGCCGTTTTAGGGTCTTATACGTGCAGCCATTGTACATACATAATAATAAATATATATTTACATACTGTATATGATACTATTTCTGGCATAAGTGCCAGTAGGTGTGTGAGTGCGGTGATTGTTTTTTTATTTTTTTTTATTTTGGTGTAGGCCTAATTTGTTAATTTGCGATGCTTAAGGAATGGTGAACAGGACAAGAATTCGGGGTAAAAGATATCAGTTGATAGACAACATTAAGGTATTATATGGGGAGATTGAGAGGAAAGCAAGAAATTGGGAAGAATGGGAAATGCTGGGTTTGCAGTTAAAGACCTGCTCTTGGGCAGAACACTGTACATACATACATACATAAATACATGCACACATACATACATACATACATTTTTTTTTAGATTTTTAAGTTTCCCCTTCAGGTGGCAGAAGCGTCTGAATGGTTATGGAGACTTTCATGGTGTAGTGTTATTTTATTGATCTGCCTCTCTGTTGCTGTCGTGTGTCCTCTCAGACAGTATTCAAATTTCCAACACGTGTTTGCGGTTTTGTTTGTGTGTTTTAGTTTGGTGGTTGGGGCTGGTGGTAGTTGTAGAGGAGTTTCTCCAGTGTTGTTCTGTTGTTTGTGTTCGGTGGATTTGCGAAGATGTGTTGTGTATGTACGCGATTTACTGCCGAATGTGTGTATTTCCTGTTTATGTTGTTTAGGTGTGTGAAGAGTGGCTTTGTTTTTGTCGTAGTGTAAACTGTGTTGTTTCTGGTGCGTCTATGCAGGTAGAAGATTTGGCGGAGAATTCTTCTTTCGCGGGCTTCAAATTTCGATTGGGTCGTTGGAGGGGCTTGTGTGAGGAAAATGGAGGGATGTATGCATAGGGATCTAACCAATGATTTGTATAGGTGGAGGAGTGACAGAGTGTGTGCGACTCAGTGAAAGAGAGAGTGTATGAATCACTCGATGACAGGATGTGCGTGAGTCAATGAAAGACTCTGTGAATCACCCAGTAATAAAGAGCGAATGACTCATAGAGAAATGGTGTATGTGAATCACTACAAAGTGTGTGACTCAGTAAAAGAGAGCGATTGATTCAGTGACAAGACTATGTGAATCACTCAGTGACACAGAGTGAGTGGTTCAATAACGGAATGTGCGAGTAACTCAGTTGAGAAAGAGAGTAAGAGTGACTCAGTAAGAAAGAGAGGATGTTGGTACTACGGCACCAAGACGGTTCCCGTCGTGGCAGAATGAGGAACTCCGTGCTCGCTGTGTATCTTTACTGCTGGAGTGTCGTCACATCCAATGCCTAGCGTTTCAATCTGGTCGCAATGCCGCGTATAGGAAGACGTGTGTTTCGTAGCCAAGCGCAGAGCATTATTTATAGTGCCATAAAGTTTAGAGATTAAGGAAAGACAACTGATTTGTTCCTACCTCTGTCGAAGACAACAGAGCGTGCTGCAGCTATTGTGAAGGCAAATAAGGAAACAATTAGTAGTCCACGCCTGTGGAGTAACGATTAGCTTTTCTGGCCGCGAAACCAGGTGGCCCGGGTTCTTTCCCGGTCGGGGCAAGTTACCTGATTGAGGATTTTCCGGGGTTTTCCTTCAACCAAATATGAGCAAATGCTGGGTAACTCTCGGTGCTGGATCCCGAACTGATTTCACCGACATTATCACCATCTCATTCAGACGCTAAATAACCTAAGATGTTGATAAAGAGTCGTAAAATAACATACTAAAAACAATTAGTAGGATTAGAAAAGAAGGCAAAGAATGAGAAATGCTAAGGTAAGAAATGATATCAAATGCAATATAGTGCGAGCGAGAAGTTTCTCCGCAGTGCTTCTGTAGCCACGGTGCAGCCGAGAATCCACTAGGCAGAGAATTCAAGTGGCAGCACTGGCCGCTAAGCATATGATTGACTGGGGATGTGAGGTTGTCAAACCGGAATTAATGGGGAAGTGTCAACTTTCTACAAGATTACGTACGAGCTGTCTACAGGATTACTATAACTAATGGAGCTGCGGAGGGACTTTTGAATCGCACTGTTATAAAATACGGTAGCTACTTTAGTTTACGTTACTTTCGATTCATGTTCTCTCCTTTACGAACACCGATGTTGTGGTGTTTTTTCTGAATAGATTTCTGTATGTCTAAGCATATGATAAATAAAACTAAACAATAAACTATTAACTTATGCGAATATATAACATATAAAGCGTATTAATAATAACGAAACAAGAGCGCAGTTCAGCATGTGCTTCATTTTGCATCTGATGCGGACTTTACAGCACGGCCTGTGTTGGAAGCGAATCGCAGCGCCACCAAACAAAATGGTTCCCGCCTTGGTTGCGTAGTAAGTGGATAAAGGAAAGTTCAAGCAGAAACAGAAACAAAACAAAGAATGCTTTTGTTTTCTACAATTGCAAGAAAACTAGTTTAAACTTGGTCGGTATTGTTAGATGCGAGATCTTCAGTCATAAATCTGACACGGCTAAAGGGCTACATCACGTAATGACACAAGAAACATGATTTAATAACATCCCGGTCTGTAATTCCTTGTACTTTATCATATGACGAGCTCTTTCTTAACGACAGAAGTTACAGAGTCTCGAACCTGTAATTTGTAGCTAAAGAAGTTTTGCACATTGATTAATTCCCATTTATATTTATTATTATAGATTATCCAGCCGATCCACCGTATGACATCACTCCGTGAAGTTACCCTTAGGCCTTCTATTGTAATATGAGGTATCAAGTTCAGTATATTTCAGTAGTTACTGGTTTTGAATTTAATATCCATCTCATTACCATGAACAATTTCTGATTCTTAGCATACTGAACAAGAAGGAAACACTTTCGAGCTGTTTGCAATGAAAGTATCATTTAAAAAAATCATAATTTTTAGAGTAACAATTTTTATACTTTATTGCATATGCATTATCTCCAGAGTTATTGATTCGTAGATATTAATATAAACAAAATACAATTCTTTATACCAGCGGTGGCGAAAATGTAATCGCGCGCCGAGCCACTGTGTAACCTGCAACGTGCATAGGACCTGTGGAGGGAGGCGGACACCCGAAGGAGAAGTGAAGCAACTGTCTGATTTATTAACGGATTTTCATTTTCCTTACGTCAAGCACTTAAATATAATTTTATACAGTACAACGCTACAAACTAATGTTTAGTACGTGTAACGAAGAAAGAAATGAATAATAAATGAACAATATCACAACCTAAAATTAACTGTCTTCAGAATGTATCTGCGACAGAGTTTCAAAATCAGGAATTATGTCACTTACTGCCAGTCGCAGTTGATCACGAAGGTATTTGTCTGTCAGTCGTGATCTAAATTTGGTTTTTACTATTTTAATTGTAGAAAATAATTTTTCACAAACTTAAGTTGTAGCGAACATGGCTTCAACAGAGCAAGCGAAATAACGAAGCTTCGGATATTTATTTTTGGCAAAGATTTGAAAGTTCAACATTTGTCAAGTCCTTACATCTAGCTTTCATTTGACATCACATAGTAAATCAGTGAGTTCAAATTGAAGATCTAACCGCATTATTCGTACTTCTGCTGAAAAAGGATCGACGTACAGAGATGATGATGATGATGATGATAACAACAATAACACTTAACCTTTTAATGTTTCATCATTTGTAAACAAATCAAACATTTAATATTCTCATCATATTGACAGCAAAAAAAAAAAAAATTCCGTCCTCCCATCCTACTTGGAACTTTCGTACGTGGTTTCGAGAAAGACATATGCCACTCGCAGGTCAGAGACAAATACAAATGGAACGGAGTTTGACTCCAGTGAGTGAGAGGGTGGGGGTTGGCGGAGGTTAGAAGCAGTTATCGCTGCGAGCCACAATGTCTCGCGAGTCACGTTCTCGTCACGGCTGCTTTATACTAAAACAAATTGAAAAAGAAAGAGAGAAACGGAACGCAATAAACCACGTTCCGGTATCAGGAATAGTGAAATTAAATATTTCAAATCGCTTTGTTTTTATCGCCAAAAACACAGAACATTCGTTACGAAGTACGAGATTTCGCTTAGATAAACACCATCGGCCTTTTCCTGTTATACAGAGTGTTAAAACAGTATCCAGTATTTTAGGAGGTGAAGGTATGCATCAAAACAAGAAAATAATGTCTAATAAACATGGGTCCTACAACACATACTTTCTGAGATCTGAACATTTGTTCATAGCAGTGCTCAATGTGACGTCCATTCATGGCAATGCATTTCTCATCCTACAATACAGGAGACCACCAGATAATCCTTAGTTGACACCCTTGGCATGGAATAATGATTCGTCGTAAGGAATACTGAAAACAAAAGACTGGCTGCGGATATGAGCGAGGTACAGCAGAGAGGATGATGTGAATTTTCGTAATCAGCATGTGTGGGCTGATGAAAATCCCCATGCAGTTTAAGAAACAAGGCATCAGCACCGATTCTCAATAAACGTATGACCAGGCGTTCTTGGTGGTAGATTAATAGGGCCATACGTGCTACTACAGAGACTTTCAGGACTTTCTTATTAACGTATTGCCTGCCTTGCTGAAGAATGTGCCATGTCAGCAAAGACTATAGATGTGGTTCATGCACGATGACGCACCAGCACATTTTCTCCGCAATGTGCGTGAACGCCTGACGCTGACATTTCAGGACCGCTGGATTGGTCGGGGAAGCCCACACCTTGGTCTGCTCGTTCCCCAAACCTAAATCTCCTAGACCTTTGGTTATGGGGACACATGAAGGAACCAGATCAATTTCAGAGAATACGTGATTCCTTACGCTGAAGGGCAGAGGAGTGCATTCCTAATGATGGATGTCACATTGAGCAACTCCTATGAGAACAAGTGTTCAGATCTCAGAAAGTATGTGTTGTAGGACCCATGTTTATTAGACATTATTTTCTTGTTTTGATGCATACTAGCAACTCTTAAATTATTAGATACTTTTTAACAACCTGTAGATATCGAATACGACTGTGAGAAAATATCGTAGAGGCCTACACTTCCCCTCGATCGATCTGGAAAGCTTCTTATTTGCGTAGCATGGACAGATAACACAGGATAGATAGCAATTCAGTTAAAACAGAAGAATGGGAAGTAATCAGTAAATACTTGGCCATAAAAGGGTAGTATATACTGTATTAAAGGGATGGTAGATCGAAGAGCAGAAATGTAAAGGTCCATCGTAACTTACTTACTTATGAATTGTCAACGGAGAAGGGGAGCGTCTTTGTCCGCTTTGCAAAGAAAAGGACTCCTATAAACATATTTTATTACAGTGTGTCGAATTGGAACATGTACGGAAAAATTATCTACCACCCTCGATGCTAAGTCAGAATAGGAGTTCGCTTGCATGTCTTGACCTCATGGGGAATAGAGAATGGGAACAAAAACTGGATTTGAAGGCGAGAAAGATTAGAACTTCAGCTGTTGAAGTGTGTGACGCGAACTGAGGAAGGGATAATAGTATCCACCCAACTGTAGACTTTTATGTCTTTTAGGTTAGAATATATTATATAATGTGTTTTATTGTGCCATTTACATTTTAATATGTGTGTTCTTTTAGAGAGTAGTTGGATGTAATCATAGGTGGGGAGGGGAACCTACAAATGAGGACTTGTTTTGGGTACAAATCACGTACGGTCAGAAGACTCGTGCATTCGATTTTAGAGAAAATTATAATAATATAAAATCTGTATGTATAATATTACTCAATAAATCCATCCATCATCCATCCATCCATCCATCCATCCATCCATCCATCTACTTATGGTTTTTAAGGAACCCGGAGGTTCATTGCTGCCCTCATAAGCCCGCCATCGGTCCCTATCCTGAGCAAGATTAATCCATTCTCTATCATCATATCCCACCTCCCTCAAACCCATTTTAATATTAATATTAATAGTATCCTCCCATCTACGTCTCGGCCTCCCCAAAGGTCTTATTCTCTTCGGCCTCCCAACTAACACTCTATATGCATTTCTGAATTTGCCCATACGTGCTCCATGCCCTGACCATCTCAAAGGTCTGGATTTAATGTTCCTAATTATGTCAGGTGAAGAATCTTTGCTGTGGTCGTGCCGGAGAATCAGTCCATCGTAACTATAAATTGTAAAGTTGGGTGACAAATAAATATGAAATATATGAGCCGTTCAGAGCAAAAGTGGTGTAAGACAAAATTGGGTAATGAGGTTTAAAGTAAAAATTCTGTAAAATAAAGCGCAAAGTAGCAATTAATATGGCGTTATTGCTATCCACTGACTACTAATAGTTTAAATAAATTGAATATTAATTGCTACTTTGCGCTCTGCTCTGAAGGGCTCATGTATCAAATATACATACCCTTTAACCCTCATTCCCTACCGAGTAATGTCAGGGACTGTCAGACATCAAACCAATTTAGGCCTAAGAATAGGCTAACGAGATATTTTTCTAACAATTCTTGTTAACAATAATAGCTGTTTCAGGTTTTCAATGTTTAATGTTTAATGGTTATATATATCACAGATAAATATCTAAATTATTCTATTAGTATTACTATTATTATTATTATTATTATTATTATTATTATTACTATTATTATTACTATTATTATTATTATTATTATTATTATTATTATTATTATTATTATAACTATTTCTTACCAATGTTTATTATTGTCACACTAACATTAGTTATCCAATTTTCATTATTTACTCTCATGTTGTTCTATGATCTAGATATTAATGTAATAACTATGTAAACAAATGTATTTAATTAGAATTAGAGTCTGGCTGGGCGGAAGAGAAGGCCTACTGGCCTTAGCTCTACCAGATTAAATAAATAAATTATTATTATTATTATTATTATTATTATTATTATTATTAAAAGCCATTTTAGTAAGTATTATTATTATTATTATTATTATTATTATTATTATTATTATTATTATTACCTATTTTGACTTACACCACTTCTGCTCTGAACGGCTCATTTAGCAAATATACATACGTAGATAAAACTAAAATTATGCGAATACTAAAAACGTGTATTTCTGCGAAAATTTCAAAATAGTTTTTTTATGGCACCACAATACTTTCTTTTTCCTACTTGTTATAATGATACAGTAAAAAAGTTGTGTAGCCAGCATGCATTAACCACTATGTCCGTATCATTACCAGGATATTCTCTATTTCGCATAAAGAATAAAAAGAACTATCATTGCACCTGTAACATTTAAATTGATGTTTATAAATTGACTGATTTATTTCGTCAACTTCATATCTCCCGATGTGACTGTACAGGAATTAAGAACACTGGCTTACATTTGGCGACATAAACTCCCGCCAATTTTAAGATGCACACCAGTATGTAAAGGGGGCTTCTTTTCAATGCATCTTGCGCACCTGCATAGACATATAAGTCGTACAGACAACGCCTCTCAGCAATAAATTCCCAACACAACATTTGTCATGCTAAAACATTTGAAGATTGGAACCGGTCGCTGCCCAGGCACAGTCAAGCTGGCCTCAGGAGCTGGTCCCTATACAGCTGCCCATTACTGGCCGACAAATAAAAGTACAACACAAAGAAATATCTACAACACTAACTGGATAATTTTTCCACGATGTACCAAGTCAACAAACATGGTATTTACTTCCTTTTACGGAAATTCCTTATTAAATACGCTTAATTGTGATTAGTTAGAGAAAATATAATTTATTTCTCCCCTGTTTCCGTGCACAGTTTGGTACGAATCAGAAAATTAGTTGCCACGAAAATGACACATCTATATCTATATATATAATTTGAACTGGTAATGGAAATTACGGGAAAACGGCTGAACATATTTCAATAAACGACCCCTCATTTTGAAGCTTGGAACTCAAAGTTTTCGGAAAATAGTAGTTTTCAGTGAAATGTCAATTTTTCAACATAATTTTCCTATTTTCCAAAATCCATCTGTCGTCAGTCTTGAAAACTAGCTAATTGCATTCATGGTCCACTTGAAGCTTCTCCTTCGAAGGAACATCAAGTCGGCGTGTTGCATTTCAGAATAAAACAAAACACACACTACAGTAAACGTAAACAATATTACACGAAGGCCATGATCTGCAAGAATGCTGACATATTTAGAGCTCAAATTAAATTGGTTATTAAAAACTTAACTTACTAAAAATAATTTACAGGTTGCATTCTGTGGTGTGTAATTTTCTGGGTACAGCTGTGTATTGGATATTAAAAACTACAAAACTTGAGGTGGTTTGATGACATTATTACCATTAGAAATGAAATATTATTTTAGTTAATGCCATGATATGACTATTTTTCATTAATTATACATATTAATGTTATATTGATGATATGAAAGCGAAACGCTTTGGGGTTATATAAGTAGATGTAGAGAATAACTTAAATTAGATTTTGATTTCTATATTTTACTGAGTGGCGGCTATATAGTATATATAGTATGAAAGCTATAAAACTTACGTAAGATAACAATATTATAAAAAATCAAATATTTTTATAGTTATTAATCAAGTGGGATTGGGTCTTTTTCATATATTTAATGGCGGTGTGGTGTAGATATTTATATGCGTGGTTCTCTTCAGTATTGGCTCAAGAGGTAGTATCTTTCATTATTATGGAAGCAAGTAACTTTCAGAATGTCTGGTATTCTTCATTGAAAATAAATCTGAAAAATGTTTATTTGAATGTCTAATGAACTTAGTTTCCAGCATTTGCTGCACAAGCCATTAGTATATATATAATTTGAACTGGTAATGGAAATTACGGGGAAACGGCTTAACGGATTTTAATAAATGACCCCTCATTTTGAAGCTTGGAACCCGAAGTTTTTCAGAAAAATAGTAGTTTTCAGTGAAAGTTTATTTTCCTACATAATTTTCCTTGTCATCAGTTTTGAGAAATAAAGGCTTTTCAGAATATAACAAAACACAAACACACTACAATAAACAATAGGCTATTACACGAAGGCCTGCAGGATTGCTGACATATTTAGAGTTAAAATTCAATTGGTTATTAAAAACTCCAAGACGTGCTAAAATAATTTACAGGTCTGATTCTGTGGTGTGTAATTTTCTGAGTACAGCTGTGTATCGGAAATTAAAATCTACAAAACGTGAGGTGGTTTGATGACATTACCATTAGAAATGAAATATTATTATATTTAATGCCATGATGTGACTATTTTTTTTTTTCAATTATACATATTAATGCTATATTGATGATATGAAAGTGAAACGTTTTGGGGTTAGGCTCTATATAAGTAGCTGTAGAGAATATCTTAAATTAGATCTTCATTTCTATAATTTACTGAGTGGCGGCTATTATAGATATACAATTATACATATGCATATATATACATATATACAGCTACAAAACTTACGTAAGATAATAATATTGTTATTAAAAATCAAATATTTTATATTTATTAATCAAGTGGGGTTGGGTATTTTTCATATACTTAATGGCGGTGCGGTGTAGATATTTATATGCGTCATTCTCTCCAGTACTGACTCAAGAGAGCGCAAAAATTACAGTTCCTAAGGAAAGTCCAAAAGGTATTACTTACTGATAAAATAAGAGGCCTAAAAAATTTTCTAGTTTTCCGATCATTTCAGCACGATCTTTTAGCAGGATAAAATGATTTTATCCTCTACATTTCAAGCTTTACATCCAGCAACTATACCAAGATCCTAAGTCTATTGTTCGAAAGCATAGCAAACTTGACTTCTTTAACATTTACTTACAATCCACAATGACCTGAAATAACTATTGCTTTACTCCCACATGAAAAATCCACTGATTGTCCTGACAGTGTTACTTGCGGTTTTGCATTGAAACTAAGAAACTGAAGGTGGATAAGTTCAAGAAAAACATTTGGCATAAAAAACTATTCAGAGGGAGTGTGTTACATTATTATGAAAGCTTTCAAACTTTCAAAATGTCTGGTGTTCTTCATTTGAAAATAAATCTGAAAAATGTTTATTTGAACGTCTAATGAACTTAATTTGCAGCATTTGCTGCACAAGCCATTAGTAATATCTAATTATAGTAAACTTTTTGCAATAGGTACAGTTTTGATTATGTTATTTTATTTTTTGTTTGTTTGTTTCTTCCTTCCTTCCTTTTTTTCTTTCTCACTCTTGTTATATGTCTTCCTTTTATTCAGACTTACATGCCAATGCAGTATAAGGGACGATATATGGGAATTTTTCAAAAGTAAGAGGATTATATTTAATACCTTATATTTTCTTCATTTTCTAAATTGGGGATAATCAGATGTGGTTTTAGTTTGTGATTAGATCAACTTTGACCAGATATTTTGTATTGTTAGATAATGGAGAAAAAATGGGAGTATAGGGTATTCAGTGCGTCAGTTATTTAAATTAAAAGGCATATAACTTTTTAAGAGAGAATTTTTATATGATATTCTTATTGAACTGCCAGGGAAAATAAAACTATTATTATTATTATTATTATTATTATTGGTATTCCCAAGAAACTAGTTCGATTAATTAAAATGTGTAATGCAGTGAAACGATACAGCAGAGTACTTGTGAGAGGTCAGTTTCTATCAGATGCGTTTCGAATTCACTTGGGCTAAAGCTAAGGTAGTGCTTAACAATCACCTTCACTTTTTAACTTTGCTTGATGAAATATACCATTAGGAAAGTCCAGATAACAGAGAGGGTTTGGAATTGAACGGGTTACATCCTGCTTGTTATGCGGATGACTTTGAATATTGTTAGGAGAAAATCCAAAACGATTAGGGGAAAACACTGATCATTTTACTGGAAGCAAGTAAAGAGATAGGTTTAAGTGAAATCCTGAAAAGACAAAGTATATGATTATGTCTGTGACGAGAATATTGTACAAATGGAAATATAAGAATTGGGAATTTATCTTTTGCAAGAGATGGAGAAGTTCAAAATGGAGCAACAGTAAAAATATAAATGACATTAGCAGAGGAAATTAAACACAGAATAAATATGGGATGCAGAATGCCACTGTTATTATCCATTACACTCCAGAAAAAAAGTTGAGAAACTTTTATCAGATTCAGTTTAATTGTCGAAAATCTAAATTAGAATTTATAAAACAGTTATATTACCGGTTGTTTTTGGTTGGAAACTTGCGAATATTCACTTTGAGAGAGGAACATAGGTTAACGGTGTTTGAGAATAAGGTATTTAGGAAAATATTTGGGGCAAGAGGGATGAAAACAGGAGAATGGAGAAAGTTACATCAACACTGGACAGAAACTGCAAGAATGTATTTCTTCACCTGATGAGTTAGGAACATTAAATCCAGACCATGTTTGAGATGGAAAGGGCATGTAGCAGCAGTATGGGTGAATCCAGAAATGCAAAGAGTGTTAGTTGGGAGGCCGGAGGGAAAAAGACCTTTAGGGAGGCCGAGACGTAGATGGGAGGATAATATTAAAATGGATTTGAGGGAGGTGGGAAACCAGAATGATAGAGAATGGATTAATCTTTCCGGATGGCAGATAGGGACCAATGGCGGGCTTAGAGGGCGGCAATGAACCTTCGGGTTCCTTCAACAAGAAGAATAAGCCCTGGCCAGGCAACTCACCTGACATCAACCCCACTGAGAACTTGTAAGTCAGTAAAAAAGAATCAAAAAATTTTCCTACAAAGGAGAAGATTATTACTGCGACTCGGAAGTTGATGAAATATTTTTTTTTTCTCAGACGTCAAAAACAATGCAGGATGGAATATAAGCTGGTTATACTTCAACACGAACCAATATAGCCTACTTTTATTTAGTATTTTTCTGCACTTTTCGATCTGTTATTGTATATTGGTCATTTTTAAGGAAATATAGTATTTTATGCTCGACCATGCCGAAATGTAGTAATTATACACCTGGTAGTAGCCCTTTAATGCACCTCATTAAAGTACACCTATTCATTATACTTCACTTGTTCAGCCAATGAGAAATCATCATTGTACCATTATAAAACGGCAAGTATCGATTATTCTGGGATATGCAATCGAAAGACAATTAGCGAAACGTCACGGAGGCTGGAAATCCAATACTGTCGCAGAAGGTTATGTCCTGTTACTGCAATAATTAGCGTTAATTGTAAATAATATTCAAATAAATTCAATTTGTCATCTCGTTTTTCAATTCTAAATCAATTTCCAGGTTATATCAAGACTAATGTTCATGTTATTCTCTAAATTATATCAAGGTCAATGACATTCGTTCCTCGGAAAAAATCAATACTTTCGCGTCTGTGCACATCTCACAATTTAGAAGGTCAGTTCCTCTCCTCACTTACATAAACATAACATGAATACTTATGAATAATTTCAATTTAGAAATATGGTCGAGCATAATAAGTCGTATGAAACTTGCCTATAATGGTAATTAAGACGCTCGTATGAAAATTATGAAACTAGCTTGCGGTCGTTTCATAAACAAACATACTCGAGTGTTAATTACTACCATTATAGGCTCGTTGCATAATGTACTATTTTATTGCATTTTTTCTCCATTTTGTGTTTTCAACGGACTTTTTTTTACGTTATGGTCGTAGTCCATATTCGGTTACCTAATACAAATTGCTTACGCAATTTGATTGCGTCATGCAGGAATTTTCCTTGTGGTTGCATCAGCCTTGACTCTTGATCACGTGTGTTAAGTGATTCCCCCCATTCAACGCAACAGAACAAATACTGCAGCCTCAGTGCCAGCACTCAGCATTTTATTGTACCTCAGAAGTGAAGACGTACAAATGCCGAAAGTGAAGTAAAATAGACAAAGTTTTTTGCTAGAGTTAGTGACAGAGTTTGGTGACAATGTATTTTCTACAGATGGAAGTAGACTGTACTATTTTATAAGTGGTGTGAAATTAAAGAAAGTGCAGATGCAGCCACAAATATGGTGAAAGCGGGCACGGAATTAAATCTGTTTACACAGAAATGGTTCACATAACATGCATGGCTCTTGCTCTTCATAGAGTGTATGAACTACTGCGAGTTTACAATTTGTAAAAAAAAGTATAGGGAAAATTGGATAAGAAGTTAGACAGAAAATTAAAAAGGTATTGGGAAACAACATTGGGTACAAGTAAATGTGTAAAATCGAGAAAGTTCTGCAAAGTGAAAATTTTTACTTCAATGCTTTTCGAAATATGAATGGTAAGACTTTCCTGTGATAAATTTCAACGTACCTCCTTAACATGTTTCGACCTATTTATGGGTCATCTTCAGAACTGGTCGTTGTTGGTCTTTGTGCCACTTGTTCTGTTTCCTGTGAGGGTGTGTTCCTGTGGTATAGTGTAGAGTCAGAGAGAGTGTGTGTTTTGAAGTTGAGTTGTGTGTTGAGAATTTCGTTGGGGCGTGTTTTTGTGTGTCTGTATATTTCATATTGTTCTAGTGTGTTTAGTTTCTGGCTTTTTGGTTGGATGTGTAGTACTTCTACATCTGTGTTGATGTTTCTGTGGGTGTGGTTAACATTTGTGATGTGTTTGTGACGTGTTCACACGTTACAAAGAACACATCACAGCCATAACAAAATTACAAAACACCTCCAAATATGCAGAACACATCACAAATGCTAACCACACCCACAGAGACATCAACACAGACATGGAAATACTACACATCCAACCAAACAGCCAGAAACTAAACACACTAGAACAATATGAAATATACAGACACACAAAAACACACCCCAACGACATTCCCAACACATAACTCAACTTCAAAACACACACACTCTTTGACTCTACACTATACTACAGGAACACACCCTCATAGGAAACAGAACAAGTGGAGCCAAGACCAACAACGACCAGTTCTGAAGATGACCCATAAATAGGTCCAAATATGTTAACGAGGTACGTTGAAATGTAACACAGGGAAATCTTACCATACATATTCCTAAGTGATACAGTGTTAAAAGTTGTGTAATCAAGATGTATGTATCAATGGTTTTGATGAAGATTTTTCACCAGGGGACCTTGATCGTTTCAAGTATGCGCCCACGACGTCAGTTGTAGTAAGAAGGAGTTATTATTATTATTATTATTATTATTATTATTATTATTATTATTATTATTATTACTATTATTAAAATATTAGTCATTTCTTTTTAAGTTTTAGTGTCATATTTTCAGAAATTTAAGGTCATATTATTTTATAGGTTATTTTTCTATGATTTTTAGGTAATCAATTTCCGAGCCCTACTTATTACACAAGAAATTGAATTTTTTTGCGTCACAGTGGCAACGAATTTATTTGTTCCTGATTGTTCTGCTGTAATGATATATTTTAAACGAATTCATCATTATCATCATCCAATTCAAGCACTAGACCTAGTGATCTGTTGCGGTCTCATGCCATCTTTTTAATGGTCTTCCAACAGATCGTTGTCCAAAGGGCCAATTAATTCTGTAGTTGTAAGAAAATTTAATACAGGTTGGATCTTCAATCATTCCAAAATTTCTGTATTTCGTTTTCCATCCCAAAGTGTTTAAAGGGTAATAATGAGTCTCAAATAACCTCTCCAACCCAATTCCCATCCTCACCTGCTCCTGGTACAACCTGCTTTAACTAACGATGCTCTGAGGCCCAGCGGTATAGCTGTTCCAGCGACATGGAGGAAATGCCATGTAATGCCTGTCCAGAGGCTATATAAGATGGCAGCCCCACCACTGGACTTATCTGGCGATAGTCTTGTAAACCATTCTGGGGAAATTCAATTACAATGAAGTCTCAAATGGTAGACAGCCGGATGGAATTCAGTTTTCAAAGATAATTTAATACAGAAACATACAAGATTAAAGATGTACAAAATTTTCAACGAATTAATTTAAGTAAAAATGTGTTTTAATAATTTATATTTAGTGTTCCAACTATTTGGTTCATCACAATATCATTCACTAAATGCTACTTTATGTCTATAGAAAATAAATCTAATATAACATTGACAAGTATCAGCCTTATTAATTCACTATGTTAATATGATAGTGTATTACATTCTTTTGCGTAATTTTCCATTTCATACATTGTTGCAGTAAATAACAAACCACATTTTCAAATTTTCAAAGGAGAATGATTACCTGTTGCTAGAAAAAACAGCCTTATATCACAGTCTACTATATACAGTCGCGAAGCTTGAGGTGATTTTTTGCAAATCTCGTGATAAAGCGCTCCAAGCGGTTAGCAACTAGAAACAATAGACTGTCTACGGTCGACTTTGGACTGAATTGTATTTCCATCGAGTGCTAGCTCGTTGCGTATTTCACATTGATGCTTGTGAAATGTTCGTTATTGGTTGTAATGAAAATGCTAATGGCTAAAATACAATAATTGGAATAGTAATATTTTACTAGAGACGTAGACAAATTAAGTTTGTTTTAATGAAATTTATTGCTCACGTTTTATTTTCAATTCTGGTGGGATTATTATTGCTTAGGCCTACTTTTTTTTTCAAAGGATATGTTTTTAATTATAGCTGTTAATTTTGTTGTTATTTTTATTTGTTACTTTATTAGAGACGTAGAAAAAGTCTGTTACAATAAAATTTATTGATCACGTTTTATTTCCAATTCTGGTGTGATTATTATTGCTTAACCTCAACTACGTAAGCCTACACTACAAGTACCGGTACACGTACATAAGTTAATCCATTAATTCATATTTCCATTATTATTGTTGTAAAGGGAAATGCAAATTTATATTTATTGGTTTCATAGTTAATTATCGCTATAATCTTGAATGAGTGAAGCGATTATAGTAAATTTCAGTTCGTTTTGCACAAACAAAAATAATATTAACCTATTTCTTGCAGGTATCTTCGAGTTTATGGTGGAATTTAGTATACTTCATTAAAATAATAAATTAACTTTATGCATTTAATATTTCAGTAATGGAAGGAAGGTATTAATTTTTCCAAAAGAACACAACGAAAGTGTAACATATTTTGTCGGCTGCTAGGAGAGATATCTGCGATGATGAGGCGATAGTAGCGATCCTAGTGGTGGGCAACTATCCAGGTTTGCATTTTTACTACATATTGAGCTTCGCGACTGTATATAGTAGACTGTGCTTATATCTAGAGAAACTTCGTTCCACTTTTACAGAAACAATGGAGGAATATTTGAAATATTTTACACAAGCATTATTTATCTCAAAATCTGTATCATTGTTACAAATTTCGTCATTTGAAATCAAGTCACAAATTTCGTCCTCGGCATCTTGCTATTATTCTTCTTTACAGGACGCTGAATGTTGCCTGTTTCGAATAGCAGTATTCGGTCGTATTGTAACCGATCAACTAAAGTTCACTGCTGAACGAAAAACACTGAAATCCCCACCCCAACGCAATTACGTACTGGTACCTAAAGTGAGAGGAGCATGAAGCGCAATGTAACGGCATACAATTCTTAGCCATAATAATAATAACAATAATAATAATAATAATAATAATAATAATGATGATGATGATGATAATAATAATAATAATATCTATTGTCCGATATTATGGTTCTATTAAAGTGTGTTTTGTTTTCACCACTTATAGTGACAGATGCTTCCGATGTACAGTTATCACGACAACCTGATGTTTAGCTTAGAGCAAATCAAGGCCACCTACATGCTTCTGCGAGCTCTAACAACCGTGCTAATGGTCAGAAGGAACAAAGAGCCCTTAAGGTTACTTCTCAGACATCCAGCACAACTTTTGCTACATGTTACCTAACACCGAGGTCTTGCAGTAATTGTGAGAGAAGTGCAACCGGACAGAAGAGGTTCCTAGATTTATTATAAAGATGAAGTCGTCTCCAGATCTATGCTAGTAAAGTCAAGAAGTATAATGACGTGTAATTCTATACGTAAATCCCGTCGCTATGAGAATGAAGACGAAGATAAAATGAAAGCAAGGAAATACAGTAGAAAGGAGAGGGGAAGAGGAAGGAATAGGGAAAAAGGAGAGGGCAAAACAGATAAATAGAATAGAAAAGGAAGGAAGGAAAAGAAAAGAATGGGAAAGAACGGGAAGAAGGAGAAAAAAGAAAAGGAAATAAATTTAACAAAAAGAAGGGAACGGAAATGAACTGAAAGTTAAAGATAATACATAGAAGGAAACTAAGAGAAGAAAAATTGAAGAATGAAAAAGAGAGTGAGGGAGAGAAAGGAGAAGGGAAAGAAAAGAAAAGGAATTACATTTAAGAAGATGGAAGGGAAATAGAAAATAAAGTAGAGGGAAAGTAAGAGAGTAAAAGAAAGATAAGAAATGAAATGCAAAGGAAAGAAAAAGAAGAACTCGAAAGGAATGACAAGAGTGAAATGAGACTACCAATTTACAATTTTAAATTTTGAATCACTTAGTAAAAAGAATAGCGTTACAATAACGTTTCGAATCTAGTTACTGGTTCCATCGTTCCTTGATTTTCAAGACTTGTAGATTCACCTCAATGTGTGGAGTGCCAGGTATCATCTTTGACGACAAAAAGTTTTTTAATTCGACACAAATGCACAAGACTCTACAAAGTGGCGGAATCTTAAAAATAATGGTATTTATTTATTTTTTCGTTTGCCACAATTAAGTGAATTTGTCAAGTAACATTAGTTACTTACTGGCTTTTAAGGAACCCGGAGGTTCATTGCCGCCCTCAAATAAGCCCGCCGTTGGTCCCTATCCTGAGCAAGATTAATCCAGTTTCTATCATCATATCCCACCTCCCTCAAATCCATTTTAATATTATCTTCCCATATACGTCTCGGCCTCCCTAAAGGTCTTTTCCCCTCTGGCCTCCCAACTAACACTCTATATGCACTTCTGGATTCGCCCATACGTGCTACATGCCCTGCCCATCTCAAACGTCTGGATTTAATGTACCTAATTATGTCAGGTGAAGGATATAATGCGTGCAGCTCTGCGTTATGTAACTTTCTCCATTCTCCTGTAACTTCATCCCTTTTAGCCCCAAATATTTTCCTAAGAACCTTATTCTCAAAAACCCTCAATCTCTGTTCCTCTCTCAAAGTGTGAGTCCAAGTTTCACAACCATACAGAACACCCGATAATATAGCTGTTTTATAAATTCTGTCAGATTTTTTGACAGCAGACTAGATGACAAAAGCTTCTCAACCGAATAATAAACGCATTTCCCATATTTATTCTGCGTTTAATTTCCTCCCGAGTGTCATTTATATTTGTTACTGTTGCTCCAAGATATTTTAATTTTTCCACCTCTTCGAAGTATAAATCTTCAACTTTTATAGTTTCATTTCGTACAATATTCTGATCACGAGACATAATCATATACTTAGTCTTTTCGGGATTTACTTCCAACCCTATCTCTTTACTTGCTTCAAGTAGAATTTCCGCGTTTTCCCTAATCGTTTGTGGATTTTCTCCTAACATATTCACGTCGTCTGCATAGACAAGAAGCTGATGTAACCCGTTCAATTCCAAACCCTCTGTGATATCCTGAACTTTCCTAATGGCATATTCTAGAGCGAAGTTAAAAAGTAAAGGTGATAGTGCATCGCTCTGCTTTAGCCCGTAGTGAATTAGAAAAGCATCAGATAGAAACTGGCCTATACGGACTCTGCTGTAAGTTTTACTAAGACACATTTTAATTAATCGAACTAGTTTCTTGGGAATACCAAATTGAATAAGAATATTATATAAAATTTCTCTCTTAACCGCGTCATACGCCTTTTTGAAATCTATGAATAACTGATGTAATGTACCCTTATACTACCATTTTTTCTCCAATATCTGTCGAATACAAAAAATTTGATCAATAGTCGATCTATTACGCCTGAAACCACACTGATGATCCCCAATAATTTCATCTACATATGGAGTTAATCTTCTCAAATGATATTCGACAAAATTTTGTACGACGTCAACGTCAGTAACATTAAATAACAAAACAATTGATACATTAATCATGACTGAAATTTAAGTTCAGATAAATCAGCAAACAAAAATTCAACATTTAAAAGGATGCAGATGTTTAAATAGCGGAGACACAACAGTGCTCTCCCTCGCGAGCTCTATAAGATCCATTCCTAGAGGGGAAACGCACTCCGACGTCACAGTTTGAGCAGTTGGAAATGACCGCTATAGATGGTAATTATTCTTAAACATTTAGAGATCCACAAGGTTTGTTAAAAAGTATGACTATGTTATTTGTACCTGCTCTTAGTAAAATGAAACCAATCTTCCTTGATTTTCACTTATCGTATAATGTGTGTATGTATCAAATACCTACCCACTTCACTTGCGTGATTCGGGTTCCGTATATTGAGGATAGATAGTAGGAATGTGACTCATTTTCAAGTTGCACACCACTTCGGAGGGTCACGTTATGCATGATGTGTAATGTGTGTGGAAATATTAATGCTGTCTAAATAGGCTGAGGAGATGATATAGCTTTCATAAAGATTAATTGAATGAGAACGGAGGCCGAATACTGAGAGATACCTACCTCACAGCCACTTAGTTTATCACAAATCTAAAAGATCAGCTTTATAGCACACCAATGTACTTCTTAGTCATAAACTGTAAGGTGACTGAAGATAAAAACTGTACAGTATACAAGTGGCTGAATTAGGTAGCGCCCAAGAAATTTCATTAAAATTGTTAAACATGGAATAAACGGGAATACATTTATGACCGGTATAGCAACGAGTAAATTTGAATTTACTACAAATCAAGTAGGAAAAGAAATTCATAACGACTATGGCGACGACTATGGAAGAAGAAGAAGAAGAAGAAGAAGAAGAAGAAGAAGAAGAAGAAGAAGAAACATATTATATTGGTACCTATTTTATGTGACATCGAAGAGACTGAAGTTGTACTTGGTTTTATTTCTTCCCCTAAAATCTGTTACCGTATTAGATTAGTCTCGCCGCCGAGTTAGTCTCCTGCTGCCCACAGCAACTTTCAACAGAGAAGTCCTGTCGCATACTTACATTTGTTCCGCTGGAAATAAAAGTTTCATGGGCATTTGTACCGCTTAAGTTTTTACATGTGCATATGATGAAGACTCTTCCTCTTACTTCATTCACTTACGACAAGTCATTAACTTTTGTTCTTATTCAACAGTCGTATAATGAACTTCTACTGCTCTTGAAATACTCTCCAAGTTCGTTATCATCACTGTAGTCATGATAGTTATCATTGCAGTCATTATTAATATCCTTATAATCGTTATCATTATTGCCGCTGTCACCTTCATTGTCATAATCGTTTTAATAAATTGCAGACATCATTTTATTCTTCGAGGGAAAATTGTTCCGGAGCCTCGAACCCGGGACCTTTCTTGAACTTATCATTGCTACTCGGGAACTCTCCACAGACACAATTTTTCCGTTATCATCACAGTCAAGTCATGATAGTTATCATTGCAAATCTTGAGTCACTGTTTGAACAGAAAACCACAATTTAATTAATATCACTTATAATCGTTATCAGCCCGAGGTCTGTGGATATAGAGGGAAAAATTGTGTCGGTGTCGGTTAGAGTTCCCGAGTCACCAATATACGTTAAACCAAAGGTCCCGGGTTCGATACCCGGCTCCGGAACAATTTAAGAATTATTCAAATCGTTTTTATAAAGTTATACCTGAAATCTTGATTTGCATCATTTTATTCGTCAGTGTTGCTATGGTTATCATTGTAGTCGTTATCATAAAATTGTCTTCAGGATAGATATTATTCAAATATCTTGGAGCAACAGTAACAAATATAAATGACACTCGGGAGGAAATTAAACGCAGAATAAATATAAGAAATCCCTGTTATTATTCGATTGATAAGCTTTTGTCATCCAGTCTGCTCTCAAAAAATCTGAAACTTATAATTTATAAAACAGTTATATTAACAATTGTTCTGTATGGTTGTGAAACTTGGACTCTCACTTTGAGAGAGGAACAGAGATTAAGGGTGTTTGTGAATAAGGTTCTTAGGAAAATATGTGGATCTAAGAGGGATGAAGTTACAGGAGACTAGAGAAAGTTACACAACGCAGAATTGCACGCATTTTATTCTTCACTTGACATAATTTGGAACATTGAATCCAGACGTTTGAGATGTGCAGGGCATATAGCACATATGGACGAATCCAGAAATGCATATAGTGTTAGTTGGGAGGCCGGAGGGAAAAAGACCTTTGGGGATGCCGAGACGTAGATGGGAGGATAATATAAAAATGAATTTGAGGGAATTGGGATATGATGATGGAGACTGGATTAATCTTGCACAGAATAAGGACCGATGGCGGGCTTATGTGAGGGCGGCAATGAACCTGCGAGTTCTTTAAAAGTCATTTGTAAGTATGTAAGTATGGGAGAGCTGTGTAGTATCGGACATCGGGTAATATCGGACAGTGCGTTTCTTTCATCTACCACCAGATCGTAATACCTGAATGATTGGTTACGTTTCTGTATGCGACGTCACAGAAACGTAATCATGTTATATAGGTACTATCATCTGGTGGTAGATGAAAGAAACTCACTGTCCGATATTACCCGATATCCGATACTACCCAACTCTCCCCTAAGTAAGGTATACATTCGTAAAGTTATGTTTTTGGCCGACAAGTATTTGTGAAACTCGAATTTTGCCTCGTTTCATAAACTTACACTCGTGCCAAAGAGGGAACCTTTACGAACTTGTATCATAAAAAACTATTTTTTCCTGGAAACTTTAATTTTAACTCCCTGTATAATTGTTAAATGTTGCACAGATTTTTGTAATTTTCACAAATATAATTTTTCAACTGTGCATTTCTGCGACAATTATTTATTTTCTAGATTAAACCCTGAATAACGATCGTGCAGTCACAAGTCGATAAAATTCATGGTGTGACACAGAGTAGCATAGAAGCGAGGATAGACTGTACCTGGTGAAAGAGGACAAAAAGAAGTTGGTTTTACAGCGTCTCGCAATGCAGCAGGCATCTCGACAATTCTGATGTAGTAGAATTTGCCACGTCTTTGAAGCCGACCTGTCTACTCAACCTGCTTGTTTACTATAGAGATGAAACACAAATAACCGGTACGGCTGCTTCAATCCCCATGGAAACGGCTTATCCGACGTGCTTTCCAGAGTAACACTGACAATTGTTTCCTGATGGAAGGTAGCTCAATATTCAAGTGTTCTTTCGCGCTACTCACTTTTATTTTGTGTTATTTCCATGGGATGTGCTATTTGTTGTCCATTTATTACAAAGAAATATATACCGCAGTCAAATTATTACGTCATAAAATGAATTTCATTGCCAGTTTGATTTTACGCATTATGTCAAACGTATATCATTCATGTATATTACTGTTCAATATTCAGAAAACGTCTGGTTGATATTTGTACCACACACAAACATAAGCAAAACTGTACGTAGAAATGCACACACACAAAAACAAACCTAACTATAAGAGAACACGAACATATAGAAGTCACACATGAACACATGTAAAATCAGACAAAATTAAAAACATGAATGTACACGATAACATAAATACAAAAACAAAATCATAGATACAAGCAAAACATTACAAAAATAGAGGCACTAATAGTAAACACAAGAACAAGATCTCAAAAACACAAATGAAAGCATAATATTGTACACGAAATTAAAATAGCACACATAAAATTATAAAACACGTAAACAAAATTAAAACAATACACTCAAAATTAGAACACGCACAAAATTGAAACAAAAACACACAATTAAAATGACAAAAATAAAATTAAAATCATATACACAAGATTTGAAACACATAAAATTGGAATCACACACATAAAATTGAAGTCGCAAATAAAAGACTAAAACCACACGCTCAAAATTAAAATCACACAAAAAATTAAAGTTATGTACCTAAAATTGAACTCACAAACAAACACAAAATTAAAATCACAAACACAAAATTAAAAACAACACATACAAAATTAAAATCACACACAAAATTAAAGTTATGTACCTAAAATTGAATTCACACACAGACACAAAATTAAAACAACACATACAAAATTAAAATCACACACAATTAAAGTTATGTACCTAAAATTGAATTCACACACAAACACAAAATTAAAATCACAAAACAAAATTAAAATCACAAATACAAAATTAAAAACAACACATACAAAATTAAAGTTATGTACCTAAAATTGAATTCACACACAAACACAAAATTAAAATAACAAACACAAAATTAAAACAACACATACAAAATTAAAATCACACACAAAATTAAAGTTATATACCTAAAATTGAATTCACACACAAACACAAAATCAAAATCACAAACACAAAATTAAAATCACAAATAAAAATTAAAAACAACACATACAAAATTAAAATCACACACAAAATCAAAGTTATGTACCTAAAATTGAATTCACGCACAAACACAAAATTAAAATCACACACAAAATTAAAGTTATGTACCTAAAATTGAATTCACTCACAAACAAAAAATTAAAATCACAAACACAATGTTAAAAACATATACAAAATTAAAATCACACAAAAAATTAAAGTTATATAATTAAAATTGAATTCAGCAACAAACACAAAATTAAAATAAAAAACACAGAGTTAAAAACACATACAAAATTAAAATCACACAAAAATTTAAAGTAATGTACCTAAAATTGAATTCACACAAACACAAAATTAAAATCACAAACACAAAATTAAAAACAACACATACAAAATTAAAAATCACTCACAAAATTAAAATCGCACATACAAAACTAGTCACACACAACATTAAAATCATAAACAAAATTAAAATCACACACAAAATTAAAAACAAACACAAAATTAAGATCACACACGCACGAAATTCAAGTCACACATAAAATTAAAATCACACACACAAAATTAATTGTTACACACAATTAAAGTATCACACACCCAAAATTAAAATCATACATAAGTTTGGTATCACTCACACAAAATTGGATCGCGCACACTAAATTGTAATCACACACAAAGTTGGTATTATTCATTCAGATATTCAAAGTTACTCATTCTTTCATTTCCTCATTTATTTTCCTGTTTATTAATTTGTTTAGTTATTTACATACATATTTATTTAGTTACTGATTAACAATAACTTCTTTACTTTGTTAATATTATAAAAATAAAAATACCTGGCTGACTAGTTTTGAGGTGGTATTCTTCATTGTCCAAAGTCTAGATTTATTTATTTATTTATTTATTTATTTATTTATTTATCAGTTTGATCACATTTCCCTCTCCTCGTGTATGTAATTTTCTTTAAAGTAATACGAATTATAATTGGAGGTTGAAGATACTGATCATGGATTACACAGCAAAATATAACAAAAGGATTACGATGAGGTATAATCTAATTCATTATCTCACAATTATTTTTATTCATTTCGTACTTAAGAGGTTACGTCCATTTTCGGTTTTCCCCCTTCAAATTTTCTAAAGCTCCTTCAGTGGAGCAGCGTAACCCGGAGTGAGACAAGTGGCCAACAGGCTTGGAGCTCACATATTCAGTTTCTTTCAGCCACAAACTCTTTGCGAGGACGCGTACCTTTTAAATTGTTCCTCCCACTTCTCCTCTTTCAATTCATTCATTCATTCATTCATTCATTCATTCATTCATTCATTCATTCATTCATTCATTCATTCATTCATTCATTCATTCATTCATTCATTTCTGGTACAGAACCAAAGGTTTTATCTCACCAAAGTGGAAAAATAAAGAAACTAGCAAGCCATAATATTATTATGTTATATGAATATTCTCTTCTATGCTATGCATTGGCTAAGTGTACCCTGAATTAGGGAAATAGTTAAATTATGATATGAGCATAATAGAGCAAAAGTGGAACGGTACGTATTATGAATGTGCCGAAAACGGATATCAGTTTAAAAGTCACAATGATTTTAATCTACAAATGTCTACGACAATCAGGCGTCAACGAACCAAACATTTTGGAAGTTGACTCATGGCGGAAAAACCATAGTTTTTACTACGTATCTGCTAAAATATCGTCGTCGTCGTTGTCTTCATCTTCATCTTCATCATCATCATCATCATCATCATCATCATCATCATCATCATCATCATCATCATCATCATCATCATCATCATCATCATCATCATCATCATCACCAACATATTAGTCTTTATCTTGTCATGGTTCAGGTTACAAAGTAAACATCAAAGTTTGGGTCTGCCTTGAGTGAAACATCTTCCTGGTTTCTTTTTCATAGTATTGTATTAAGCAATACGGTAATTAATCATGAGGTACAGACCTGTCAGCCGCGGGGTAGTGTGCTGTTTTAGTATTCCGAAGTTACGGTGTTCCGCCTAGAGGACGAGTAGAGTTTTTCATAGTTCTTCTCAGTCCCTCCAGGCACACACAGAGATGAAACTTTCAATGTGCACAGACCATTACGTTCTTATATCCCTTCCTGTTCGCAAATTCATAGTAATTATTCATGTGGTTCCATGAAATACCGATCTAACGCACGTAAAGAGTGTCGGTGTTCTATTAGTTGTCACATTCCTAGTACAATTTTTGTATAGCTTAACGAAAATAAGTTTGTAAATTGAACTAATTTGACTGTATATGTTTGTATAGGTTGGGTGATGAATTGTATATGCTTTTAAAATGATTACTAGTCTGTGTAACTCTACTGATGAATTGTATATAGGCCTACTGTAAATTGAATGGAAGTCTGTATAGCTCAATTGATGAATTGTATATGCTTTAATTGTATAGTAGTCTGTATAGCTCAACTGATGAATTGTTTATCATTATACATTGAATTAATCTACTTGATATTAATAGCACAAATTTGTATAGCTTAATGAAAGTATGCTTGTAAATTAAATTAATCTGCTTACTTTGTACTGTATATATTTGTATAGTTTTGGCCGATGAATTGTATATGCTTTAAATTGAAAAGTAATCTGTATAGCTCTATTGATAAATTGTTTGTGTTTGTAATTTGAAGTAGTTTGCATGATACGTATTATCAATTTCTGTATATCACAACTGAATGAATTGTTTACTCCTTAAATTTAATTAACTTACTTGTTTTGTATTATACATATAGCTCAAGTCATGAATGATCGTTTGCGTTTGTAAATTTAATAATCTGATTGGCTATGTATTGTATCCTTTTAGTAGAGCCATCGACAGCTCAGTCGGCAGACTCGCTGGGCTTCTGATCCGGAGCTGCGTTCGGGCTTGTGTTGGATCCCCCTTTGGTCTTTGGTTTCTTCCGAGGTTTTCCACAGCCGTGGGACTGAAGCTGGATGGTCTATGGCGAGTCCTCGGCATCAACCCCTTTGATTTGATTACCCCCCTTTGATTTGATTGCCTGGTTGGGTTTTTCCGAGGTTTTCCCCAACGAAAAGGCAAATGCCGGGTAATATTTTGGCGAATGCTGGACCTCACTCATTCACTACATCTCGGCAAAATGTTGTAAAAAATTGCACAAAATTGTAAAAATTATAGAAAATTACTAAATTGTAAAACTATAAAAATTTGTAAAAATTGTAATTGTAATATTGTAAAATTTTGACTTGTTACACATCTTAAAGCTTCGTTGCTCATGTAAGATCTATGGAATAAAATAAAAATGAATGAATGAATGAAATAAACTGGGAACAATTTATTATTTACTTACAGTATTTTTTTACATATTTTCAACCTGATATCCGCACTCGGCTGCACCATAGATCAGTGTACTGAAAACCTCTCATCAAAGAGGAAGGTTTTTGCTACATCCAGTTGCACTGAGGTTTTTGTGTTGCACAAAGCGGTTGCAAAGCAGGTTTGACTCGATGTCAGGTATTATTGCTCATTTTAATTTGAACATCAATCTATTACCGAACGTCTCATTGGTGCAATAGATGGCGACATACGGCTAAAGAAAAGGCGATTCGTAACACCTGTAAGGATTCGTAGCATTGACCATGCAGCAGCCCTATTTCGTAAGGTAGTTATCGATAATGTGTTAAATTGGAAAAATAATATTAAAGGACTTACCCTCAAACTAAATTCAGCATGTTTTGCTATTAGACCTATGCAAAAGATAGTAAATATCAATACCTTAAAAACAATATACTTCGCATACTTCCACTCGGTAATGAGTTTTGGAATAATATTCTGGGGAAATTCCACAGATAGTAACAATATATTCCTATCACAAAAAAGAGGAATTAGAATAATAGTAATGCCAAATGTAGAGAATCGTGTAGGACTATTTAAAAAATACAAATAATGCCCATGGCTTGTCAGTATATTTTTTCATTAATAATCTTCCTCGTATGTAATCGTGAAAACTTTGTAACTAATTCAAGAGTTCACAGCATAACTACACGACAAAAATGACTTTCATACTCCATCGGCAAGTCTATCGTGTTATCAAAAAGGAGTGCGTTATATGGCAGTAAAAATTTTAATAGCCTCCCTATCGATATAAAAATGAAACTCAAAACATAAGATTATTTAGGGCCAAATTACAGAAGTACCTAATTTCTCACGCCTTCTATTCTGTAGGTGAATTCATGACATTCAATAACGCTTAATGAAATTGATACTAACACTTTGTGTTGTACTAGTAGACTATATTGTAAATTTCTTTTGTATATGAAGAGTCCACTGCAAGAATGATGGATGTCATTTGGAATACATTTTTCAGGAGAAGCAATTGAAAATTTGAAGTGCTTAGCGCTCAAAGCTTAACTGTGATTTTCTGATCATTACTGGACAATGACTATCAGTGTTAATGCCATATAACTCTCTATGTGCATTGGGTATGTCTTAAGCTATGCATTGACAGTCTTGGTTCATTTTCGACAAGAAAGTGACATCCATCATTCTTGCAGTGGACTCTTCATATATTTCATCTAGATTGTGACTATAAATCAAAGGCCATATTCATAGACATCCTTAGCGCAGGCTTCCGGTGGATGATCAGCGAACTAACGTTTTTCATATTCGTAAACCAGTGTTAGCGATATGATGTGATATGAATCTTGTACAAGTAATCAGTCGATAGGCGGGGCTAGTTTAGCACGCTCGTAGCGCGGGCTAGCAAAATGTCTATGCATAGCAACCTGAGACTTTATAATAGTATTAAGTTTTTTGACATGTTCCATATTCTAACTGTGAAGCAATGTATAAATACCATGGAATGTTAATAAATGCAATGCAATATAATACAAAACAATACAATACAAACAGTTGCCTACAAGAGAGCAAGATGGTCAGTCCTATCTACTCGTGTGACTGTAGTGCCATGGGTTTTAATTTATATTTGTTTAGGATCAATATTATCGCAGTACGATGATGTATAGGTAAGTTTCTAGCATATTGTGGAAAAAAGTTAGTGCATCTGAAATACATTTATGCTCGACCATGCCGAAATGTAGTAATTATACACCTGGTAGCAGCCCTTTATTAGACCTCATTAAAGTACACCTATTCATGAAAGTTCAGGTTTCCCACCAATCAGAAAGCATCATTGATAATATAAAGCGAAGTAATTATTCTCGGATATGCAATCAAAAGACAACTAGCGAAACGTCACGGAGGCTGTAAAATCAATACTAAGAAGGTTATGTTCATTTTACTATAATAATTAGAGTTAATTGTAAATAATATTCAAATAAATTGATAATTTTGTTTTTCAATGTCTAAATCAATTTGAAGGTTATATCAAGATTAATGTTCATTTTACTCTCTAGATTATATCAAGGTCAATGACATTTGTTCCTCGGAAAAATCAATATTTTCGCGTCTGCGCACAATATTTATGAGATATTACACAAGGTCACTTCCCTCCCCAGTCAGATGAGAATAATATGAATACTTATGAATAATTTCACGTTAGAAAATGGTCGAGGATAAAAAGTCGTGTTCACATCTGTGGAGTAACGGTCAGCGCGTCTGGCTGTGAAACCATTGGAATCCCGGTCGGAACAAATGACCTGGTTGAGGTTTTTCCGGGGTTTTCCTCAACATGAGCAAATGCTGGGTAACTTTCGGTGCTGGACCCCGGACTCATTTCACCGGCATTATCACCTTCATTTCATTCAGATGCTAAATAACCTAGATGTTGATAAGCGTCGTAATAAAACCAATCAAATTAAAAAAAACAAAGTCAATGAAACTTGTTCATAGCATAAAATATGTTTATGAAACGACAAAAATTACGTCTTCATTACTACCATCGGCATAAGTACTATATTATTAGTCTAATCACCAGAGAGCGAATTTTAGGCCCAAAAAAAGGAGCGTCTTTTCTGGTTACGACCAGGCGCGGAGCACGCTAAAATTTTTTTAAAAACGGCCTTTTCTGTAATAACTGAATACTTTTAAGAAAAATATTAAATCAAAAAACACTTGAATGGAGGAATTTACGGGCAGAATTAAAAAGGAACTTATCTCCTCCACACACAACCAGAAAATCACGGCAGGGCGCACAAAGTGCACTTTGTTTTAGATGGAAATTCAAAGACGAATTGACACGAGGATATACACTCTTAACTGCTTGGATAATACTCATTTCAAAGTCAGAAATTATTACAAACGATCTATTCCATCCATAGTTTACTAATTAGACTTATATTTTAAACCCGGAGGTTCATTCTGTCACATAATATTGGTTCTATCCTGAGCAAGATTAATCCATTCTCCATCATCATATTAAATCCATTTTAATATTATTTTCCCATCTAGCCTCGGTCTCCCCAAAGTATTTTTCCTTGTCCCATATTCTTTAGCGTTTCTGGAAGCCCAACGTGCTACATGCCCTGCTCATCTCAAACGTCTGGATTTAATGTTCCTAATTAAGTCAGGTGAAGAATACAATGCGTGCAGTTCTGTGTTGTGTAACTTTCTCCATTCTCCTGTAACTTCATCCTTTTGGCCACAAATGTTTTCCTAAGCACCTTATTCTCAAACACCCTTAACCTATGTCCCTCTCTCAAATTGAGAGTCCAAGTTTCACAATCATAAAGAACAACCGGTAATATAACTGTTTTATAAATTCTTACTTACTTACTTACTTACAAATGGCTCTTAAGGAACCCGAAGGTACATTGCCGCCCTCACATAAGCCCGCCATCGGTCCCTATCTTGAGCAAAATTAATCCATTCTCTATCATCATATCCCACCTCCCTCAAATCCATTTTAATATTATCTTCCCATCTACGTCTCGGTCTCCCCAAAGGTCTTTTTCCTCCGGCCTCCCAGCCAACACTCTATATGCATTTCTGGATTCGCCCATACGTGCTACATGCCCTGTCCATCTCAAACGTCTGGATTTAATGTTCCTAATTATGTCAGGTGAAGAATACAATGCGTGCAGTTCTGTGTTGTGTAACTTTCTCCATTCCCTGTAACTTCTTCCCTCTTAGCCCCAAATATTTTCCTAAGCACCTTATTCTCAAACACCCTTAACCTATGTTCCTCTCTGAAAGTGAGAGTTCAAGTTTCACAACCATAAAGAACAACCGGTAATATAACTGTTTTTTTATAAATTCTAACTTTCAGATTTTTTGACAGCAGACTAGATGATAAAAGCTTCTCAACCGAATAATAACAGGCATTTCCCATATTTATTCTGTGTTTAATTTCCTCCTCATAGTTTAAGCATTGTATACAAAATAGAAATATTACATTGATATGGAATATTATTGGGTGAATGTTCCTAGGGTGAGGGTAAGAATGGAATATGTTGGGCGAATTATCATCATTATCATCATCCTTCATGCATTAGGAAATTGATTCCTGTAGCAGCTACTAAAATTGGTCCATCCATCTTTTGGATGGTCTTCCAATATTTCTTCTTCCCCGAGGTTTATATTTCCAAAACTTATATGGTATCCTGTCCTCCTGCATCCTTGAAATATGAGACATCCATGTATTTCTATATTCTACTATTTTGTTGTTTAATTCATATATCTCAAGTTCTTCTCTTATTTCTTCGTTTCTTTTATGTTCTATTTTCCTGTAACCTGCTACGCTTCTCAAAAATTTCATCTCATTTGTTTGTAATCTAGAGGCATCTCTCTTTTTCATAACCCATGTTTCGCCTCCATATAGTAAACTGGGCAGTGACATCACCTTAAAAAATTTTAACAATGTATCTTTTCTAGCTTTTGATTTCAGGGTTCTTCTTATTGTTCCATTTATGTAATTAAATTTTTCTATTTTTTCTTTTTGATCATAGCCTCCTTTATAAGGTAAGGTAACGTCTAAAAATTTGAATTTATTTACCTGTTCTATGATAATGTTTTCTATTACTATTTTAGATCTTACAGGAGATATGCCACAAAATGTCATAGTTTTAGTCTTATGTACAGATATCTTCATATTATAGTTCTATTTATTTTCCATAACTCATGTACTGCTCTCTTAGGTTATTTTCATTATTTGCTATTACTACCTGATCGTCAGCGAATAGCATCGTCATTATGAAATTATCTTCATTAAAATTCTGTGTATAGTACTTTATTTTTATTTTCCATTTTCTTAATATATTATCTTTGGATTAATATTCATGGATGAATTTTCTTGGGTGAATTATTTTGGGTGAATTGTCCCTTGTGTGAAATATTCACGGGTTAAATGGCCGGACCCTGTATCCTATGATAAACAGGAACTGATTATATATAATTATTATAATGTACCGATGTACATATAATATTTCCATGCAGATATTCTGCGTCATCATACGATGAAAGATTAATGGAACGGAGAATAATTCTCTCCGGCGCCGGGATTTGAACCCGGGTTTTCAGCTCTACGTGCTGACGCTTTATCCACTAAGCCACACCGGATTCCACCCCGGCGTCGGAAGAATCGTCTCAGTTTTAAGTTCCAACTCTTGGGTTCCCTCTAGTGGCTGCCCTCTGCACTACGTCATAGATATCTATGAACCTAGGACCGAAGTCCACACATGTGCTGAGGTGCACTCGTAATGAGTGGCTAGTTGGCCGGGATCCGACGGAATAAGCGCCGTCTTAAATCACGAAGTGATTTTCGCATATCATATATAATTATTATAATGTACCGAAGTACATATGATATTTCCATGCAGATATTCTGCGTCATCATACGATGAAAGAGTAATGGAACGGAGAAAAATTCTCTCCGGCGCCGGGATTTGAACCCGGGTTTTCAGCTCTACGTGCTGACGCTTTATCCACTAAGCCATACCGGATTCCACCCCGGCGTCGGAAAAATCGTCTCAGGTTTAAGTTCCAACTCTTGGGTTCCCTCTAGTGGCCGCCCTCTGTACTACGTCATAGATATCTATGAACCTAGGACCGAAGTCCACACATGTGCTGAGGTGCACTCGTAATGAGTGACTAGTTGGTCGGGATCCGACGGAATAAGCGCCGTCTTAAATCACGAAGTGATTTTCGCATATCATATATAATTATTATAATGTACCGAAGTACATATGATATTTCCATGCAGATATTCTGCGTCATCATACAATGAAAGAGTAATGGAACGGAGACAAATTCTCTCCGGCGCCGGGATTTGAACCCGGATTTTCAGCTCTACGTGCTGACGCTTTATCCACTAGAGCTGAAAATCCGGATTCAAATCCCGGCGCCGGAGAGAATTTTTCTCCGTTCCATTACTCTTTCATCGTAGGAACTGATTAGTTTTCTGCATTTATATTTTTCTTAACATTTTTATCCGCCCCCTGGGAATGTTTGCCTGTTAGTTCTAGTGTCCCTTAAAAGCGCAAAATCTAAGTTTTTTTTTTTAATTGACATTTCACCGTAGTATATTCTTGAGGAAAATACAGCACTTATCTTGGAAACAACCTATACCTTGAGGACAAGATGTGTACGTTCAAGTCTGGAACAGGTTTGGTTTTTCTTGTCAGTTCCATCCGTCTGCTATAGAGTCTACAAGTTTCCAGTACAAACAATGTATCACCAAAGTACACTCAGCATATTCGTTCCTATGGAGAGTACATCGCTGCTAAACCTATTGAATAACTTGGGAATGTTCTAAACTTTAATTTTAGAAATATCAGTACAGCGTTATGACAACTGCTACTTCCAGATATTAATTCCCACATTGGCAACGTCCGTTTTCTTAATTATTTCAATATTTCTTAGTGATGTACTGGTTGGTAGGAAATTCATAATGCCCCGTCTCCTAGGTTCCAGTTTATCATTTGCTTCAAAACATTCCTATAACTCATTTTCATGGTTTGTAGTTTCGTGAACGTCCAGTTAATCACTGTCCCGTGCACAATGTAAGGAACTGAATTTCATGCTGCGAAAAGTCAGGTGTACTGTTCAACACCCTTGAAAATTGCCCACTATTAGCTGCCCACCCCCTCGCCTCCATATATTACTCTGAACAAATGTTTATGCTGAATTTCAAGATTGTCACAATGACATACAATAAATACACAACAAGTGTACCAAAATTTTCACCTTCTCATAGTAATGAATAAGAATTAGTGTCACGAGGCTGACGTATGCTTTCTCATCATTTATGAGATTTGCAACAGTTCAGTTTCTTTACCATGCTGAGAATAAAATTAAGGTTTAGCCTACAGCTTATTCTTTTTTCAATTATTATTCAAAACATTTACAGTATGCTTCTGGAACTTTGTAACAAACTTTTAGGGGTGATAGCTGAGATCATATGAACAATTAAGATATAGGAAATACCAGGAAAAATTTAATTTCAATACTGATTGGTTTGACTTTTTTTAGTTGGTTATTTAACGACGCTGTATCAACTACGAGGTTATTTAGCGTCGATGAGATTGGTGATAGCGAGATGGTATTTGGCGAGATGAGGCCGAGGATTCGCCATAGATTACCTGGCATTCACCTTTTGGTTGGGGAAAATCACGGAAAAAATCCAACCAAGTAATCAGTCCAAGCGGGGATCGAACCCGCGCCCGAGGGCAACTTCAGACCGGCAGGCAAGCGCCTTAACCGACTGAGCTACGACGGTGGCTTTTGATTTATTGAATTGCCATAATTTCACATCGGGATATACAGACATAGTCATACACGTTATACAGGCTAAATGGAAACATTCATACTTCTCTAAAAAATTATTTATGTTGTATAAACATAAAATATTATTCTTAGCCATTCATACCTCACAGATTTAAATTTTTTGTAAGACATAGAACTTCGAGGTAACGGAAGAGCTGACTATCGCAGCCAACTATTAAACCTTCACAGACTATAATTTCAACACCATGTGCAAGTACAAGCAGCTTCTACAGAAGCAGCTTCCGAAGTCGCATCTCAGAACAATCTATTCATCCTCATCATCTTCCATAGACTCTGAAGATCGCAGCCAGCTATCAAAACTCCAAAGATTATAATTTCATCACCATGTCCAAATCCAAGCAGCTTCTATTGAATTACTACAGAAATATTTGGAACGCAACATACGTCAACTCCAAAGTCGCATCTCAGAACAAACTATTCATCCTCACCATCTTCCATAGACTCTGAAGATCGCAGCCAGCTATCAAAACTCCAAAGATTATAATTTCATCACCATGTCCAAATCCAAGCAGCTTCTATTGAATTACTACAGAAATATTTGAAATGCAACATACGTCAACTCCAAAGTCGCATCTCAGAACAAACTATTCATCCTCATCATCTTCCATAGACTCTGAAGATCGCAGCCAGCTATCAAAACTCCAAAGATTATAATTTTATCACCATGTCCAAATCCAAGCAGCTTCTATTGAATTACTACAGAAATATTTGGAATGCAACATACGTCAACTCCAAAGTCGCATCTCAGAACAAACTATTCATCCTCACCATCTTCCATAGGCTCTGAAGATCGCAGCCAGCTATCAAAACTCCAAAGATTATAATTTCATCACCATGTCCAAATCCAAGCAGCTTCTATTGAATTACTACAGAAATATTTGGAATGCAACATACTCCGACTCCGAAGTCGCATCTCAGAACAAACTATTCATCCTCATCATCTTCCATAGACTCTCTGGCCCAATTAGAGTAAAATAGGCTCGGATGCAGCCATGATTGGTCAGGAATTGGGTGAATGTAAGATATTGTATAGTTTATCAACAGCTTTTGTATATATATATTTTTGTAAAATTAAAATTTAAGAAGTTATGTGTATTATTCCCTACTTAATAAACATTCTACAGATTACTAATGGTTTACTGTATTTGTTATATAAACAACATATCTGCGTTACTTAAAAATATTATTGTAGGTATATCACCTTTGTTAAATAACTAGTTTAGGCTTGATATCCGCCATCTTCTGATTTCTAGTGAGGTCCTCTACTTTTTGGTGGTTGGGTGCGTTTATGTAAACAGGTTGTGTATTCTGAATTTAGTTGTGTGTTGAGGATGTGTTGTTACATTTGCTCAACCATTTTAATGCACCCCACATGACGTTTGGTTAAATACTGGAGACAGATCACGGTATAGATCAGTAGTGTCAGAGTAGTAAGCTCCGAAACCGGTTGTGGAGCTAGAGACGTCCAGTCGGAGCGTGAACTTGCTTATGTTTGTGGAAGCACCGGAGCACGCAACGAGTTATAGTGGAGCGCTCCGCTCCGTTTAGGCTGTGTCTGACAACGCTGGTATAGATCGTGTATGACCTCAAGCTCGGCAGAGCATGGTCGTCCTATGAGTCCGTCGTGTATGCCAGTGTAACAATGGTCTAATGCGGATGCAGTGTGAACATTGCCTAAGTCGGTTTATTACTTAAGTGGTTGCGTCTTGGAAAGTTTAACGCGCTTTTACAACATAAAGTGTAGTATGATAGTCCACATTTTTACCAGCAATCAGAGACATGGAAGGTGACGTTAATGTGTGTCATTGTGAAGATCAATGACCCTCATTAAAGTTTTATTGTAGCTATTAAATGGGGTGGTCACTAACACGACTCTGGACTCTCGTAAAACAACTAAGTGTCATCCACATCTCATAAAGTTCATCTCTTCTAATATTATACGGGATAGATAGTTTCATTCCCGATCCACCTCTTACAAAATTAATAAAAAAACCTTCTTAATGTACTCTGACTAGTATTATGCGTGGAAAAATCACACAGGACATTGAAGTTCTATCACAGTTTAGTATATACAGTCACGAAGTTTTAGTTGTGAGGTTGCTAGGAACAATAGACTGTGCTGGTACTATTTCGCATTGTCTGTGATGAGGCGATAGTAGCGATCCTAGTTATTAGCAAATATCTATGGATGCATATTTACTACGAATTGAGCTTCGTGCTGTATATACTATACCTGGTAAGGTTTATCTGGTCTCAGTAGCAATAAAACCAAGTCCTTCAAATAACGGTGGAGATTATAGGAGGGTTGTAAATTTTCAGGATTCCTCTCAAGACCTTAAAAAAGCGGCTACACACGACCCAATCTGCAGGGTCCGATCGGGTGGTGTGTAGGCTTGCAGGGACAACAAACCTCTTGTCGGGTGGTTGGTTCGGGCAGCCACCCAATCTGCCGACCCCACTCCAACACCCTGCAGTAGTTCGGGCCGATTTCTTGTCAGTTGCAGACAGAAGTGGCGTTTATGAAGAACTGAGGGCAGTGACAGTGAGTGCCACGTGAAATGAAGGAAAAGGAGAAAAGTCTGGAAGGATATTTTTCAACTGTATAAAGATATGCCTTTTTATGGGACATTTCGCAAATTATCTGAAAGATGCGTAATCAGGCTTCATAAATTCTTCTCGAAAATACAAATTATGTAGTGCACAGCATGCCAACACAATAGGATCTACGTTATCAATATGCACACCTAGTCGAAAATATGAGAAGAGTTTAAATGTTTTCTTCTTTTTAAGAGGTTAGGTACAGCTTACAGCACTAAAATTTTGAAATATTAAACATTTTTCCCTCCATTACTGTATCTTGTACAATAATGAAATTAATATGTATAAAACACTGTCCTTCTGCTTGTTTACTTATACTGGCAAGGAACCCGGAGGTTCATTGCCGTCCTTAAACCCGCCATTGGTCCCTATCCTGGATGCAAGACAAATCGTCTCTATCATCAAATCCCACCTCCCTCAAATCCATTTTAATATTATCTTCCCATCACGTCTCGGCCTCAAAGGCCTTTTTCTCTAGCCTCCCAACTAACACAGACTGGAAGGATAATATTTGTTTTATTCTCTTATGACAAATCAATTATTAAAACAATGACTTATATTTATAACATGTAGTCATTGAGTTTTATACAAAAAGTTACCCCATTCAGGCATCTTCAGGTTTACAATAGACTGTGCTTTTACGTTTTAGCCCATTCAGGCATCTTCAGGTCAGTGTACAATATCTCATTATTAACCAATAAAACGTTACGAAATGAAGATGCCTGAATGGTGTTTCAACCAACTTATTTGTACAAAACTCAATGATTACATGTTATTTTGTTTTAATAATTGATTTATCGCTGAAAAACAAAGTATTATCATTCAATACAGCTTTTTTGCCCATTTTTTTATGTCAGGTTACGATGCATGCAGACATTCTCCTGTAACTTCATCCCTCTTCAAATATTTTGATAAAACTGTTGAAAACCCTTCATCAAAGTAAGAGTCCACGTTTCACAACCATAAGAACAACTGGTAATATAACTGTTTTCTAAATTCTAATCAGATTTTTGACAGCAGACTGGATGATCATTTTGCTTCTCAACGAATAATAACAGGCATTTGCATATTTAACTGAAAATTTATATACTTTTGCTCCCAGGTATTTGAATTTTTTCTTGATTTTCCAATAAACCAAATTCTTCATAATCGGTACTTTGTCTTAAAACTATCTTTGATAAACCCCTAATCGTTTTGAACAATATAATTCTGTGAAAAAAAAAAAAATATATATATAAATTTTTACGGTTAAAAAAGATTTACTTTTTTAAATTCAGTTTTGCAGTGATCCAGCATATCTAACATTTTTTGTTGAATTTATCACAAGAGCTGAATCACTTCTCTAGTTAATAAATTGTCTGATAAAAAATAAATTCAGTATTTTCTATTACACAAAATAAAAAAAAAAATGTGTTTTAAAGAGTTGATTTGTAAACAGACAGCAATAAAAAGAGAACTGAAAAGTTGACGGTTTAGCGCTTCATCGTACAGTGAGATATGCCTAAATATTTTTTAATCGGAAAAGCATTTCTTCATATTACCTGTTTCGTTCTGTAACAACAAACTCAATGCAATTCCAACTTTTGAAACTTGGAAAGTGAACGAGCCATGATATATCTTTTCACAACGGAGCGGATCAGCCTGCTGAAGTTGGGTCGTGTGGAGAGCAGAACCATTCGTCCGACCCAACCGCCCTGCAAATCGGACCCTGCAGATTGGGTCGTGTGTAGCCGCTTTTATTGTACAGGCTGCCGGAACTCAGTTTCTTGAAAGACAAGCTCTGTGACGGAACTACACAGTACGAAGAGAGATATTTTTTTATTTTATTTTGTGCTAGAGAATGTATCAACTAGTCCCTTCCGCCACTGGATGGATGGACGGCACCGCTCCACTCCCACATCACTATAACAACACAGACGAAGTAAGACATATCTCCTTTCTCTCTCTTTTCATAGTAAGACAAGATAAATCACACAGCCTTTAGACTGTGCTTTTACTACGTCATACTACTTTTAACCAATAAAACGTTACGAAAGGACGTGTTTCAACCAATCATGGCTGTTTATCGCTACAATTTTATCACTTCCTAAGCTTTTTTTTTGTTTTTATCACTTCCCTAGCATTTGTTTCTTTGTTTGCCAAAACTGCAAATTCTTTACGGTACTGTAAAACATGCTTTGCGATAGTCATTTGTTTCCCTCATAGATAGTCAACTGAAAATGGCGGCTCCATTTAAACGTTTTGGTGAAGCTAACATTAGTCTTCTATCTTGATAAACCCGCTTGAACAATATAATTATCCAGCATATTCATTCCTTTTGAACTCACCAAGAGCTGAACCCTGGTCTTCAGCCTAAAATGTGTTTTTTTTAAAAGGTTGTTTAAGGACACTATATCAACTATTCGGTTTAGCGTCGATGAGATTGCTGATAGCGAGATGTTATTTGGCGAGACCAGGCCGAAGATTTGCCATAGATTACCTGACATTCGTCTTACGGTTGAGGTAAACCTCGGAAAAAGCCTAACCAGGTAATCAATCCCAAGTGGGAATCAATTCTAAAGTGTTTTAAAAGCCATAAAATTAAGTGTCTTAAAACTAATAAGCTTAATATTGGTAATTCGTTCACAAACTAATATTTTTAAACTCAAAACTTGAAACTGTCGTATAGGCCTATATTCTACAGAGGACAATCGCAAAGACGAACAAGATGGAGGGTGTGTAGACTATAATAAGCATCATTATTTTAGTATCCAATTACCTAAAAGATTCTTATCCTCCGTAATTTGTGGTTTGCATTGACTGAACCGGAAACCGTCTTTCAAACACCAGAACAACCTTACTAATTGCAATTTGTCTTGCTCCATCTGGTGTTAACCCATGAAGTCAGACGACCCTTGATATTAGCATTGTTTATGCACATATCTTCAGCTCTAGATAACGAAAAACTCTTAAATAGCAATTCATTTGTGCACGATGGCCCATGAAGATTACATAAAGAACGATGTTCAACGTCCGCGATCCAAACTAAGAAAATAAGCGGTGCGCATAATTTACACGTGTTGTATATATCACGTACGCTACTGTTGCAACATATTCTAGACAGAACTGTAATTTATAATAGAGTTATTAGGCAACTAACAAGGCCACTGAAAAAATTATGTCCGAGCGATACGATTAATGCAGGCAGATTACTAGAGCATGAGGTAAAACTAGAGACTGTCGACCCGGCGAATACTTGCTGATTGCTCTGTTTTAAAGAAACCTCTAAAAATAAAAGCACAAAAGACTTTGTCTACCGTAACGAATAATACAATCTGATAAAATGTATTATTCAGTTTCTTTAAAAAAGAAAATATTAACATTGCGCAAGCTTAATGATAAATACAAGAATAGTGGAATATAATATGTCATTACATATATACAGGGTGCTTCAGAAATAATTTGACAAACCTTGGGTGCATGTTCCTCACACCAAAACAAGAAAAAGTTCATATAAACATGTCCGAAAATCCTTAGTTCTTTAGTTGTTAATGAAAGAACATAATGGAACATCTGTTAGATATTGTCAGCTTGTTGCAACTTTAATCAATTCAGAAACTCATAACAATGAAAGTGAAGCAAGAGGAGAACATTTTGAACACAGAATATGTTATGAGTTTCTGAATTGATTAAAGTTGCAACACTTGTTGCCAAGCTGACAATATCTAACAGATGTTTCATTATGTTCTTTCATTAATAATTAAAAAAAACATTGCGCATAAAACTAACAACAAGCTTAATGATAAACACAACAATTGTGGAATATAATATGTCATTATATATACAGGGTGTTTCAGAAATACTTTGACAAACCTTGGGGGCATGTTCCTCACACCAAAACAAGAAAAAATAAAGTTCATATAAACATATGTCCGAAAATCCTTAGTTTTTTAGTTATTAATGAAAGAACATTATGGAACATCTGTTAGATATTGTCAGCTTGGTGGCAAGTGTTGCAACCTTTAATGAATTCAGAAACTCATAACAATGAAAGTGGAAGCAAGAGGAGAATATTTTGAACATGTGTTATGTATTAACAAAACTACAATGTATTGGTCTGTACAGTAGCCCTACCTAAATAAATTGAACTTCGAGAAGGGATAATTATGTTTAGGAAATAGTGTTGTCACTTCAGATCAATATACTGTAGTTTTGTTAATTCGGCCACAGAAGACGGTGATATTATGTTGGTCATACAGAAAATGAAATTCATGACCGTAAAAAATGCTGCTTGAAAGCAACATCATACAAGTAGCAAAATTTGATTTGTTATATTGAATTATTTCAACGCTACAATTGCTTGTTTGTTAAAATGTGTATATGGAAACATTATGCAATTTGTGTTCTTTTGTTTTGTGTGTTTTTGGAAAATATAATTTCAATTAATGCTTCGCCATAAATGTTGTAACTAAAACCTTGAGCATCCCTCGTGTTTATTGTACGGCTCGTTCCCCCTCTCCCCACACGTTACCTACACTTTGTGTACGTTTTCACTGTGCCTAAACGAGACGCTCTACTGTACCGGTATGCATCAATCTATAAATGTGATGAAGATTGAGAAATCAAAAAGGAGGATACGTATATTGGACAAGAACCTTTTGGTACAGTTACCTGTGGCTGTATTAGATAACACCAGATTTTCTAATTGTTTTTGTTCTAGTCGATGAAGAAGATTAGGGAACAATAACGAGTAAACATAAGTATTAGTCATTAGTAAAACATATGTAAACCAAGTTTACACAGTGAATTATTGATTGAATTGATATAGGCCTAGGAAGGACGTAATTAATAATTACTTAATACAGTAACAGGTCATTAGTATCTCAAATACTGTATTGGCTCACTGAAGAGAGTAATATAAATTATATTCATTATCAAACAAATGTTGATTGTGTTGCATTTAAAAAAGTAAGTGTAGGGAAATATTTCACGGAATAATTTTGTTTAAATGTGTATTATTTATGTTGACAATTCGACAAATAAACAGCCATTGCTAACAGCTAAATGAAGTAATCTACCATTGCCACACTTTGTGATTTGTATCAGCTATCTCTCCATCCCCACTCCTCAAACCTAGATTGAAGTATTACGGGCTGCATTCAGCAGTGATTCGGCGCTGCCTATTGTTTTGCACACGCCTGCCATACGGTATAAGAATTTTTGTCATATTTTCCACGGTTCCCACCGGCATCTTATGTCTATATATTTTCTTCCGAACTCATATCGTTGAGGTAATGGATAGTTGTGTCTGCCCGTAATGCCGACTTCGTTTATTTGCCTTTATGCGCTGACTGAAAAGAGTCATGTTTACAGCAGCAAATACTAAAAGAGAAGAAACAGAATTCTGTCGCATTTTGAGAACTCTCTAAAGACACTTTTCTTGAGGTGGCATCGGCACTTTTGATTTTTACTATACACGTCTAGATTGTTCGCGATCATATGGTGATCTGATAGTCTAGTCTTATATTTCGTATTACATATTATAACATATTACGACTCAAATTATTTTAATTTCTGTGTTGATAAATGAAACTATTTAAAATTAATACTTGCCAGTTGTAGTGTCATGGATTTTTATTTATTTACTTCCATGAAAATAATTTATTACGCCGCGTTGAAAATCGTGTAATTTTTTCTATAAGATTAAAATATGTATGACATAATTTACTCGACCAACCCTTGAATGTAGGTAATAATTTCAATGTATTGATGACGACGTATCAAAAATAAACTAATACAGCAAGAATTGTAAATACCGCGGGGAAAAAAATAAGGTTTGCACAAATATCTGTGTTATAAGTAGTAACATGAGCTGCGCCAGGACATCAAGAGGAGGATAGCAATTACAAAGAAATTTTTAACAGAAAAAGGAACATCATTTGCGGACGTTTGAATACCTATACAACTAAGAAAGAGACTAGTGAAGTACTTAGTGTGGGGTGTATCATTGCATGGTGCAGAAACATGGACATTACGACGAAGTGAAGAGAAACGACTAAAAGCATTTGATATGTGGATATGGAGAAGAATAGAGCGTGTGAAATGGACAGACATAATTAGAAATGAAACTGTCTAGAAAGAGTGGATTAAGAAAAAATAATGCTGAAACTGATCAGGAAGAGAAAAAGAAATTAGCTGGGCCGCTGGCTAAGAATAAACTGCCTAGTGAAGAATGCACTAGAAGCAATGGAGAACGGAGGAAAAATTCGAGACAGAAGATATCAGATGATTAGACAACATTAAGATAAGTCGACCAAATGCGGAGACTAAGAGGAAGGCGGAAAATAGGTAAGATTGGAGAATGGAAAGTATTAATTGTAAATAGTTCCATTTATCATCTTACTATATCTCGACAAAAAAATTTAAAAAATTGTAATTGTAATCTTGTAAAAATTTGAATTGTTCCACATCTTAAGGCTTCACTGCTAATGTAAGATCTATGGAATAAAAGAAATGAAAGGAAAAAATGAAATGAATGCTAGATTTGCAGTGAAAGACCTACCCTCGGGCAGAACATTATGAATAAATAAATCTCTGAAAAACTACTACAGCATTTCTATACAAATTTAACAGATGAAAACGACTTTGAAGAAGAAGTCTTGAGGTTGTAAGAAGATGCAGACACGGGTCAATATTGTGTTAGCTGCTCATGGAAAAAATAAGAGAAGTAGTACGACCAGCACGTCAGATAAAACTGAAAATAACTCTATGGCAGGGAGGAAATAGTAATATGCGTTACAAGAGCGGTATGTTGAAGATTTCATGTTTGAGGAAAAGTTTGAAAAAGCGAAACGTAGTTGTTTTGTGCGAAAATCGTTTATTACATACCTGAAAGAGGAATTTCTAATTAGTTGCAATGAAATCTCCATCTTGCTTCCTGTTCAATGACGGAAAATTTGCAAAACAAAAATATCTATCTTCAACATTGTTGCTTTAAAATGTTTTCTGTGTTTACTATACTCCAGCAGGCCGTGATATACGTCTGCCTTTTTTTCCCCCAGTCTATGATGAGTCTGGAATCTTGTTGATTTTTTCACGGCTTCCTTAATGTTACTTGCATCACAAATGCAGTAACTTTAGTGGAGTTGTAGAGTTTACTTAATTTTTGCAAATATTTAAAAACAATAATTAGCCTAACAGTGCAATTTAGGTGAAATTGCAGTGGTAAGTTTCCAATTTATAATTATTACTATATTGAACGTCTCTAAAAATAATATGTTAAAAGCCTAAAGCAGTAAAATCAATATGTCACTTAAGCGATAAGAAGAGGGAAATTGTTATGTGTGTTAGGTTGGGAATACTGAATGTGGAATTTTAGACTTTCCGCGGATTGGTTTTGTGCGGAAACCAAGCAAATACGCACGATCTCGCACAAAAGATCTTAAGTCAATTTTTTGTGAAAATGAAATTTTTATATATTCTGAAAGCGGAAGCAATTCTCTACAATCTGGTAAAATGGCTAAAGTCAAATAAGACTCCTGACTGGATTGATAGAGTGTTACCAAATGTCCTAAGTACTTCTTGAATGCAGCACACACAGAATAAAGGGCTTAAGAATATTTAATACTTTATTCCTTACAAACCATCACATGTTTACTTTCCATGCTTCCCTATTAAAAAGGGCTAACTTATATTTTAGCCATTATATCACATACAGTAGCGTGCAAATTAATCCGAACACGACATATTTTTACATTTTCTGTCATTGTTGGCCTCACAGCTGCTCATACCGCTTTAATTGACATCTGTAGTACGTGTAATTCCATTGTTGAAGGTCTGTCGTTATTATTTTTTTATAATATGTGACATTTTTCCTGTCGTTTTGTACTTATAAGCATTTCAGTTGTGTTGAAGACTTAATACTGCAATCCTGTGTACATTCTGTCGTCTTCACAAATGGATACAACTCCATGAAAACGGTCTAAAATTATAACATTAGCAGAAACGACACAGAGGCAAATTGCTGCAGAATGTCACATCGGTTTGACTACTGTTAATTCGATCATAAAACGATACAGGAGACTGGATCCATCACACCCAGAAAAAGGAAACTGTGGCCGGAAAAGAAAGACTTCACCTGCAGATGATCGTTTAATTGTCAGGAAAAGTAAATTAAATCCTAGACTAACAGCTGTCGACTTAACCCGCGAGTTAATGGCTACCACTGGGGCGAATATTCACGTCACAACAGTGTGGCGTAGGCTTTTGGAAGCTGGACGAAGGGCTCGTAAGCCTATTAAAAAGCAACTGCTAACCCCTGTTATGTGCAAAAAACGCTTAATGTGGGCAAAATTACATCAACACTGGGCAGTGAATGACTGGAAGAATGTACTTTTTTCCGATGAGTCTCATTTCGAAGTCCACGGCCACCGTGTTTCTTACGTACGGAAAGGATCCGAAAAAGTAACAGCAGCTCATCTCCAACAAGCACCCAAAACCCCCCCTAAAGTAATGTTTTGGGGTTGTTTTACACATGAAGGGCCTGGAGCATTAATACCTATCAAGGGAATGATGAATTCTGACAAATATATTCACTTATTGGAAACCAGAATCGTACCCCAGCTGCAAAAATCATTTCCGGATAGCAGAGGTGTGTTCCAACAAGACCTGGCACCATGCCATACGTCTCGAAAAACTACAGAATTCTTCAACAAGAAGAATATTCAGGTACTCCCCTGGCCAGGCAACTCACCCGACATCAACACCATTGAGAACTTGTGGTCAATTTGCAAAAGAAGAATGCAAAAAATGGATTGTTCTACAAAGGAGATGATGATTTCTGCCCTCATTGGTGTATGGTTTCGCGATGAAGAAATGAAGAATATTTGTGGAAAATTAGTGGAATCCATGCCAAATCGTCTCAGAGCTGTTATTAGGAACAAGGGAGGCCACATAGATACTGAGGTATGTCTTAGATCCTTTTTTTATCCCGTTTGAGTGTTTTTGCATTAGTAATTACGTTGTTCGGATTAATTTGCACACTACTGTACTGATGTCCTTTCCTTTTAAAACTTTAAGTACCAGAGTAAACCGTCCTATATTGTTTAAGACCCATTTTGCATTTCTAATAATTTACATATCTCATTTATTTTGACATGAAAAAGGTCTTATGTTTAATAGTCTCTTCTACTCAGTTTGGCTTCTAGTCTTAAAAGGGCTTAAGTACGGCTATTTTTGGAAATAATAAAGAAAATTGTTAAATGAGCAACATTACCTATTTTAGAAGAAATATAGGCCTAATAGTTTTTTTCTTGGGTTATTTTACGACGCTGTATCAACATCTAGGTTATTTAGCGTTTGAATGATATGAAGGTGATAATGCCGGTGAAATGAGTCCGGGATCCAGCACCGAAAGTTACCCAGCATTTGCTCGTATTGGATTGAGAGAAAACCCCGGAAAAAACCTCAACCAGGTAACTTGCCCCGACCGGGATTCGAACCCGGGCCACCTGGTTTCGCGGCGAGACGCGCTGACCGTTACTCCACAGGTCTGGACAATATAATAGTACATTATGCAACGAGCCTATAATAGTAGTAATTAAGACGCGAGTATGTTGTTTATGAAACGAGCGCGAGTTTCATAATTTTCATGCGAGGGTCTTAATTACCATTATAGGCAAGTTTCATACGACTTTTTATGCTCGACTATATTTCTAAATTGAAATTATTCATAAGTCTTCATGTTATGGTTATGTAAGTGAGGAGCGGAAGTGACCTCAATTGTGAGATGTGCGCAGACGCGAAAGTATTGATTTTTTCCGAGGCATGAATGTCATTGACCTTTATATAATCTAGAGAATAACATGAAGATTGGTCTTGATATAACCTGGAAATTGATTTAGAATTGAAAAACGAGATAACAAATTGAATTTATTTGAATATTATTCACAATTAACGCTAATTATTATAGTAACAGAACATAACCTTCTGCGACAGTATTGGACTTCCAGCCTCCGCGACGTTTCGCTAGTTGTCTTTCGGATTGCATATCCGAGAATAATCGATACTTGCGGTTTTATAATGGTACAATGGTGATTTCTCATTGGCTGAACAACTGAATTATAATGAATAGGTGTAATTTAATGAGGTGCATTAAAGGGCTGCTACCAGGTGTATTAGTACTACATTTCGGTATGGTCGAGCATAAACAAATAATATCCAGGAAAAAACTCTTAATTAAAAAAACTCTATAATTGACACCAATTTCAATCTTTCCACTGCTCTCCTGAAAAGCATAACATTTTTACTTAAGACCTTTTTCCTCCCGGCCACGGAACTAAATTAATTACCGTTTCTAATTTAAGACTAAAGCCGACACCTCCGCAACGCAAGACATTGATGATAACTACCGAAATTAGCATGTTGAGTTCTTTATTGGTTTTCGTGCAAAAAAGCGCTGGATTTAACTTTACCGCCTTATGGTCAAGAACTGTCGGTACGAGAAAGAGTCAAGCTCCAGATATATGCAACAGAATCCATGTAATATTTTACAGTGAATGAATGATGCGGACTACAGTAATATTCACCTCACATCTCGAAGTTATAAAACCTCCCTAAAGCAATACGTTCGGGAGAAAAAAGCAAAGAAGAAACACAAACTTGAAAGAGACGTGACTATAACGTTATTCATCCTATAACACGGTCATTAAAACAAGACAATAATGGCTTTTTAATGGCTGTGCTTAAATATATAGTGAGTTAACAGCAACACACACAGAGGTGCAGCAAAGGAAAGAAAGACTACAAGGTATTAGTTCTTGCAAGTGTGTATAATCTTGAAATACTTATGATTCCCAAGGTCTTGACCTCCCAAAATTTGTGTGTTGGAAATATAAGCACGTCCGGATTATTTAAATCCGATTTCAACCAAACCTGCAGTTAAGGGAATAATCCCTTAGCGTGAAATATAACTGCGAGGTGATTATTGGAATTAAATATTTCATTTTATTTCAGTATGTAATATATTATCAAAGTGAAAAGGATTCATGCGTGTTATTTAAAAAAAAAAATGCACGCAATATTGTTATTAAATAAAGTTCATATTATTATTTTGTAGATAAATGGATATGACGTCATAGTACGGAAACGAAGGAGCCGATGAACTGGCGGAAACAACAGCCCATAGCAAGGACGATTTCGCATATAAAAATGTCCACTATCTGGTGCAAAATCAGACTGTAAAACAGAAATAATAAACATGTGGAACTCACAGTAAACAAGTAATAAAAATGGGTCCATCGCAAAAGATATTTTCTTCCCCGATGTACAGAGCCATTTAAAATGCTTAATATTCTGCCGGATTTTGTAGTAACATAATTTATATCCGACCATAGTAAATTTTTTTCGAAGATTCCATATCAACACAGAGAATGTGTTAGAGCTATATATCCTTCCCTATCTATCTATCTATCTATCTATATCTATCTATCTATCTATATCTATCTATCTATCTATCTATATCTATCTATCTATCTATCTATATCTATCTATCTATCTATCTATATCTATCTATCTATCTATCTATATCTATCTATCTATCTATCTATATCTATCTATCTATCTATCTATATCTATCTATCTATCTATATCTATCTATCTATCTATCTATATCTATCTATCTATCTATCTATCTATATCTATCTATCTATCTATCTATATCTATTTATCTATCTATATCTATCTATCTATCTATCTATCTATCTATCTATCTATATCTATCTATCTATCTATCTATCTATCTATCTATCTATCTATCTATCTATCTATCTATCTATCTATCTATCTATCTATCTATCTATCTATCTATCTATCTATCTATCTATCTATCTATCTATCTATCTATCTATCTATCTATCTATCTATCTATCTATCTATCTATCTATCTATCTATCTATCTATCTATCTATCTATCTATCTATCTATCTATCTATCTATCTATCTATCTATCTATCTATCTATCTATCTATCTATCTATCTATCTATCTATCTATCTATCTATCTATCTATCTATCTATCTATCTATCTATCTATCTATCTATCTATCTATCTATCTATCTATCTATCTATCTATCTATCTATCTATCTATCTATCTATCTATCTATCTATCTATCTATCTATCTATCTATCTATCTATCTATCTATCTATCTATCTATCTATCTATCTATCTATCTATCTATCTATCTATCTATCTATCTATCTATCTATCTATCTATCTATCTATCTATCTATCTATCTATCTATCTATCTATCTATCTATCTATCTATCTATCTATCTATCTATCTATCTATCTATCTATCTATCTATCTATCTATCTATCTATCTATCTATCTATCTATCTATCTATCTATCTATCTATCTATCTATCTATCTATCTATCTATCTATCTATCTATCTATCTATCTATCTATCTATCTATCTATCTATCTATCTATCTATCTATCTATCTATCTATCTATCTATCTATCTATCTATCTATCTATCTATCTATCTATCTATCTATCTATCTATCTATCTATCTATCTATCTATCTATCTATCTATCTATCTATCTATCTATCTATCTATCTATCTATCTATCTATCTATCTATCTATCTATCTATCTATCTATCTATCTATCTATCTATCTATCTATCTATCTATCTATCTATCTATCTATCTATCTATCTATCTATCTATCTATCTATCTATCTATCTATCTATCTATCTATCTATCTATCTATCTATCTATCTATCTATCTATCTATCTATCTATCTATCTATCTATCTATCTATCTATCTATCTATCTATCTATCTATCTATCTATCTATCTATCTATCTATCTATCTATCTATCTATCTATCTATCTATCTATCTATCTATCTATCTATCTATCTATCTATCTATCTATCTATCTATCTATCTATCTATCTATCTATCTATCTATCTATCTATCTATCTATCTATCTATCTATCTATCTATCTATCTATTTATTTGTCCATAACAGGGCAAAGCCCCAATTACAATAGACAGTACAGATTTGTTTAAAAATCATAGAATTGCATATAACAGGAAAAAAGATATAAAACAGAAACAAATGCAAGATACAAGTGTAATTACAAATTAAAAATTAAAAATGAAAAAAAAAAAAAAAACAAACAAATAGATACTACCTAAATAAAAGACACAGATATACAGCAGAACTTGTTTATAACGACATCCAAGGGACTTTAAACACTATGTTGTTATAAACGACTGTCGAGTGTCGTAGTAACCGAGATTCACATTATCAATCTGGCGAGGTGGAAAATGAAAAATAACAGATATAATTAGACCTATTTTAGATTTATGTATTGACTTTTAAGCCTACAATGAACATAATAAAATACACGTAGGCCTACAATTATAAATACAGTATTCTGTATTAAAACAGTTTGTTCAGTACTCACCAAACTACTTTACTTAGAAGTGAAGTAATCAGTCATTTTACTCTGTTGTCTTCTACTTGACCAATACACACTTTCTAGGGCTAAATTACGTTCTATGTTCATAATTTCAGTTGCAATTTCACTGCTCCCTTCCCTAGCTTCATAGAACATGTTCATAATTCTAATGACTTCTAAAGCGCACTCACTTCTTTTAGTCGCCATACTGCATTAAAATGCGTGCACTTAGTGAAAACTTCCTGTCGAAACTGATCTAATACCGCATGAATTCGGGGAGGTGACAATGGGGTGGGGAATCCGCCTGCATTCCAGAGGTCTATGACAGAAGGAGACTGTAAAGAATTTGTCAGTGTCAGATTTCAACAAAATATTTCTTAAAATACTTTAGTCCTTAGAAAATCTTATTCCAAACTGAGGTTGAAAATGACGTTATATGCGAGGTAGACGCATATGCGTTTGTCGTATTAAGCAAGGTAGGAAAGCATATGTCTTATGGGGAATTAGTTGAGACCACAGAATATTTGACGTTATAGGCGAGGTGTCGCACAAAACGAGGTCACTATAACCAAGTTCTACTGTAGATATAAATGAAAAATACCAAATAAAAATAAATTAAAAAGAGTTAAGTATAGATATCATAGCCAAAAATCATACCACAGTCTAGTATATACAGTCACGAAGCTTGAGTTTGGGGGTGCTAGGAACAATTGACTGTGCCGGTACTATGTCGCATTGTCTGTAATGGGGCGATATTAGCGATCCTAGTGGTTAGCAACTATCTATGGATGCATATTTACTACGTATTGAGCTTCGTGACTGTATATACGAGACTGTGCTCATGCCTAGACTGTTCCCCCCCCCATTTCTCGCTTTCGTATTAAATATTGCATATTCCTTTCCTTAATAATTCACATTATTTATTCATTTTGTTCTCTAATCTCAAATCTACCAAGCCCCTACTCTTAATCATTCTTTTCCAGTTATTTTTTCCTGAATTAATTGTTTACATTTCCCTTATCTGTATTTTACATCGCATCACTTATCTTTTTCTACTATTCTGACCTCTGTTTATTTACATATTTATGTCTTTCTATTCGCTTCACTCCTAAATTTCCTATTTCATTATCTCCTTCCTTATATTTACTTCTATAAATACTCCTACAGTTATAGTACCCCTGATACCAATTCCAACCCACAGCATTGAAAAACATGAAATATTTAATTCACTGAATTACACTTCCAATTTCTCTCTCTTCTTCTTCATATTTGTTCAGATGTTTTTCACTTTAATTTTCTTTTATTCATTGTTTGTACTATATATATATCTTACTACACTCTTACACTTAACACTTTCTTCTCTATCTCTATTCTATCACTTTTGCCACCCCTGACTTTCTTGCACTCACTTTTTATCACTCTTCTTCCTTGCTAATTCTATCCTCCTCACTATTCTGTTCTCCATTTCGTCATTTAATAACCTTTCAAAAGCCCTATCTATTCCTCACAATCACTAATAGCTGGTAGTCGCTTCATTCCTTCGTTCGTTCTTATCATGTCTTCTCTTGCATTTCTTCCATTAGTCTTGTCTATGCTCCTGACCTCAGACACTTCCAGCTGGTTCCATAATCCTTTGTCCGTAGTATGTCTCGTCAGTATAAACTTTAATTAATGGTGATGACAGTGGCCATCGTTGTCATACCATCTTACTGACTTCATTCATTCATAGTGCTTTGTCCAAGGGAAGGTCTTTAACTGGAAACTCAGCATTCTCCAATCTCTTCTATTTTCCGCCTTCCTCTTAGTGTCCGCATATTATCAGGGTATCTTAATGTTGCCTATGTAAAGGAAAATGAGCAAACGGAACTGGAGATACATCCGTCTGTGCAGAGACCATGGAAGGGTACATGCGGATGTTTTGGATCCGTAATAAGCAAGTCAAATCATTTTAAATCTATACAAATAACAGGGTGTACGGATTTTTCGGTTACTGTGTACATCACGGATGAGACGATATTAGCTCCCAATCATGGTAGAAGAGCTCGACTTTGATCACGAGCGCATAGCGCAAACACAACGTAGCGTCGTAACGTAGACAACAGGGATGTACAGTACATGCACATGCAGCGAATAAAGGCAGTAATTATTACAATAACTTGCGTTACTAAATTTCTGGTTATATAATAGGGCTAATTACCAGGGGCGTATTTTGCGGGATACCGGGGCTACCGGCGGTAGCCCGAGGAAATTACAAAAGAAAAAGTTTATAATATAACATAATGTAATAATTTTGTATTATTAGTTTTACCATAGTAATTAAAATTAAAGTAATTGTTAGATATATTTTGTGTAATAATAGGGTCAGCGGTAGCCCAAACCCTTTAACCAGTATACGCCACTGCTAATTACTAAGTTATTTAATATACATGTACATATATAAACAAATCGCAAAGGGAAGGATTTTTAGGAACAAAAAGAGAAATAGGAAAAGTTAATGGTATGTAAACCATTTTATTGTTAAAAGCAGTTATTTATTATGTAAATACTTCACTTCATTGGTTAGGAGAAACTAATAGGGTCTACCTGCTCGACGTGTGTGATTTCTAAGTACTTCTGAGTATTTATTGAAAAAGAATAATGGCAATATTGATTGAAATAGAGTATATTGATTGTGTGATTGTGAAAATGTAGTCCTTACTCTCCAGTCGTGGTTATGTAATGAGTTTTCTTAGAGTGATTTGTGAGATGCACGTAACACAAAAAAAAATAAAACAAATTGATTAAATTAAGATATTGAGAGCCATCGTAATTTTTGGGGTCAATCATTTAAGGGGATATGTAAGACTTTTAAAACTTCCACAATTTCGGCCAAAATTTGTGAAATTTAAACTATATAAACAGTTCTATAACTATATCATCTGTACAAAATTTGGTGCAATTAGGTCTAATAGTTTTGATATTATATTTTTAAGTATATTTTATATTGACGTTACTAAAAAAGCTCCTTGCATCAAAGTTTTCAAAATGTTTAGTTCATATTTGCTCAAAATCTTGAAAATAGTCATTGGAATAAAAGTGAATTAGTGCTTTGAGCTTAGTAATAATATAAGTTAAAGTGCTGTCAAAGATAAAATATATTTCTAAATTAAAGAAACACTTAGTCTAATAAAAGTAAATATCCAGAAAAAAACAACAAATAAAACGTCAACAATACATTTAAAATAAAGAAATAAAAGGAATCTAGATACAATCTACTGACCCAAATGTAAATTAATTTACCTTCGATGTCAATTCCGAAATCAATTTATATCTCTCTTCTCCTGAATAATGTTTATATATATTTTTTTTTTCATGTTGTGTCACATAATGCCGTTTTATGTTGCTTTTTTTGTAAATGATATTCTTTTTTACACAACAAACACTGGACTTCATCACCATGTTCGAAGCATAAATATTGTATCTTCCACTCTTCCTTGAAAGCTTTAAGCGCTTCCGTTCCGTCATGATGCGCTGTGTTCTAAGATCTGTACATTCTTTACCAATGTTTACAGGTAAAAGAGCTCCGCGCGCGCGCAGCGGACATAAAATAGCTCTCGCTCGCAATTATTAGTCAGCATCGCAAGACTGGTGTACATGATATTAATTTTACCACAGTCGGGAATCGAATATAAATAAAAACTGAGATCCGATAGGCTAATTCAAACAATATATTTGGTTTCGGGATACGGAAAACTCGCCACAATTTATTTGTCACAGTTACAATTCGTCACACGATTACAATTGGTAACAGTTATATCGGGTTCACAGGAATTCGTCAAAATTTCGTCATATACCATAGAGTATCATCTTATTTATCTTACATAATGTGTTATTAACTTTTTTTCTCCCCAGAATAATGTATTTTGTTTCTATAGTATTTTTAACTTTTTTCTTCCACAATAATGTGTTGTGTTTCAACACAACCCGTTGCCGCCACCCAGGCTGTGACGAGACTGAAACACTAGGACATGTGTTGGGTTTCTGGCGAAAAACTGAGTTACTGCGGAACAACCGTCATCACAGAGTAAGGACAATGCTTGCCGACATCCTAAGACAACAAGGATTAGAAGACCAAAGGAGTGCATTGTATCTCGGAAGATGATTCAACAAGAAGAGCAGATATTGTTGTCATTGATAGAAAGAAGAACACAGGAACAATACTAGACCCGACTATCAGGTTTGGAAGAGATGCACAACAGCCAAAACTTGCTGATGATGAAAAGAGGATCATCTATGAACCTTGCATTCCTTATTTTAGCAACATCATGGCTAATCGTTGGTCAGTACACGGACTTCATCTTGGAGTTCGTGGTACCATCTCCAAATACATCTATAAAACTTTTAAAATCAAAGGGATTCACTTTTTACAATGTTGAGAAAATCCTTAGAGAAATTCTAAAGAACTCAATATAAATTTTGCAGTTTTATCTTTATTTCACGTAATATGATTCACTTTACTACTAATTCCAAAATTTGGGACAACTGGCCGACATCTACGGCTGACCACTAGGATCCAGAATACAAATCAGAGGTTAAATAAAAAATAATATACAATATGATTTGCGGAGAGAATACAAAACACTGATAAATTAAAAAATAAAGTACAATTTCTTTTGAAATTTATCGTATATGTTTCCATTTTTCATTGTAAACTTGTATATATGTATTTGTTTTCGGGATCCTTGTGGTCACCCTTATTGAAGGGCAGATGGTTTTATTTTATAACTCATGTATATATAAACTATTCCTTCTACTGTAAGTTCGCAGTTCTTTCAAAATTGTGATACACACAAACAGATAGAGGACGCCATAATAGTTTCATGTTCACCAAACAGAGAACTGTCAAAAGTGGGATAGTGTGGCGTTGTGAATTAAGGTTACTGTAACTCATTGCTAAAAGTAACGCATGATGGGACAAGAATCATAAAGGAACCTTCAGATCATTCCATCCATACTGCTGACTTTGGAAGGATTGAAGCGAAAGACTATGTGATATCTATGAAGGAAACAGTAAGTACTTCCAGAGAACCAATTTCCTACATTCTTCAAAATAAATAGCTGAAATTTTCAAGTGGAGAAAATGTCAAACTACTGTTTAATTTCACCAATTAAAATTGTGACCAATGAATCACTTGTGACCAATTCAAATTCTTACCAATAAATCTCCTGTGACGAATATTAATCTGTTAGGAATTAAGTGTGACCAGTTGTAACTATGGCGAAAAATTGTGACCAGTTCCCTAAACTCTTCAGTTTCTACATACTACATAAATTGACAAAAACAGCCATTATTTTCCAGAGGTAAAAATCACATTCCCTAGTGTTACTTCTGAGCTTATTGACAAATACCAGACAGTGCATTTTAGTTCTCAAACGTACAGCGGATCGAGTAGTTTCTTCTGGCGGCTACATCTATTACGTCACGTGGATGCATAAGCAAGGTCGAATTGCAAGCAGGTACGCATGGGGTTATTAAATAATAATTATGTAATGTAATATAAATATGCCCCTGTAACGTCATATGACGTAGCAAGAACATTCCCTTAGTTTAAACAAATTTTATGTGATGTAAAAGATTCAAATTTTATAACCTCAGAATGTATTTTCGTTCACTGCAATGGGATAAGTTTTGATAAACGAATTATTTGTATATATTGTGTAAAATGTAAATATTGATAATTTGTATATTGATTTTTGTTATTATTATTTTGTCCCTGTAACGTCATGTGACGTAAGAAGAACATTTTCTTAGCATAAACAAATTTTTACTGGCAGTTATAGTAAAATATATGAATTTCATGATCTCAGAATGTATGTTTTTGTTCATAATAACGGAGTTGATCTCGTTCAATGAATTAATTGTATATAATTATATATACCGAGCATTCACAGTCACTGTGTATCATGTTCACTATTATATTTCATAATGTATATTGTATATAAGGTACTAGTTCAGTATTATTATCGATCTAATTATATTTTCTGTGATATGTAGCAATAATATTTTCAGTTTCTGTCAGATGCGTTTCCAATTCACTGTGGGCTAAAGCAAGAAGATCCACTATCACCTTTAATGTTTAACTTTGCTCTAGAGTATGCCATTAGGAAAGTCCAGGATAACAGAGAGGGTTTGGAATTGAACGGGTTACATCAGCTGCTTGTCTATGCGGATGACGTGAATATGTTAGGAGAAAATCGACAATCGATTAGGGAAAATATGGGGATTTTATTTGAAGCAAGTAAAGAAATAGGTTTGGAAGTAAATCCCGAAAAGACAAAGTATATGATTATGTCTCGTGACGAGAATATTGTACGAAATGGAAATATAAAAATTGGAAATTTATCCTTTGAAGAGGTGGAAAAATTTAAATACCTTGGAGCAACAGTAACAAAATATAAATGATACTCGGGAGGAAATTAAACACAGAATAAATATGGGAAATGCCTGTTATTATTCGGTTGAGAAGCTTTTAACATCCAGTCTGTTGTCAAAAAATCTGAAAGTTAGAATTTATAAAACAGTTATATTACCGGTTGTTCTTTATGGTTATGAAACTTGGACTCTCACTTAGAGAGAGAACATAGGTTAAGGGTGTTTGAAAATAAGGTGCTTAGAAAAATATTTGGGCCTAAGAGGATTGAAGTTACAGGAGAATGGAGAAAGTTACATAACACAGAACTGCACGCATTGTATTCTTCACCTGACATAATTAGGAACATTAAATCCAGACGTTTGAGAAGGGCAGGACATGTAGCACTTATGGGCGAATCCAGAAATGCATACAGAGTGTTAGTTGGAGGGCCTGAGAGAAAAAGACCTTTAGGGAGGCCAAGACGTAGATGAGAAGATAATATTAAAATGGATTTGAGGGAGGTGGGATATGATGATAGAGATTGGGTTAATCTTGCGCAGGATAGGGACCAATGGTGGGCTTATGTGAGGGCGGCATTGAACCTCCGGGTTCCTTAAAGTTAAGTAAGTAAGTAATATATATTTTATATGGGCTACTAGTTCAGTATTATTATCGATCTAATTATATTTTCTGTAATATATAGCACTAATATTTTGTACAGAGCTAGTTTTGCAGTGTTATTGCGTTTATATGGTCAGAAAGTAGCTGAGCAGACCGTTTAAATTAAGTAGCAATTCCACTTACAGTTGTCATGCTCCATTATTATTATATACCGAAACTAGGTTATACCTTTCGTAGCGTTCTGACGTGAGCATTTAGGGTGAGAGCTTGAACTCTAAAACTCCAGGAAATACTATCCGAAAACTTTCCTAACTTGTTTAGGAACGAAAATGCGTTGCCTGATAATTACGTTATGATGTTCCTCAGTCACTTGCGGAAAAAATAGTTCCTGTGTCAATTGGTACACGAGCAAAATTGTTTTCGTAACCTCAATTTTTTTGTTGCTTCGACGACATAATACACAATTTTCCAGGCCCGTTGTAAGTCAGCATATGTATTTCAGATCATGGGAATATTCTCAAAGCGTTGCATCGGTAGTCTTCGTTCACAAATAACAGGGAACTAAAAAAATTAGTGTAAACCTTAACATGAGTTATTAAATAACTGTTCATCACAAGGATCTAGCGCTAAGTATGAGACCGAAACTAAACGATTGGCTCCGAACTTTGTGGGAAGAGCACCTGCCGCTATCTGCCCCAGGGAGCCGGTCTCCTCAACACAGAGATGAAAGAAAATAAAAAAAAGGTAAAAACGAGGCCTGGAGATTTTAACGCTGCAGTAAGAGAGGAGCTCAACATTTTAACGCTTCAATCAAAAGGAAACCGAAGATATAAATGTTGGAATGTGACTACAAGTGATGAAACAAGCAACAAACGCTGCGAGACAGGTGGTTGTGAATATAATGACTTGTTTTTGACTGCAATAAAATGAATATATTTCATCGTTTTACATTTCACGTCATAGAATAAGCAAATATAAAACATAAGAATATCATATAACTCTTAAGGTCGTTATCTTTTTATGTAAGAAATAAATCTTCGTTGTTCATCAGACAATAAAAGACACGAATAATATAAGTCCTATACTCTTTAAGAATCAACAATGCATTTTATATTCAATTACAATTTTATTTCTCCTGCATTTAATAATAAAAGAATTATCAGTTAATAGAGGTTATTTGTATTAACTTTCAAGTACTTTGACTGCAAATACTGTCTTGTTTACATGTCCTTAACATATTGACTAGAAAAAACCACATAAAAACCACAATAAGAATTTTATTATAACAATAATACACGCCACTCAAAATTAATCATAATACGAACATGTATTAGACAATTTACGTTTTCATCGTCTTTGCTCCTGGTGTACAGAAGCAAAAGACCTGGTTTCCGAGATAGAAGATTGGTGACTGTTACTGGACATACACTCTGCGCCAATTATCTACAACAAAATAGAAATAGCCATCCAACGAGAAAACGTAGCAAACATTTGAATATCGGATGTGATAATTCTCAGCATCTTTAGTAAAACATTACAATCATTGTGATTCATGGATCAAGACTACATATAATAGAGAAATATCTAAAGAATGTTATTGCAAAAGAACTCTTTTCTCCACTTTTTACCTTAAGACAAAGTTAGTTCCACCCTTAAAAAGTTGTTTATAAGTTATTTATTTATATTTGGCTTCTTGTATAACTGTGTCCTTGTTTTCTATAAAAACGTTTTTTTTATAATGATATATTTGTATTTTTAGTCTCTCGAAAACTGTATCAGATCTTACAAAAAAAAAAAAAAAATTCAAATTTGAAGAGGCAACTGGTATAGACACATTCATAGAATGTCAGATTAAGTAATACCTCACCTTTTATTATATTATGAAAAAAGGAAAAAGAAATGTTAAAAAAGTAATAATCAAATAAGAGCAGACAGAAATATGATAAATAGGTTAAAAAATGGAGATTAAAGGTAATAAAATTCTTATACTACTGATCACAATAGTGAAATTAGTCACCACCACCACCACCATACCATCATCGTAAAGCCCACAGGTCTGCCATAATTTAAAATTAACTTTTTCTCTCTCTCTCTCGTGGCCTATAATTCCATACTAACATTTGTAAGTAGTTATGTTATCCATTCTTTGTAATTATTCAACATATAATTCATTATAATTTCTTAGTTTTGTTATTTGTTAACAGTAGATATGAAACCGGATGGCATAGTTGCGCCCCGCGGTCAATTGGGAGGCCTAGGCATGGCATAATTGCACCCCGAAGAAATCAGGTAGCAGAATGGGCATGGCATAGTTGCGCCCCGAAGAAATCAGGTAACAGAATGGACATGGCATAGCAGAATTGCGCCCGAAGAAGAAATCAGGTAGCAGAATGGACATGGCATAGTTGCGCCCGAAGAAATCAGGTAGCAGAATGGTGATTGTCATAAAATAAATAAATTACTTAAAAATATTACAGTGATAGCTGCATTGAAATCATGTAGCAGAATGGACCTAGCATATGATCAAGTACACACGAAAGTGATTGTCATAAAATAAATAAATTACTTAAAAATTTAAAATAACATTTTTCATATGATCAATTTTGCTATTTAAAATAACATTTTTCTATTGATCACACACAATAAATGAACTGCATTTTTTGTTTCTACATCGATATCTTAACCCCACGGTACAGGGTTTCGAAAATTGAAATTAAAAACCATTGTGTATTATTAACTCTTCACCCTTTTCACTGAACTTAACATTCATTTTAAATGTGAATGCAAGGTAATCTATGGCGAATCCTCGGCTTCATGTCGCCAAATATCTCGCTATCACCAATCTCATCGACGCTAAATAACCTAGTAGTTGATACAGCGTCGTTAAATAACCAACTAAAAAAATCATTTTAAATTCACCTCACTATACGCCACAGACGGTGTGAAAATCACTAATAAAATGTCAAGACTGCTAAGACCCCATATTCCAATGGCTCACTCATTTGAATATGTCAGTTAATAAAGTACTGCCAACTTCTTGGTGTTCATTTTAACGGTATCGATAATCGGTCTTACTAATAAAAACTCTATATACAGACGTTTAACTGTCTTATACTTATCCAATGAGTAGCTCGTTTATAAGTCGTGTGTAAATTCCTTACTAATAATCACTACATACGTCGTGTATAACAGTATAACTGTTATACAGCTACGTCATTGTTTCGTCATTACTTCTTTACGAAAGGTAATAGAATATCTGAGGTTCTCTATTGCATCCGGTAGAGCGCTCTAGTGTGGCGTGTTAAATATCGATAGTACAACTGGCTCTAATCGATTACCTCACTACATTTTAGTCAAAGAGTACAAGCTACAGCAATATTATTCTAATAATTCTATGATCTTTGGTTTGTTTTTCTGTGGTTGCAAGGTAACCATCATCATAAAATGACAGTCGATACGACCAGCTGTTAGAGGGGCAGCCATTTTTTCGCTGTATACAACGCTTAAACAAGGGGTTTCGTGTATATAACTACTGCAAAGCAATTCCCATTGTAGAGTTGCAGCCTGTTTATACGTCCATAGCTTATTCACGGTTTATTAGTAACGTTTTCTGTCTCAACTCTGCATAAGTCTCGTATAAAAACTATACACGATTTATTAGTAAGACAGAATGAATATTAAATCGAATAAGTAATCAATAAGGTTGGTTGGTCACGAGGATCGAGTTTCCGTACTGTCTTTTACTCTACCTATTTCATCGAGGCGCAACTATGCCATGCCTCTTTTCTCTACCTGATGGGAACGGGGCGCAAATATGCCCACAAAACAGGGACCCTTTTTTATCTGCTGCATCTTATCTGACCGTGGGGCGCAACTATGCCCTGCCCTATGAAACAACTGGATAATACGCACGTCGATAGTCGACGTTGTTCCTGGCCAGCCACTAGTCACCGGGCCGTACCGAGCCGTGTCAAACAAAAGACAATCGAAATGATGGTAGTAAAATTCGCGACTATATTCTTAAATAATTCACTCCATTAATCAAGTGCAAGGTTTATGCAGTACAACTGCGGTGTTTTGAAAGCACTAAAAGAAAATGCAGGTGTAGTAAGATCTTAAAGTAGGTTATCACAACGAAATAAAGGGGGAAAAGGTGTATTTGAAGGAATATCATTCGACGTAAGTGCAAGTTTGAACCAATAAATTATTGATATTTGCGATAAAATAAAGAAATTGTATATTTAGGGAACTACATTTGTTTAAGATCTTTTGTTATATTAAGTTTTGTATTTGAACTATATCAATAAAATCAATATCAATGACCAGTAAAAGGAATATCATTCAAATGAAGGAAAGTAAATTTCCGGTTAATGTTTGTCAAAGTGTTAAGTAAATCAAGATTTCAGGTATAACCCCCTGTAAAGTTGATTTGAATAATTTCGAGGAAAAATTGTTTCGAACCCGGGACTTTTGGTTTAACGTACGTACGTTAAACCAAAAGTCCCAGATTCGATGCCCGGCCCCGGAAACAATTTTTTCCCTCGAAATTATTAAAAGTGTTAAGTACTTAATTATGACCGCGTTGCAGTTTTATTTGTGGTCTAGAGAAAATACCTCGTCTTTTACGAAAAAAAACTTTTAGCGGCCATGAAATTATTATCCGCTTTCATCATATTATTATTCATCAATATTACGAAACAAAAGCTATAATTTATAACTTCACAAACAACAAATTACAAATAAAAGACCTACAATTTAAAATTAGATTTAGATACCAGTAATGGATAAAGCATTGAATATCACATGAGAGTAAACAGATTTTATGCACTTCTGGAAACTATCACGGATAAATTTAATTTTACTCCCTTATACCATAAATGCCAAGGAAGCTTTTAATAGAAAAAGGAACATCTTCTGCGGATCTCTGGAAAAATAACTAAGGAAGAGACTAGAGAAGTGCTTTTTGTGGAGTGTGGCATTGTATGGGACAGAAACATGGACATTAAGACGAAGTGAAGAAAAACGACTAGAAGCATTTTAAATGTGGATATGGAGAAGAATGGAACTATGAAATGGACAGAAAGAATAAGAAATGAAATTATGTTGGAAAGAGTGGGTGAAGAAAGAATGATGCTAAAACTGATCAGGAAGAGGAAAAGATTAGTGGGTCATTGGCTGAGAAGAAACTGCCTACTGAAAGATGCACTGGAAGGAATGGTGAACGAGAGAAGAGTTCGGGGCAGAAGATATCAGATGGTAGACAACATTAAGATACATGGATCATATGCGGAAACTAAGAGGAAGGCAGAAAATAGGGAAGACTGGAGAATGCTGGGTTTGCAGTGAAAGATCTGCCATTGGGCAGAGCACAATGAATGAATGAATGAATACTGCTATAAATTACCATCTGTCAAATTACATTAAAAAAACTATAATTTTTCATTTTGAAACGTTCTCGATGATGTCATAACACGCACAACAATAGCCGTAAAATATTTTGTTCCCATAAAATCATTCCACCCTCTGACTGAGGTTCTGACTGATATGTACAGCAGTGGCAAAAAAAAAAAAACCGTTCCGACCCTTGAAGGTGATAGAAAAGAATCCTGTGCTGTATATTGTGTCAAACTGTGGTAATTTCAATGTGGATAGTGAAGCCAGAGGTATGTACTGCTATTTAATGTAAAAATACGCAGTTATCTCTGCCGAATAGAGGTAGAAATGTAATATTGATGCCAGATGAAAATGAACCTCTCAAATTTTTTTCGTCTGTAAGTTTGAGGCACTGAAGGAAACAAAAGACAGCAATAAATTTCATTGTTACAATTAATTATACAAGATGGATGTTTTGTGACTAGCAAAATTTGAATCTGTGACTGTGAAATCAGCTACAAGGGTTGGTCCGGTTTTTTTTTGCCACTATTGTACATCTATTATTTGGCAGTACATCTCACTTGACAGTACGTGTCAGAGAAAGAACAATTTGTATGCAATTGTAGTAATATGTAGCTAATCAGATAAGGGGGGAAAGGAACTGGCCACCCTATCCATTATCTCCTGGCGCATTTGCCTCATATTGGTGTCTTGTTGGTATCACTTGTGAGGTTCAGACTTGTCTTGGGACAGTTGACTAAACAAGAACAAAAACATTCCTTTCTAAATATAAGGTTTCACATGTCTGCGCTACAGACAGACAGACAGACAGACAGACAGACAGACAGACAGACAGACAGACAGACAGACAGATTTATTCGTTCCATAATATTCTTACATTTGCTTTATAGCATAGAATAAACAACATGTCCATTTCTTACGTTTAACATATAAAATGCAAATACGAAATATGTACAGAATCAATACCTTAATAAAAATAACATATTATGCAATGCAATATATTTACCATTTGATAGCATAAAAATATTTACACAGTACTGTGAAATGTCAAGTATTCATCTACAGAATAGAAAGTGTGAGATAATAAGTAATTGTTTAGTTTTACCTTAAATAATGCAGATTTTGATTATGATTCTTAATGTCTTCAGGAATACCATTGAACGTTTTTATCGCCATGTAACGTACTCCTCTTTGATAGCATGATAAATTTGATGATGCCATATGAAAATCATTCTTTCTGCTGGTATTTATACTATGTATGACTGAATTAGTTGGAAAATTTTCTTTATTACATAAGAGGAAATTTATTAAAGAGTATATGTACTGATTTGTTAAGATTAGAATCTCAAATTTAAAAAAAAAAAATTAATCTACACGATTCTCTCTCGATTAAGAGAGAAGTTTTATATGATATTCTTATTGAATTTTGTATTGCCAAGAAACTAGTTGGATTAATTAAAATATGTCTCAGTGAAACATACAGCAGTGTTCGTAAAGGTAGGTTTTTGTCAGATGTGTTTCCAATTCACTGTGGGCTAAAGCAAGAGATGCACTATCACCTTTACTTTTTAACTTTGCTCTAGAGTACGCCATTAGGAAATTCCAGGATAACAGAGAGGGTTTGGAATTGAACGGGTTACATCAGCTGCTTATCTATTCGGATGTCGTGAATATGCTAGGAGAAAATCCACAAACGATTAGGGAAAACACGGGAATTTTACTGGAAGCAAGTAAAGAGATAGGTTTGGAAGTAAATCCCGAAAAGACAAAATATATGATTATGTCTCGTGACCAGAATATTGTACGAAATGGAAATATAAAAATTGGAAATTAATCTTTTGAAGAGGTGGAGAAGTTCAAATACCTCGGAGCAACAGTAACAAATATAAATGATACTTGGGAGGAAATTAAACACAGAATAAATATGGGAAATACCTGTCATTATTCGGTTGAGAAGCTTTTATCATCTAGTCTGCTGTCAAAAATCTGAAAGTTAGAATTTATAAAACAGTTATATTACCGGTTGTTCTTTATGGTTCTGAAACTAGGACTCTCACTTTGAGAGAGGAACGTAGGTTAAGGGTGTTTGAGAATAAGGTGCTTAGGAAAATATTTGGGGCTAAGAAGGATGAAGTTACAGGAGAATGGAGAAAGTTACATATCACAGAACTGCAAGCATTGTATTCTTCACCTGACATAATTAGGAACATTAAATCCAGACGTTTGAGATGGGCAGGGCATGTAGCACGTATGGCGAATCCAGAAATGCATATAGAGTGTTAGTTGGGAGGCAGGAGGGAAAAAGACCTTTAGGGAGGTCGAGACGTAGATGGGAAGATAATATTAAAATGGATTTGAGGGAGGTGGGATATGATGATAGAGACTGGATTAATCTTGCTCAGGATAGGGCCCGATGGCGGGCTTATGTGAACCTCCGGGTTCCTTAAAAGCCAGTAAGTAAATACACGATTCTCTAGCCTTCATTCAATTTCAATTGCAATCATGCGTTACTTTTAAAACAGATTGTATAATGACAGAATTATTGTAATATAGGTGGAAACACTGAAGTACCATAAAAATTGCAGTCTCGACTTGAGAGTTTTTCTGTGTTGTATTGAACCCACTTGAGTTTTAATCGAGTGTCCGCAATGGGAAGTCGATGCATTTCCATTCTGCTAACGGACCGCCGCTCACCGCGCCATTCTGAGCGTAATATTTTTATCTGTAAGTAAGCAGATGCTTAGAGAACAATAATGGGTTTTGTCGGAGTGGCAGGGATAACGAGCATCTGCTAATAGTAGTAGGTAGTCATAAAACAAGAAGTTGAAACAAATAATGAGCCATGTCCAGAGAAGTCAGAAAGAATGAGGAAACTGATATTACGTTAGCTTAAGGGCGTGGTGGTAGAGGTTGAAGTAGTGACAGACTACTCGAGCAAGTTGGAACTATATCTCGATTAGGTCGATCATTACACGGAGATCACGAATTCTTTGCTTATAAAATCTTTAATACGATCATTGGTAATAGTACATTATGCAACGAGCCTATATGTAGGTAATTAAGAAGTGAGCATGGATATTTATGAAACGAGCGCAAGCGAGTTTCATAATTTTCATACGAGCTTCTTAATTACCATTATAGGCGAGTTTCATACGACTTTTATGCTCGACCATATTTCTAACTTGATATTATTAATTTTATTGTATCTGACCTGGAGCAATGTCCCGTATGTTGTGAGATGTGCGCAGACGCGAAAGTATTGATTTTTTCCTAGGAACAGATGTCCACATTGACCTTGCTAGGCTATAAGAACCTACAGAGATAACATTGAAATAAAATTAGACATTGAAAAATGAGATGACAAATTGAATTTATTTGAATATTATTTACAATTAACGCTATTTATTATAGTAACAGAACATAACCTTCTGCGACAGTATTGGATTTCCAGCCTCCGTGACTTTTCGCTAATTCTCTTTCGATTGCATATCCGAGAATAATCGATACTTGCGGTTTTATAACGGTAGAAAGCTGACCTGTCATTGGCTGAACAGTTGTAACCTGAGTCGTCATTGGCTGAAAGACCTGACCTTTAATGAGTAGGTGTATTTTAATGACATGCATTAAAGGTCTGCTACCAGGTGTATAATTACTACATTTCGGCATGGTCGAGCATAAACTAATTTATAAGATCATTAAAAAATCACTTCAAACTTTAATGCGTTATAAATATTATATGAGGTAATTTGATAAGTAATTTATAATTTATAAGATCATTGAACAAACACTTCAAATTTTAATGCGTTATAATTAATATTACATGAGATCATTTCGTAAGTAATTTATAATTTATAAGATCATTGAAAAATCACTTCAAACTTTAATGCGTTATAAATATTACACGAGATCATTTCATAAGTAATTTAAAAGATCATTGAAAAATTACTTGAAACATTAATGCGTTATAAATATTATATGAAATCATTTCGTAAGTAATTTATAAGATCATTGAAAAATCACTTCAAACTTTAATGAGTTATAAATATTATATGAGGTCATTTCTTAAATAATTCAAGAGTCCACTGTAAGAATGATGGATGTCACTTTCTTGTCGAAAATAAACCGAGACTGTCAAGGCATAGCTTAAGACATATAGAATGTACATACAGAGTTATATGGCATTAACACTGATAGTCATTGTCCAGTAATGATCGGAAAATCATAGTTAAGTTTTGAGCGCTAAGCATTTCAAACTTTCAGTTGCTTCTCCTGAAAAATGTATTCCAAATGACATCCATCATTCTTGCAGTGGACTCTTCAATTTATAATTTATAAGATCATTGAAAAATAACTTCAAATTTTAATGTGTTATAAATATTGCATGAGATCATTTCATAAGTAATTTATAAGATCATTGAAAAATCACTTATTATATGAGGTCATTTTAATTTATAAGATCATTTAAAAATCACTCCAAATTTTAATGGGTTATAAATATTACATGAGCTCATTTCATAAGTAATTTATAAGATCATTGAAAAATCACTTCAAACTTTAATCGTTATAAATATTACATGAGATCATTTCGTAAGTAATTTATAAGATTATTGAAAAATCACTTCAAATTTTAATGTGTTATAAATATTACATTAGATCATTTCATAAGTAATTTATAAGGTCATTGAAAAATCACTTATTATATGAGGTCATTTCATAATTTATAAGATCATTTAAAAATCACTCCAAATTTTAATGGGTTATAAATATTACATGAGCTCATTTCATAAGTAATTTATAAGATCATTGAAAAATCACTTCAAACATAATGCGTTATAAATATTTGATCATTTCGTAAGTAATTTATAAGATCATTGAAAAATCACTTCAAACTTTAATGCGTTATAAATATTATATGAGGTCATTTCATAAGTAATTTCTAATTTATAAGATCATAGAAAAATCACTTCAAATTTTGATCGGTTATAAATATTACACGAGATCATTTCATAAGTAATTTATAAGATCGTTGAAAAAAATCACTTCAAATTTTGATCGGTTATCAATATTACTACGAGATCATTTCATAAGTAATTATAAGATCATTGAAAAAATCACTTCAAATTTTGATCGGTTATAAATATTACACGAGATCATTTCATAAGTAATTTATAAGATCATTGAAAAAATCACTTCAAATTTTGATCGGTTATAAATATAACTACGAGATCATTTCATAATTTATAAGATCATAAAAAAATCACTTCAAATTTTAATGCGTTATAAATATCATATGAAGTCATTTCATAATTTATAAGATCATTGAAAAATCACTTCAAATTTTAATGCGTTATAAATATTACATGAGGTCATTTCATAAGTAATTTTATAATTTATAAGATCATTGAAAAATCACTTCAAATTTTAATGCATTATAAATTTACATGAGGTCATTTCATAAGTAATTTATAATTTATAAGATCATTGAAAAATCACTTCAAACTTTAATGCGTTAATAATATTATATAAGGTCATTTCATAAGTAATTTATAAGATCATTAAAATATCACTTCAAACTTTAATGCTTTATAAATATTACATGAGTTCATTTAATAAGTAATTTATACAGTAATTTATAAGATCATTAAAAATCACTTCAAGCTTTAATGCACTATAAATATTATACGAGGTAATTTAATAAGTAATTTATAATTTATAAATTCATTGAAAAATCAGACTTCTATAAATATTTTAATCATTTATAAAAATATTTCTGTTTATATTTTTCTTGATTTCTCATTTCTATACTTCCGTACACTTGTTTATCATTTATAGTAGCTAATTATCAAAAATTGAGCGTATTCCGAAACGGTGAGTAATTCGTTGGCGGTGTTATTCCACCGATGACGTCATTGATGCTCCACCGGTGTCGCACTGGTGCCATCAACTTGCAGAGGTGGTGGCAGTCTCCATCAGCCGCCAATGAATCTGATTGGTTCTTGTATAGGGCTTAGCACACGAATAACATCGTGCACTGTTGTGTCATGGCGGTGTGTTCTGCTTTAGTTCTGCTGTATTGTTTGTAATGAGCACGACGTAAAAACAATATGTTAATGGCTTATGACCGAATTCAACGGACCCGTTATTACTACCGGTTCAAACTATCTTTTCTTTGAACGAGATGCGAAAATTTAAAATTTTTAGCGTATCAAGACATCATTGTACAGTCGCCATGAAGCCATCGATCCTTCAGCAATTTCGCTAATGTCATTGATGCCACCGGAAGATTTGGAATACGCTGATTGCTAAACTGAAGTGTACTCTATTTGTTCAGGAGTTGTAGAGTGACCTAGTAGTGCGCGTTACTTGTGTTTGTGAAGGGTGTCTTACTGAAGGACACATGCCGTAATGCAGAGATGTCCAAAAGGTGAAATTTCACTATTCAACCTGCAATGTAACCCCCTCCATTCGCCCTCCTCCTCGTAAGGCACCTGAATAGCGTGTGCTTGATATAAGATCAGTAAAGAAGGCAGTGGCGGGCGTACCGGATTTATAAGGTGGTTTCGAATTTCGACCTCCAAATGTAATTTAGTTTCTTTGAATTTTGATTCATTTTAATAAAGCTTCAAATAATCGAATTATTTCTTCATTAAACTTTGAAGATGGTGATAATATAAAATGTCTTATATGTTCCAAGATAATTTCCGACATGTTTCGAGGGAATGTAAAACGTCATTTTTCATGGCATTCTCAATATGCTGAGATGAAATGATTATTGATTATTATATTACTATAATAATAATAATAATTAATAATAATTAATAATTATTATTAAAATTATTATTATTATTATCATATTCCTTCATTATTCCAGGAGTAGATCGGGCAAAAGAATTGAGTAACCTTTTAAATAAGCATGCTCTGCATATTGACGTTCCTGTACCTAACATGACAGAAAAGACCTGCTAGTTAAACTGTGTCATGGGAGATAGCCAAATTTCTCAAATCATTTTTGCATGGTTAGAGTCGCAGAAATTTTGTAAGAATTACAAATTTCACAATTTACACCTTTTCGACAAACTGTTGCACGAAGATTAAAATATTGACATATCTAAATTGATGCACAATTCATAACGTTTTAATTTTCTCTTGCTTGTTGAAAGCAATGATTTGATAGGTACGGCTCAATTATCTGTATTTATACGAGGTGTTGAAGAATATTTATTAGACCAGATCCTTTAAAATACCACTGAGAAGAAATATTCAATGACCTTTGCTCGTGCGTACATAAACATAATTATTTACAGTAGTATCTGATGGAGCCCGTTAATGCCGAGAAAAAGGGTTTAATTGGCAGACTAAAAGTACAGTATTTCTTAACGAAAAAGATGTATCAAATTTCTAACGGTACATTGCATTTTCATCAAGAAAACTTTGAATTTTCAGCATCATGGATGTGGTTATTCGAAATATTACAAACAAAATTCGAAATAGCGCGAAGTAAGATTAGGACCCGCATGACGGAATTTATAATATTCTGAAATTGAAAAATGAAACTGAAGAAGGGTAATTTTAGAATACATTTCATTCATTATTATCAGGAAATATGGACTAAAAATATATGAAATATGATAAATTTAGTTATTTTTACCAAAATATGGAATTAAATATGGATTTTTATTGGAATTAAATATGGATTTTTACCAAAATATGGAATTAAATATGGACTTAAAATTATAAAAAAATGACTATGTACGTTAAATATTGGTACATTTTAATCAAACTAAACAAAAAATATAATGGACGTACCTTATCTTCCAATGTAGTTTCAACAAAACACAATTTTATTGTCTGTTACCATAACAATAGGTTACAAACATTTCTTTCAAGTGCTGAAAAGTGAATCTTCTTCATTGTCTCTGAGGATAGATTTATACTGACTAAAAGAGCGTTCGACGTCACAAGAAGTAACTGGTACATAATTCAATTTCACAATGTCTGCTGGGGATAAGTCCAAGTTAATCTTCACTGTTGATTCAACTCATCACAGCAACAACCTTTTGTAGTTCTTCATATCCAGGGTTTTTGAAAGTACAGTGCAAGCTCTTACTGCATCTGCAACTTTACCTCTACCACGATTCAGTTGTTCCACAGTACTATTTATAATTTCAAAACTTTCAGATAGTGAAAGGTGCCTATTTTGGAGACTTTTGAGCGTTTTTATGATGCATGAAAATGTATGCTGAATGTGAGCTAAGTCATTCTTCACACTTATGTCACAGGTAACTGTTTTCGCAGTATCAATTGAGACTGCATCTTCAGAGTCCAATGCAAGGAGAACATTGTTAATAGAGTCTATATGTTCGGCATAATATTCAACTGCTTCGCCATACCCCATCTAGTTAAAATTGGCTTTTGGCAATGGATTTCAGGGTACATTTCTTTCAACACGTTAACTCTACTGGGAGCTTTGGAAATACTTTTTCACTGATGAAATCAACAAATCTACTTTAGGGAAATTGTCTCTGACCACTTCTGCCACACGATGAAATCATGCCACACGGTGAGTCAATTTAGGATATACAACAGATAATGCTTGTTCTTTGACCATATAGGGCAGCATCGCTAATAATGAATAACACATTATCGTACATAATACCCTTTGGCCAAGGATACCCATAGCTTCGTTGAACAGTTTAACTATAGTTTTGTTATTGCACTTTTCTAGAACATCACAATGTAAAAGAATTCGTTCAGAATATTGTTCACTTAACAAACCGATAACTACATTACCAACAAGTCTACCTTCTTTGTCGGGAGTCTCATCAATGGAAACCCAAATTGAACTATCTTTAATTTCATCTCTTATCTTCTGTATTGTCTCCGGTCTTCTAAGTGTTGACTCATCCGGGATTGTATGTTGAGTATATTTTTCAAGGAATTCCCTGAAGACCTTATTCTTTAGTTTTGAATATCAGCGAGATGAGAGAACGGCACAGGTCGATGTTAAACTCAGATCTTACATTCGATGTTGTTGGTTGTGTTAAAAACAATTGTCTCTGCTTGGAATTTAGTTGTTTGTTGGCCTGATGTTTACTAGTTGTAATGTGTTGTTGCACCAGGAACTTTTGTGTAGATGATACTGCACACTGACACAAATTACAAAATAATATTTTATTGTCAGTTGATAAACCATCTTCTTTAAATTCTGAAATGTAACTTGTTAGTTTTGATTTTAAATTGACTGAATGACGTACTTTTGGCATATTTACCGTCTTTATAGTATGATTATTACAAAACTGAACCTATGTGTACTCTGACTGGCATTTAACTGTTGAGCTGCACAACTGAAGTCTGTTAAAAATTTTAAATTAAATTAATACAGTTTTGTAACTTACTTTCCCATTGTTGATAGGACTGCTAATTTTCAAATAACTCTGATGTTAAAGGGATTACTGAACATGTGTTTAAATCTCTATTGTTGAAATGTATTTTTAAAAGTTAATGGAATTTTGTTTTGTTTTATTGTTAAACCTAATATAATACTGAAATATGGTGAAATTAACGAAAATATGTACTAAACTCTAAAATATGGAAAAATGAAAATAAAAGTAGGATTTTCACGTTGTGAAACATAAAGATAATGCAAAATATAAATTATATTAGCTTTATAAGTAAATATGTATTTACATATAAATCCTTTCCTGATTATTATACTTAGACAAATATTGGTTTATTTTTACATCAGACTAATGATGATTATGTATTTAAGTTCCATTTACATGGGCCTTGTAGTTCATAATAGTTTATTTCCAAAGTGTTTTGAATCTATTTAATGGTTTATACTACGAGTAGTTATTACACTATTCCAACGCCTATCGTTTGTTTATGTATTTATTTATTTATGAATTTTTATTTGTATTAATTAACAAATTGTGATTTTGAACCAAGTTAAAGTACACAAATTTGATGTCTAGCGTACAAGGGTTAACTCACCTGTCTCTACCAACATCTTCAACCCTCCCACCCAAGGTCATGAGCTTATGCAAGTAGCGTCTTCCAAGTGATTCGGCGCAGACGATCCTTTTGGACGCCCATGCCGTAATGTATACCCCATGCACACTTATACTCATTCCAATGTTGTGGGATCTAAGAAAACGGTATTTACTTATAACTCTTTAAAATCTGAAGTGACTTTTGAATGACCTTACATCACGTCGAAAATATAATAGGCCTATATGTATTCTTTTTATCAAAAGTATCTTATTACTGTAATACATCTAGATACGGAGTGTATCAAGAGTTACTCTCTAACGTAGAGACGAGAGTTTATTTAAAAAAGTACCGAGTTTATGAGAAATTACAATTTCTTGTTGAAACTTGAAATACGATTGTTCCCAATGAAAGGGAAAGGTTCATAAAGAACTTGCCAGAATTTAACAAGATCCATACAATGTAGTGCCTCATTGAATTCGACTATTCTTATCAATTTAGTTAATTCAGGTATGCGTTATGAAGCTTAAAGAGCTTATGTTAATTTTAAATATTCAAATATATGCACAGAATTAAAGAGGTCAGCTTTAACATGCAAATGAATGAAATTATCTGGAATTCCTTTTTCTCGAAAAAATAAGAGGGCGAAGTACAACATAATTCAAACATAATCTCTAACATTTAACATCTTTCCCTACGTCTTCTTATACTTTTCATCTCGTCTTCGTATTACTTTTCTCGCTCTTCTTCTTCCTTTCCTATATTTACGTTAAAACATTTGTCGTTTAGATTGTCTCCATGCATACGACAGTAGTCATATTTATAATTATTTGTTGAAATATTGTAAATTATGTCTTCAACATTTCTGGCAAATAACAGGAAGAGTCTTTTCAACCATCTCGATAATGTGGTCATCATTGGAAGGAGAATATTACGTTGGTTTGGCCACGTGAAGAGAAGTGAAAGAAGTGCCTCAGTTAGAAGACTTTTAGAGGTAGGAAGAAGATCTCTTGAAATATCTAGGCTTCCATGATGTGATCAATTGATGACATCGTCTCAGATTCGCGTACCACCATCACCACCACCACCACAACAACAACAACAACATCAACAGCGGAAAGCGTATTTGAAAATTGTATTAACTGAAAATAGAGATTTAAAATTATTTTCTATTTAACATTAGGTCAATACAGTCCTTTTCATCTTCATATGTTGTGAGCTAATATATCTTCGCATTTATTTATAGTAAAGTAAATGTAGCCGTGTCTTTCGTCTAACTTTGAAGTTCAGTTATAATACAATGCAGCTAAACATGGCATAGACGAAACTATAAAAGAAGATTGAAGAAAAAATGTATAATTACACAAAATTGTTTACTTATTAATAAAAACAAAACACATACTCTTTAAACTTTTTAAGGTTAATTTACAGCTACTTTAACTGAGAAATTATATCGCGATTATCTGTTGTGATTAATAGATTTTGATATATATTTTTTGCTTCGATAGCAGATGAGTTATGTAATGTCAAACGAGAGAATTAAAAACGAATACATTGATGTGTGAAGGAAAAATGAAAAAAAAAAAATATATATATATATATATATATATATATATATATACATATACAGGGACATCATTTTATTTTTACTTCAATTTTTATTGTACCTGAGTTTTTTAATGTACTTCACTCCCACCCCTTCTACTAATGAAGTTCAACCGTCCTTCACACAGATCCAAGACAGTCATAGTAGCCTAACGGTCATAGTAAACAGTACTTTCCAAACATATGTTCGCGTTTTCCAGTGACAAAAGAGCTTTCAATATTGAATCATTTTCGCACAGGTACTGTCGTCCATTTGCCTACGTCGTATCCCGGTTTCCCCCACCACCTTTTATTCGCCAGCTAGTGGCTGGGCTGTCTTAGCTCTTTTCTGAGAACATTAATTTCTGTTAGGAATTGGACATCTACGCAATATTATACAACGTGTAAAATAACTTAAATAAAAGGGCCTCGTTAAGTAATTAACTGTCACGTGATTCCCTTCCTTTCTACGACCCTACGACATAACCACTTGGACGGACAGTAGATAGCATGTCTGAGTAATTTTATCTTTTCGGATCGGGCAGAAGTGAAGATTGAATTTACGGTACGTAAGGTACTCTTTTATAGAGTAGGTACGGAATTATTTCAACACGAGTTACTAGTACGAAGAACGAAAGTGGTAATTGGGGTTAGATACAATAGTCTATAATATGCACATTATAACTGAAGCCTGTATCGAAATAAACGGCCAACATTTAAAAAATGTGTTTAGATATCCATATTATGATTATTTTTCAATTTAACTTCATTCTCTACATTGTACGCTAACGTGCTGTAGACAGTATAATATACATTGCATAATGAATACGTCCACATGGACAGCTCAGTTCGTGTGTAAAAACACTCATTGCTAATACAGTACTGTATTTTGATGAAACAAAAAAATGATGAAAATTATCAAACTCAAAAGTGCAATATTTCCTAGTTTACGTAAATGGATGAACTACTTTTCTTCCCTCCTATACCTAATAAAGTGATTTGTTTGTATATTACGCCAGTATCATCGAACTCCAGTGGTGGAAGGAGGTAGCAAACGGCGTTGATCCAGAGGTATAGGCAAGTTAATATTAAAAATGTTAGTAAAAATAAAATGATGTGCATATATATATATATATATATATATATATATATATATATATATATATATATATATATATATTAGGTATGCCTACTTCAAATTCAACTAAATAATTATTATCTTTATTGAATCAAAAACGATAGAATGCGAATTATCTTTCACTACTGAACGAAAACCTTTAAGAAGACAGAAGGTGAGATGAAGATTATGTGGGGATAGTTTAATTGATCTATTTAATGCTTGAAGACGAAAAAGGTATTGAGTAAAATTATCTGCGTTTCCTAAATAGTGTACATTTAAATATTACAATTATCTGCGTTTCCTAAATAATGTACATTTAAATATTTATCACACCACAATTTCACTGACGAGAAATCAACAACTAAACAATAATAACATACACACGTGCTTATTAGCATAGCTGCTGCCACTCCCAGAAAAATGTTCCTGTGTTTCGGTAGAAGAAAGGTCTCACGCAATATCACGCATAAACAATAAACATCAATTTTCAGGAAGACTGTCAGTCAGTTCTGTTGATGACAGTATAATTGGTCCTTTCATGCTAGCAGCACAACTCACGAGTGATAGCCATCACGAGACAATTTCCCCGTGTTGTTCGAAGCAATTCCGTTAACGTTTCGCTAACAGATGCGATCTCGAGCACAGTGATGGATATCTCTAATATACAAACTGTTGAAACCAATTACAACTGAAATTGTATGAAATATCCATTTGCGACTAGTTATAAACTCGGCGTACACATTCTGATTTTTAAACTGCTCATTTAGCTGCGCTGTATATGCTTATCTATATGAAAAGTGTACAAACCTCAATGGTGCATTGGTGTTTACCATTTTTCGGAATTCTCTCATTTTATATTTATTTAGATGCCCGCATAAAATTTTTAATATTTCACACTACGTAAAATTTCAAAGGTTTACTTTCTCCTTCAAAAGAATGTAGAAAATGGAATTTTAAGCCACTGTAATTGCGTACGCCACTCAACTTCCACCGACATAAAAACATACTATCAGGAACTTCCTCAATGCATTGAAAACAGTTACTTAGATACATATTATGTGCCAGATGGCTACACTGAGTCGTGTGGGCTAGTCCATTATATTATCTAGTTGTCTTGAGGGCCAGTTCTCCTGCTCCTCCTACTTCTACTCCTGATTCTGCTGCCAGTACTGCTATTCCTACTCTGATCTTTCTGACAGTACTCCTACTACTACTCCTAATCCTGCTATCAGTACTCATACTCCTACTTTTGATCTTTCCGCCAGTACTCCTACGCCTCATCCTGCTGCTAATACTGCTCCTGATCCTGCTACTAGTACTATTCCTAATCCTGCTGCCAGTGCTCCTACTATTACTCCTGATATTGCTGCCAGTACTCTACTCCTGATACTGCTGACAGTACTCGTACTACCAATACTGATCCTGCCGTCAGTACTCCTACTCCTACTCCTATCCTGATCTTGTTGCCAGGACTCCTACTCCTGATCTTGCTGCCAGTACTCCTACTCCTGATCCTGCTGCCAGTACTGCTACTCCTACTCCTGATCTTTCTTACAATACTCCTACAACTACTCCTGATCATGCTATCAATACTCATGCGCCTACTTCTGATCTTGCTGCCAGTACTCCTACTCCTGATCCTGCTGCCAGTACTGCTACTCCTACTCCTGATCTTTCTTGCAATACTCCTACTACCACTCCTGATCCTGATCTACCTGATCTTGTTGCCAGGACTACTACTCCTGATCTTGCTGCCAGTACTCCTACTCCTGATCCTGCTGCCAGTAGTCCTACTCCTGCTCCTGCTGCCAGTACTGCTACTCCTACTCCTGATCTTTCTTGCAATATTCCTACTACTAGTCCTGATCATGCTATCAATACTCATACACCTACTTCTGATCTTGCTGCCAGTACTCCTACTCCTGATCCTGCTGCTAATACTGCTCCTGATCCTGCTGCTAGTACTATTCCTAATCCTGCTGCCAGTACTCCTACCATTACTCCTGATCCTACTGTCTGTACTCCTACTACTGATTCTGCTGGCAGTACTTCTACTCCTGATTCTGCTGCCAGTACTTTTACTCCTGCTTCTGCTGCCAGTACTCCTACTCCTGATCCTGCTGCCAGTACTGCTACTCCTACTCCTGTTGCCAGTACTGCTACTCCTACTCCTGATCTTTCTTACAGTACTCCTACTACTACTCCTGATTAAGCTAGCAATACTCATACTCCTACTTCTGATCTTGCTTCCAGTACTCTTACTCCTGATCCTGCTGCTAATACTGCTCCTGATCCTGCTGCTAGTACTCCTACTATTACTCCTGATCCTGCTGCCAGTACTCCTACTATTACTCCTGATCCTGCTGTCAGTACTCCTACTACTGATTCTGCTGGCAGTACTTCTACTCCTGATTCTGCTGCCAGTACTTCTACTCCTGCTTCTGCTGCCAGTACTTCTACTCCTGCTTCTGCTGCCAGTACTCCTACTCCTGATCCTACTGCCAGTACTGCTACTCCTACTCCTGTTGCCAGTACTGCTACTCCTACTCCTGATCTTTCTTACAGTACCCCTACTACTACTCCTGATTAAGCTAGCAATACTCATACTCCTACTTCTGATCTTGCTTCCAGTACTCTTACTCCTGATCCTGCTGCTAATACTGCTCCTGATCCTGCTGCTAGTACTATTCCTAATCCTGCTGCCAGTACTTCTACTATTACTCCTGATCTTGCTGTCAGTACTCTACTCCTGATACTGCTGACAGTATTCTGCCTCGCATGCGTCGGTTCAGAAAAACAAATGCTTTAAGGGGGAAGACGGGTAAAATTTTGGTCATTTTACTTCAAAAATCGCATTTTCGTTTTCTTGTAAAAAATGAAAAACAATCTCTTATTTATAGGCTATGTTGAGCAAGTTTCAATGCTTCGCGACGCTAGAAGGCATAAACATTACGCAATATATAAATGTCTGCATCCTAGAATTGTGATTCCATACAAATTTTACAAGCTGTTTTCTCAAACTTTTTCAGCACATTTCGTCAGATTCGAATTGTAAAGACTCTTACAACTCTGATGCTAGTAACATGAAATTTTAATGCATATTCTATATACCGTGGCTAACAAAATGGCGCACGAATTGTATGATTAAATGAATACTTTTTAAAAATAAAAAATGAAATATTTATAGTAGCAATGGAATTTTTTTTATATGCAGTGGTTATAATATTCCCCCTTTTGTAGTAAAGATACAGAAAAACTAATACCAATTTTTTTTTAATATTCCACTGGTCTTGCAAAAAAATCCGGCATTTTACTGAAAAATTGAGCGTTACATTTCAATTTGAAATCTGTATAATTTTCAAAATATTTTTGTTAACTCAAAAACTACTTGACCAACAGAAATGAAACTTCATCACATCATTATCTATCACACAGTAATTATGTGTACAAAAAATGAAGGGCGCAAAATGCAGAAAATAGAAATTTCATCCACCACCTCCCTCATATCGTCATCTTTTGGATCCCTATGACCTATAAGAGCTGCATTTCTTATGAAAGACTAGCGCGAGAAGTTTTTAGAGGAAGGATTTTGTAAACCATGGAGTTCTGCATAATATAAGCAAACGCTTTTCTACTCTGACTTACAAGCTGGCACACCCGTGGTTATCACGCTCCTTACTACTCGTATGAAATATTGCGTAGCATTTCAAACTTCTTATGCTATACAAAATGGCACCCTGGATCGCGAAACGATACGGGTAATTGGATAGCTGTGTGACAGCGTGCCAGATATACGAGATTCCAAGTTAATGTTTACTGCTAATGCTGATACGCAACTTAATGCCTCCTGGTAATGTGTGTATGCGTGTGTGTGAGTGTCTCTTTGCTACCTGTATAGATCTCATATGTAAAGAGATAAAATATGAACTAGACAAAGGCGAAAATGACGCACAGTTTATGTTACATTTAGAAGACTTAAATTTAAATGTTTAGTGGATAAAGTCGGTGTTCGGATAGGATTTCTTGCATTGATCTCCTTCCAATTCAATAATATTTTTTTGTTTGCGTGCTAACCAACAACATATTGCCAATAATGCAATAGCAAAATAAGATGCATATGTTCCGGAAAAGGTAATGTTAATACAAAAAGTTTAAATATCACCAGGCAGAGCATTTTCGTTCCCAAACAAGTTAGGAAAGTTATCGGTTAGTATATCCTGGAGTTTCAGGGTTCAAAATCTAACCTTAAGTGCTTATGTCGAGACGCTACGAAAGGTGAAACCTAGTTCGGTATAATAATAATAATAATAATAATAATAATAATAATAATAATAATAATAATAATAATAATAATAATTGAGCATGACAAGTGTAAGTGGGATTGCTAGTAAATTGAAATGGTCTGTCCAGATACTTTTTAACCAAATAAGCGCACTAACATTGCAAAACTAACGCTCTACAAAATATTAGTGCTACACATGACAGGAAATATAATTAGATCGATGATAATACTGAACTAGTATATATAGTCTATATTATAGAACATAAGAGTAAACACGATACACATTAACTGTATATACTCTATAAATACAATGTATACAATTAATTCATTTAGCAAAATCAGCTTCGTTACGATAAACAAAAAAAATATATATTCTGAGAATATGAAATTCATATTTTTTACCATAAATAAAAAATGAAAAATGTTTTTAAAACTAACATGTTACAGATTTAGTACATATGTTGTCATGTTTATTAAAATAGATAAAAATGGAACCAACACATCAATTACCTTTGTAATAAATTACGTAAAATAATATATTATTTTGTTTTATTGAGGAATTACTTGTCAATAAGTTTATTACGTACAATATATTTAACTTTATTTGAATCGATAATTATGTATGGAATTATAGGAAGGGGTAGCTCATTTAAATCCAATTTTAATCCACTTTATTTATTACAGAAGAAAATAATTAAAATATGTCTTCATAAACATTTGTTTCTAGACTTTAATGTACTTAACGTAAGACAAATTTATTATATTGTATTAATAAAATTCATACATAAAAATCGAAATAATTTTGAATTGTATTCTCATAGTTATGAAACAAAAGGTATGAATTCTTTAAGATTGTTTGAACCAAATTGCAACACTGTTACAGTATTTAATCATAGTAGTAATTTAGGCCCAATAATATATAACAAATTTATATTTAAATATCCTAATCTTGTCAATTCTAATAGTTCTAGTATTAAATTTAAAAAGTTATGTATGGAGTTGATAAAAATTGAAAAATTGCAAATTTAAATTTATATACTATAATTGCAGGACATGTAGCACGTATGGGCTAATCCAGAAATGCATATAGAGTGTTAGATGGGAGGCCGGAGGGCAAAAGACCTTTGGGGAGGCCGAGATGTAGATGGGAAGATAATATTAAAATGGATTTGAGGGAGGTAGGATATGATGGTGGAGACTGGATTAATCTTGCACAGGATAG